>PVKZ01002838.1:0-170458 GCA_004027375.1 Macroglossus sobrinus | reverse complement strand
TAATTCTACCTGAAATGAGGAAGAGAGAATTAAAGGGTACTAGAAAACTTCGGAGATACAAATAATTTCAGCCTTAAAATATTCACACAAGTAGCACATGGGACAATTCAAGGGAGAGAAGCTGATGTGAAAAAGTGCTGTTTTAGGTATAGAATGCAAATAGTTGTCTCATTTTTGATACTGATAATTTTTGTGTGCTTATCTTTGCCATTCTAGGTAGGAGTTTGTGTTGATCTATTTCTCTGTGTATCTTGTTTGTTTTTTTATTTCCTTAATTACTGTTCTTCATTATTTCTTTTCTTTCACTTACCTTGTCTTAATTATGCTTCTTCTTTTTCAGCTTAAGTGAAGTTATTTAATTTCAACTCATTGAAATTATATCCATTTTTCTTTCTAGCAAGCATTTAATTCTCTACATTTCCCTTTAATCACTGTTTAAGCTATATTCCACAGATTTTGAAAGGTTGTATTTCCGTTTTTATTTAGTTAAAATACATTCCATTTTTCTTTGTATTTTTTTTTTTATCTATGGATTATTTAGATGTTGTTTAATTCCCAAATATTTGGGGTTACCTAAATGTGTTTCCAGTATTGATTTTTAATTTATTTGTTATGTTTGGGAACATACTCTTTAGGATTTTAACAGTTTTAAATTTAATGTGACTTATTTACTTACTATTATTATTATTTTTTTTTTTGGCTGAACCTAAAATCTGTCTTGGTGAACTAGTAATAAGAAATCAAAGTTTATTTTTGTCTTTTTGGCATACTACTTTCTAAACATCGTTTAGGTCAAGGTGTTTGGCAGTGTTGTTCTAGTTCTATCCATTTCTTTAAGTCTAATTTTATCATTTGTGGGGAAGATGTTAAAAATCTCTTACTACATTTTGTAATTCTCTCTCCAATTTTATCCATTTTTTTTTCTTTATGCATTTATGGTGATGTTATACAGCAAACACATGTTTATAACTTTTATATCTCTCTAATGAATAGACCATCTTATCATTATGAAATTTTCCTATTTATCACTGGTGATATTTGTTTCAAAGTCTATCTTATCTGATATTAATATATCTACTCTGGGTTTTATACTCACTATTTCATGAAATATATTTCCATCAGTTATTTTAGCCTGTCTGCAGCTGTGTCTTTATATATAAAGTGCACTTCTTGTAAACAGTGTCCACTGGGTTTGGCTTTTTTATTCATTCTGATTATATCTATCTTTGGAGCATATTGTCCACTAATGTAATTATTGATATAGTTAGAATTAGATATAGGATTTCATAATTTGTTTTATTCTCTCTTCTTTGTTATATCTTTTTTCTCTTTCTTACATTCTTTTAGATTATTTGCATATTTTGCAATTCCACTTCAATTTATTTATTTTTTTGCCTCTATTGCCTTACTTTAATATTTATTGCATATTCTGAATATTGTAACTTTAACTTTTTACAGTGTTTAAAGTTAATATTGTACCACTTTACAGAAAATGTGAAATTTGCAGCCATATAGATCCATTTAACACATCTGTTATTCCTCTTACTATAATTATCACATGCATTGCAACTAATACAAATCTATCAAGATGTTATATGTAATACAAATCTATCAAAATGTTACAATTTGTATTGATACTCATGCATATTTTAAATAAATTAATAAAAATAAAGTATTTATATATGTATTTATATATAAGCCATTTTTCAGTATTCTACATTCTTACCTGAAGATACAGATTCTTCTGTAGTGTCGATTTCCTTGAGCCTAACTAACTTTCTTTGGCATTTTCATAGTGGCAGATCAACAAGCAAGGACTTTCTTTAGTTTTCTCTCATCTGAAACCGTTATTCTACCTTTATTCTTGAGGCATATTTTCACAAAATAAAGAATTCTGGTTTGATGATTTTTCTTTTTTTGTAACTTGAAGGATGATGTCTCTGTCTTATGGCTTCAATTGTTTCTCATGTGATAGTTCCCATATTTGATAAATTATTTTTCTTTGGCAACATTCAAAATATTCTGTTTGCTTTAAGTAGTTTAAGTTTGAAGTGCCAAGACATAACTTTCTTTATATTTGTCCCCTTGGGGTTTGCTGAGCTGCATTAACTTATAAATTTATGGGGTATTTGTGTGTGTGTGTGTGTGTGTGTGTGTGTGTGTGTGTGTGTGTGTATGTATGAAATTTGGAAAAGTTCTTGCATTATTTTTTTAACATTTTATTTTTCACTTTTTGTGTTTTTCTCTCTCTGTTTGTCTGTATGTAGTCCCCTGCACCTCACCATACCTGAAATTCCTTGATATTTTACCACATTTCTCTCTCTCTCTCTCTCAATCTCTCTCTCTCTCTCCCCCAAACCCTTTCTCTCTTCTGTCTTTTTCTCCTTGTTATTCAGCTTGGATAATTTATATTTATCTTTCTTCAAGGTCATATTAAGCTTTTAACATCTACAATTATTTGTACTATCTAGAAAGTAGACAATTCTGTGTGTCAAGAACAGGTTAATTATTAATTCTGTCATTTCTCTTTAGTTCTATCTAGTTCTATTAATTGTTTAGAAATGTGATGAAAGCCAGATGGACAACAACCATGTATGGGGGTCATATCACAGTAATATGAATCTAGAGACTTAGATATATGCTGGTTTTTTTTCCCTCTGAGAAAGAGAAATTTAACTTCATATTTCTCTTCAAGAATAAAAGAGGAAGAAGCTTGGTTTCTTTACTTTTGGTATGTAAATAATCTGATAGTGGGGTAATAAAATAAACCAGCCTAGTTTACAACCTACAGAATATCTCCTTGGCTTCTTGTGTCATTCTCTTTTGAAATGTAAATTTATGATTCCCGAAGAGACATCCCTGAAGTCCCTAATCTTGTCCATTGTTGAGACTCTACATAAAAGTTTCCCAGAAAGCTCTAACTGTGCAGAAACATAAAAATATTCACTTTCTCAGGATACATTTACATTATTCTCTATTGTGTTGATTTTTCTATGAGAGTCATTCTAATTCTTATTTATTTATTTATTTTTCTTCTATCATTTCCATTCTGTTTCTCTGTTGAGATTTTTTTTCTTCTCTATTCATATATTTATTTATCTCTTTGCTGATAATTCCAACATCTGGATCATTTGGGGGTTCGCCCATTTTTTTCTTTGCGAAAATGGGTAATATGTTTCCGTTTCTTTTATGTTGAATATCTTTGTATTCTAGACCCTGTGAATGGTATGTTCTGTGGTCTGGATCTACTTTCATTTCTCTACATAATGTTTTTGGTTTTGTTTTAGCAGATGATTAATACAATTAGCCTGAAAATGCAAACTCCGCCTTGTCTCAGATGAGTGGCAGCTTAGATGTCAGTTCAGTTCTTTTTGATGTCTAGTTGTGCTGTTTGACAATATTCCATGCAGTCATAAGCCAGGGATGAGCAAGACTTAGGCAGAGATTTCCACAGAACTTGAGCTTCTTTTTTTCAGGGATCTCACTTTCCAACAGTTGTGGCTTCCCTAAACTAGAAAGATGGCATGTTTCTATTGAAGTTTAAGCCACTCCACACCATATTCAACTCTAGCCTTTTCTCCCTCCAGTGTTAGAAGGACAAGAAATTTAACTATACTAGATTCTTACAAGACTTCACCCCTTCCTAAATGCCTACAATTATTTATTCTCTATATCTTCTATGCAATGTTTTTAATTTTATATTGTATAAATTTAAATTGGGATAATCAGTCTGCTGGCAATTTGCTGTATCAGAGATGGGTAATGTTTGACATTATTTTTCTATAAATATCTTTCACAACTTTTATTAGATTTATTACTAGATACTTGATAATTTTAATTGAAGGCTAATTTACATAAAGTGAAGTACAATACTTACTATCTATTTCCAAGAATGTCAGATTGTTGGTAACCTTGGCATTCATTTCATGCTTCTCAAAAACAGAGTCTCTATATTATTTAGAAATATACAGAAAGTGAAGATTTAGTGCCTGACACATATCAAGTACTCTATAGGTAGTGCTGAACTAAAATGCAGTGTTGATTCTGATGTAAGTAATTGACAATTTTTCTCTTATGAATTAACTGTCTTTGGATTTAACAAAGACTATTTTTGAAATAAGGCACATAACTCATACCTACCCACTTTTCCTTGTTCTACTTCAGTAATTTTCAACTTTCACTATATTACAGAATCACCTACAAAGATGTTAAAAAATACTGATGCCAAGTCTGCATCCAGTGACTCTGGGTGTGCGACTCAACTACCAATATTTTTGGAAATAATCCCAGATAATTCTAATATGTACTCGGGTTATGGATCTTGGTTTCATTTAAAGTCAAATACACAGGTCTGGTTTGCTTAAAGTATTCAAAGGGTACTCACTGTGAGAAAATGACAAAACAGTGATAAAAAGAGCAAGCCTGAGCAATTATATGTTTTCAACATTTTATAGTCTTTACATACATCAATACTATTTTCTGCCTTGTAACTTATTCTTAAAAAAAAATGTAATCTGAAGGACTACTCATTGGAATTGTCCCTAATATTTTAAAATAATACTAGAAAGAGGATCTGCAAATTTAAGATAGAGTTAGGGTATGGAGAGGACTTCATATCCCAGATTTTTATTCCAGACTCCACTGTGAAGTCACCAAAAGATTCTGATCAGAGTAATCACACACCTGCGCGTGCGCGCGCGCACACACACACACACACACACACACACACACACACAGCTTTGAAGCAGATTGGCAGTGGTTTACAAAGTTTATCAGAAAAAACCTATAGGTAGCTGTAGATAATACTAAATGCAAAACAAACAAACAAACAAAAACCTTGAAACTCTAGGCCATTAGATTTGTTAACATTGGTGAAGCTTGTTTTCAGGCATATTTTTAGACCAACTTAAAACTTTTTAAGTTGTCTGTACGACTATAGTAAAGTGTATGCTCTGGAGTTTTAATATAATTCTGTGAGCTCATTCTACAGTGTGTAGATTTAGCATCTTGAGAACAGCCTTCTTTCCCATTCCCCAAACCAGAGTGGCCTTTGATACCTCTCTTTCTATTTTAGGAGCTGCAGGGCAATTTAACCACCTTGAGATGAATCTTGAGAAACATTATGAAGTAGCTGAAGAGTTAACTGGATGTAGCAAAGTCTTATCAGAAAACTATTAACTCTTTAATTTTTTAGTTAAAAACATTGCTGCACAAGGATTAATAAAGTCAGTCCTACAGATTCAATATAAAAATATGTTCAACAAATTACATCTTTGGTTTCAATCTCTTTGGCAAGTACATAAAAGATGGACTTTCTTCTCTTGACTAAAACTCTGCCAACTGCTCACTCATTCCACTCCACCTCTTGCCTCCCAATGCATGGACAATCATACCTGTCTGCCTTGTGATATTTTAATGCAACTTTCACCTTTTTATCCCCTTTTTAAGCATTCTTCAAAAAAAAAAAAGAAACACACACAACATTTTAAACCATCCTACTGATAGAAAGATTTTTACAATTTAATGCCTCTCCATTTTACATCTATATCTTCTACTTATATTGAGGTTTTCTAGTTTTGTTTTCTACTTCCCCAGTCAAGCATAAGCTCTTTGAAAAAAAGGTGATATAATTGTGTATTTTTTTTACTCCTGAGCCTAGTAAAATAAAATAATATGTTACCCTTAAAATATTTTAATTACTTAAAATATTATTAATTAATTTTAATTATTTAAATATTTATCAACAAATGAGATCAGTTGCTGAGGTAACTAGATATAGGAGTGGTGAATGGAAGGTAACAAGTTTAGGGCTGAGTGAGAATACCAAAGCTAACACTAGTTTTATTATTTTGTTGAGGATGATATTGAGAGACAGTCATGGAATAAATGGCAGTTTAAGCAACCTTGAGCCTACATAAAGAAAAATGAAGATAAAAAATACTGTGACTTGCCATAGAGCACAATTTAAATTAGTGGAGTAACTAAAATATCCCAAGACAATACCACCTCTGACATATTTTTTTTTATAGTGATTAAATTTTGGTAAGCCATGTTTCCAATAAAATATCATCTCTCTTTCTATCAGTTGTTCCTGGGATTTTTCAAAGGATCAGGTTCATGTTTAGATGTATATTCTTTTCTCAGTTCCTTGGAGTGAGGATCAGTCCTTCTACCTATAGGACTTAGAGACACTCAATACAGTTTTTCTTAGAGACTTATAATTCAAGTGAGTCTTTATGACTGTAGATTCTGGGATCAAATGATCGATACTATGACTGGAAAGAATTCCTTCTGAATCTGTATAGAATCCAGGAATTTTCTGGCATTTCCTAAGAAAAGAATTCTCATGACCATCAATATAACCATTGTCTCAATTATGTGGAATTCTGGGTGACAAAATACAGAGATGGACATGAAGAGTAGAGTCCATGTGTGTGGAGACTGCTGCTCATGAGCTGTCATGGGAACCCAGGTGATGCATTTTGGTGGAGAGGCTTGGGCATAAGTGTGTATGTCTGTGTATATATGTATGTCTGTATGTCTGGGGATGAGAAGTGTTATGAACTATTTTTAGCAATTATTATAGGGATAGTAGAAGCTACCAAAATTTATTATTAAAAATAATTTGGATATTTTATAGTCACAACATGGATGAGAATTGAAATATCAGAATTATTATAACAAAAAAGATAAGATCTCAGGTCTTCTACTCTGGTCTTATTAATGCCACAAAAGACTGAAAGATTGTACTTTATACTTTATTCTTTTAATATTTAAAAGTGTTTCGGTTAAATTAAAGAACTATTTTTAATCACTAACAAGTGCTTTTCTTACTTTTGAAAAACCACTCATTTAATAGAATGTGCACTGATTATTTCTCTTTTATATTATCATAGGAGAAAATTTTAGTGTGTCAGTGATATCAGTGTAGATAATGTGAGGCTTCATAAAATTATGACCATTTGAGAATGGATAATAAATTAGATTGTTATTAGTACAGAAATGGTCTAAAAATGTCATTTAAAAATATGTTACATTGTAAGGCAACAGTATTACTAAATACACATTTTCTAGCATCAAATCTTACATTTGGGAAAATAGTATTGCCACCTTGCAGGTAAACTGTCTCTTGTGGTGAGAAGATAATTGTACATGGGCCTGGATATAAGGCTTTCCACTCCCTGGGCCTGGCAGTGACTTAGGAAGGCATGGGTATTGGAGGCAATGGCATAATCAGTCTAAAGAGGTGCTTTTCCTGTGTTATCCATTGGTATCAGGAAAACAAAGTGCACATTTAGATAAGAAGATACTTACACTCGGGGTTTTTCTGGTAAATAGAATTTAATTATGCAGAAAAGTAAGTTTCATTCAATCAAAAATTAATCCACATCTCCAAAATCAAATTCCTTTCTTATCTCTGCTTTTTCTTCTTTCTGCATTCCAGGGGGCATCTCCTGTCTGTAATAGCAACCATGTCAACATATATCATCCTCCTTTTATGCAGGGGTACTCCATGTTGCAAGACATTCCTAAAATAGAGGGAATAGCCTCTGCATTTTTATGTTTTTATTTATTACTTTATTTTATACTTATTTTATATTTATATTTTTAATATCAAATGGAAATATAATAATAAAGTTAATTTCAAAAATAGAACACAGAGTAATGACCATAATGTCAGACTTGAATATAACTATTCTCACTTATAAAGATAGCTTTTTTGTATTTAAGATGCATGCTTAAAGAGCAATTGATATTTTTCCATAATTTTTAATTTTGTATTCTGATATTTTTCACTTAAATATATATGTTGTATACACATATATGCAGATAAGTTTGTTAAGATAAGTTTGTTAAGATAAGTTATCTGCATATGTGCAGATAAGTTTTTCCATAGTATTAATAATAAAAGAATTTTTTTTAGTAGAAAAACTTAGGTGACAAGGTGGTATAGAGACCTGGATAACTCAGCTTAAAATCACCAGGCATACTATTATTTAGTTGAAAGTTTCTAGAAACAGAGCTTAAATTGAAATGACTTTCAAGTGATTTATTAGGGTTGATGCTCTCAGGAGAAGGGATGTGAGGGAAGCAAGATAGGGCAGGGAAAACACAACAAACAAAAAAAAGGTTTTTGAGTAAACTATGAAGCACAAATTACACCATAGATTTAGTGTTTTTTTCTTCTAATTAGAGAATTTTGAAAAATAACTTTACTGATGTAAAACTGAATAGAAAATATTGCACACTTTGGACGTATACATCTTGATGAGTTGACATACACATACACCTATGATACCACCACCAAAAACATATTTATCACCTCAAAAAATATTCTTGCGTTATTCTGTGAATATGAGTGTGTGCATGTGTGTGTGTGTGTGTGTGTGTGTGTGTGTGTGTGTGTGTGTGTGTGTGTTCTCCATAATGTAGGCTAGAGGCCCAAGTTTTTATACTCTTTCAGTTGTAAGTTATCAGGTAACACTTAAGGAAGCTGGGGTGAATGCATGGGCCTGGCCAGTTTAGGAGATCAGGGCAGGACATAAATAATACCTACTAAAACTGTGTAGGCAAATACCTCCTTCTTTGGTACATATGATTTGTCCTTATCTGTCTACCTACCTCTACTTTGATTTCTATCACTTGGGCTCATTGGAAAGGAATAGGAGAAAGGATCTAGCCATTTTGGTTATTAATTGGCACCAAACCATGATTTCCCATATCTAAATACTTCCCTTAAAAACCTTTACAAATGGTTACAAGAATCTACTCTATGCTGCCACCAAGAAGTTTACATTAAATACTTAAATTTCAGGATCTTGTAAACAGATGGTCAGATGATTGGAATTAATTAAATTGAATACCTTTAGTTAGACTTTTTGCAGTACTTAACTAGTTTCTCAATAGTATTCAGAACAGTTCAGTTCATCAGCCAAAAAGGGAAGATTTTAATTAAAATAAGCTCAACACTGTTTTGTCATTGTTTCACATGCCAAGAATGCTTTATTTTATGATCAACCATTTAATGAACACTTTCATGGTCAATTTCACCAACAGTGACAATATGATAATAAATAACCAAGCAAACCAATCAAACTCTTCCTTTTTTAAGTTGGATGAGGGAGGAGTGTAAAATAGAAAATTTTATGATAACTGCACATAAAATGCACTATATAAAAAAATATATAAATGTTGATTATAGGTCTTGGCCTTCAAAGAACTGTATTTTACTTCATCATTGTTCAGCATCAAGGGCAATTAGGGAAGGAAGAGACTGACTGCTCAATTGTATAAAATCCACATAACAGCAAATATTTTTGTTAGTTTAAATGCCCTTGCAATTTAAAAATAAAATTAAAAAAATCTTTTTTTTTTACTAATTAGAAGAAATGTAAAGCATCCAGAGCCTCCTCTAAGATTTAAGCCAAAAGATTATAGATGCTACTTTACTTTCTTAAGCAAAACAGTCCACATGCATAAAATACAAGGACATGATGAATTAAGCAAATCTTTTATTTACATTTTTTGGGGATGGCCAGAGATAGGGTGCCTCGTAACTAGAATTTCTTATTGTTAATGGTTGCAAATTATTCCTTTAGATAAACATTTTAACTGCAGAATGGCAAAATAGTACAGAAATTGTACTTTGAGTTCTGGTCCTGATTCTATAAATAATTCATTCTCAAGTAGCTTGATAATTAGAATTCATTTCAGAGTTATTTTAACAGGCTTACTACAAAGCAAGTGGCAGTGTAACAGCATTCCCAAGTAATGAGGCAAACTTCTCCACTACTTATCCAAAACTGCTCCAACCCTGAGATGTCTGGTTACAGTGATATACAGAACTATATCAGCCTTCATCTGGCTCTCAGATCTCTTCTTCTCCATTTTCAATAATAATAATAATAATAATAATAATAATAATAATAATAATAATAAACTAACACATTGAAATATTATTATATGCAGTGCACTAATGTAAGCATTTTATAGACAGTCTCCCATTTAATCTAGCACTTCCTTGAGATAACTTTTGCTTCCTTTTAATCCAAGAGAACACTTGCTCTAAGTTATTAAATAGCCTGAACACAGTTGTACATGAATGCCAAAGTCATAAATCTGAATTGACTCTACAAATCTAAACCTCTATGCTACACATTTCTTCATTCCTGCTTGCCACCTTAGCTTGCTGTTTTGTTTAACATTCTCTCTGTTAGAGATGTTAATTGGGTTATTTCTTGCATAGTGGCTGGTGGTGAGCAGTAGAAGTTTCATTTAAAAGTTAATATAGCATACCTTGGATCCCTTATAAATCATATACATATAAGCAGTGCATCCTTATGTAGAATATCCTGTAATTGTCTAAGCAAAAATAATGACTTAGAGCTTATTGTTATCTCCTCAGTGTCTCTAAATATACACAGTGAAAGTTTACGTGTGAACTTATATAATAATGACCTACTCTTCCTCTCCTGTTCACACAGTCACACATGTCATTTTGCTAACAAACTAGATGTTTCCCCTTAGGCGCTAAGATAAGTAAAGACAAAGCTGATTAAATATCTATTAATAAGGTGTATGTGGGATGAGTTATTTAATGAGGATCATATTTGAATATTGCTAGGAAGGTCCACAAAGCCATAACTGGATGGAGAGCCAGTGCATAAGGCCTAACATGTGGTAGAGATCAATCAGCAATGACCTCCACTGTGCCGCTGGGCACCAACTGCAAGAAATTTTTGAATTTCTACTTGACTTAATTTCTCCTAATCTAGAAAGAGCTACTAGTATTGACTTTTTGTACCAACAAATAATGACATTACCTAATGGAGCACTTCCTAGATGATTGATACAAACACTAGTCAACTGCCATGATTTTATAAGAATAAGCTTCTTTTTCCATGTGTCTAAAGCATTGATCCTTGCATGGGAAATCTAAAAAGTAAATATTTTTATTCCCATTGCCAAGAAAATTTATTCATATAATAGTTGATTATGCATAAATCACTTAAAAGCTTTCCCCCCAAAAAAGACCCAATGACTAGTTGAGTGGATCAGAAGTCAAATGTAAAAATTACCTGATAATCATGTAGGTTCTTTGCTACAATATTGATGTATCTTCTCATTTGTTTTACTGTCAAGAGTATGTTAAAACATAGGTAAAATCTAAGTAATACATTTTTAAGAGATTTTTAATCCCATGGACATGTCCTATGAAATGGAATTTTTAAAAAAGAGAGAAATATAAAATATTTGTCCTACATAATCCCACTCATAAATAGATTCCTGTGAAACTTAGTAGTATTTAGAAATTTTTCTAATCTAAAGGTATATATATTTTAATTTTTTTAAACCATGGATTGACTTAAGGCTCATATCTTCTGCAAAGAATTTCAAATCTATTGTTAGCGCAAAGTTAATCTTTCACTTATGTTAAATGCCTAGAGCAGCAGTTTTCAACTATCATAGCTCAATGCATAAAAGTGTTTCAGTTAGTTCTGAATTTGGACAGAAGTAATTTCTATTAGGTAAGAATAAAGATCTAATGATTTAATTATGTACTTTAATCTAGATTCAGAAATATCTCTAAAATTATGATGACCATATAATTTATCATTCAAACCAGAAAATTTTTGAAAGTGAAAAGAGGCACTATCATTAGTTAAACCAGAGAAATAGATCGTAAACCCAGACTGAGTGAACCAGAACACGGAGTCTGAGCTATGTGAGGCAAGGCAGGCTCCTAAGGTGCAAAGTTTAAAGAGGCAGTCAGTCTCAGGGCCACGCATGTGTTTTTGATCTCATTGTCACTTTCAACATTGTGTTGAACAACTAATATGTTAAATAAATCCCTCCCAATTTTTAAATAATCTATTTTACTACCATCTAAGGTATTTTAAGTAAGTCCACAATATGATGGTAATTTGTTTACATGTGGGACATTTTTAGCAAATGGAGGAGAGCAACATTTTAAAATTCCAAGATCATCACTTACAGAGAGACATACTTATTTGCCCCAACCTGCAGGGCAAAACAACGCGCAGGGCGAGGAGAAACCTGTGGAGGATGAAAGTAGGACAGGAGACACAAAGAAATGGAGGCAAGACAGGGTTCTGATCAAGCCTCGTTTATTGTAGCTAGGGGTAGAGTATATAAAGGGGAGGATTTGCATAATCACGGTTGCCTTGGATACCGAACCGCAGAACATTCCATTTCCTTATATGACCCAAAAATGCAGAAGGGTCCCGGGAGAGGAGGGGCTGCAAGGTCAGATTAGTTTAAGCAAATGGCTCAAGGGGCCCAGGGCATGTCAGGGCATGTCAGGGCAACTGACTTTATGCTGTCTATCCTATCAGATAGCACAGGGCGAGGCAGACCCTGTCCCAAGGCGAAGTTGCCTAGATCTCAGGTATGAGAGCCTTGATAAGAATGGCTCCGACACTTATTTACATAGGGTTATTTTTATTATTAATTTTACAATTGCTCCTGTTATTTTAAAAGCCTCTGGGTGTAAATTCATTAACATATACAATGAAGTAACAGTCTGAGAGGGGAAAAAAGCATACTGTAGAGATGTTAATTGAACAACATTTAGGAGAAACGTCTGAAAACAGCTCACAGTAAATACCATTTGCTGAACATCTATCTATAAGTTGTAAGGAAATAGACTTTATAAATATTCAGATACTTCTATGGTAGCAATGAAATATGAATACAGTAAATACAGAAATATGAGCAATAGCATTACATTTTCTTAAAGAGACTATAAGAAGATGCTTATAAGAAAGACTACAGACTTTTTAGTCATTTAATGAGAAGGATAAATTTCAAGAGAGGCTTATGAGGATTCCCTACACAAATTTTTAGAGTTAGAAAGCCTATTTTCAGGGTGTGTGTGTGTGTGTGTGTGATCAATTTAAGCTTTAAATTTGTCCAAATGGGGAGTGCTAGCCACAATACAAATTAACAATTTTACCTCTTATCATGTTTAAGTCCTGGGATAAAAGAGTAATCAGCATCTCATTTGCAATTAAAAAAAAATAATAGTAAAAAATGATACCTTTCATTCACACAGCTTTAGTGAGTTGAATACTGTTTCCCTACCCCTCTCCCCAAAATTTATGCTCACTTAGAACCTCAGAATGTGAACTTTTTAGAAATAGTCTTTGCAGATTAATTAGTTGAGTACCTTGAGAAGAAATCATCTTGAATGTAAGATATGTCCTAAATCCAATGGCTGGTGTCCTTATAAGAAGTAGAGAGGATACAGAGAGACATAAAGAAGAAGGCAATGTGAAGATGGAGGTAAAGATTTGAATTATACATCTACAAGCCAAGGAATGTCAAGGATGACCACAAACACCAGGAACTAGGAGAGAGGCATGGGATAGACTCTCTCTGAAAATCCTCAGAAGAAACCAACCCTGCAGACAACTTAATTTTCAACTTCTGGCCATCTATACTATGAAAAAATAAATTTCTGTTGTTTTAATCTACTCTATTGTAATTTATTATGGTAAAGCTAGGAAACTAAAATTTCTACTAATAAACTAGCAATCATTTAGTTAGCACATACAGAGGGCTGGCACATTTTAGAGAAGTGTTTCAAACTATCATGATTGTTGGGAGCCATTCTTGATGAATGCCCTGCAGACAGGGTTGGAGTTGCCTGCAAGCTAGAAGTTTGCAGGGCAGGTGGGCTTGTTTACTGAAAGAGGAAGTTTGGCTTAATGCATAGCTCCTTAGTGAAGGAGGAGGTTTGGCTTAATGTTGAATGTTTCTTGTCCCAGGGAATAAGAGACATTCTTTGCCCCAGGGAATAAGAGACAAAAACAGGAACAAGGATGTTTTGCAAGAACTTATGTAAAGGTCAGCGATCATTTGCATATGTGTGGGTGTTGTTTCTCCAAGGGTATATATATATGCTGTGCTAAATAAACTCAGGGCGCAGTATTTACTGTTAGCCCTCCTGACTCTATCTCTTTGTGTCTCTCTCTCTCTCTCTCTTTTTTCTATCTTTCTCAATCCTCACTCTCCCTCTGCGGAACTGTATCTCTTTGTCTCTCTCTCTCGCTCTCTCTCTCTCTCTCTCTCTCTCTCTGTGTCTCTTTTTTCTATCTTTCTCAATCCTCACTCCCCCTCTCGGGATCTGTTTGATGTTAGCCAGCGGGCTCTGGCACATGATCATGTGAATTACCTGGAAATTTTATTACCTGCAGATTCTGATCATTGGAAGAGCACATTTCAAATGAATTACCAGGTAACGTTTTTTATAGCTGGTTCTAGAATGACATTTTTAGTACCAAAGCTATAATATGGCTGTTCATGCAGGCAGACTCAGGCACAAGCCCTAAGACTAAAAACTGACCTTCATAAGCTGAAGGCAGGGAAAGACTAAAGAAACTGGTTAGTCACTTCAGTATAGCAAGTAAGAGTTTATTAAAGAAAACTTACAAATGGGGCACATCATGGGTGACTGCAAGACAAAATGAATTCCCACACTGCCTCAAGTGCCAAAGAATTACATAGAGTAACAAACAATTAGTCATGAGTGAATGCGACCGGTACATAAATTACTTAATATCTTGACCAGACCAGGACAACAATCTGTTTCAAGAACTAGTACATCCCAGAAAGCAAGGAAGGGGTGCTGACTCATGTCAGAATGAACATCAATAGCAATCAGAAAGTCTCTAAAAGGTGTTTGCAGAAAGCATCCTCTCTTCTGGCCTTAGCCCAGCTTGTGTGACAGACAGTGGTTGTCACATTGTGGAACATTTTCTCTTCCACACTGTTACAACAAAGAACTCTCATCTATGAACTTCATTTTTATGGCCCTTGCAATCTAGGTCAAGATAAATCATATTGATGTGAAAAGTTGTAAACAACTGAAAAATATGTGATAGTCAGCAAACTATTATAGAGATAAATATTACAGCTTTAGAAAATCAAATTAAAAGTGAGAGTTGGAGTATTCATGGGAAACTGATAAAAAGGATGACAGGTTTGGGTAAGAAGTTTAAGAGAAAAGAGAATGAGCAACAGTGAGATTAGACCAGTTCGTGCAAGTCCATGACAGACAATGCTGGAGAATTATAGAAGAAAGTTCTAATAGGGTGTTATACAATATAATTATTCCTTACCATATTTCCTATGGATAGATGCTTTTAATAACCAAAACTAATGAAAATGTAGCTATTTGTCAATATTTATAGGGTGCAATACTATTTTTTTTTAGTTTACAAGGTAAGTAACAAGGAAAGAATATAATGTTTTAGAAATGAAATTATTATTGCTATATAAAAGTTTCCAAGCAGTGTGAAAGACTTCAGATTTGTTAGGATAGGAACAGTATATAGTGTTTTCTTTTGTTTTTTTTAAATTTTATTTCTACTATTATTTTTATTGTTTTCAATTCAGGAATTACTATTTCAATAGCCAGAGTCATTGTGTCTTACACCAAAATATCGAACACAAATCCCAATTTAGTTTATAGGCTCATAGGGGATTTCCCAAATATTATGATATCTGCCATATAAGGCTAATGATTCCTTCAACATACTCTAAGAAATAAATTTAGACCAAAAGATATATAAGTAACAAAATACATTTCTCTGAGTAATACTTTATGATTCTTTTATATTTTCTATGCTTACCAATAATGACAAACAGCAGGAGCATTATCAAGAGATATTGGAAGAACTTTACTCTAAATAAAGGTTCGGAGTTTTTGTTTTCTGGTAAATTTTTAGCAGGTGTAATAAACTGACATCATCAATGAGACTTCCAATGATGGAGCTGAGGACTGTATTCTCCACTGTGGTTAGCACCAATATTACTACCCATACAGCAAGTGCATGAAGAGCTGTGAAAAGTTCTAGATAAAAGTTAGGTGTGAATTATCATTATCATTATTTTTTTTTTTGTAAAAAGGTGAGAATATTTAATAGATAAAGAAATACAGATTGATAGAGGCCAACAATAATGTGTAATTCTGGATAATGCACATGTATGCACATGGCATATTAACATATAATCCTTGTGATAGACTATCTGTGTGCCTCCAAATTTCATATATTGAAACATATTCCCCAATATGATGGTATTGGAGATAGGACCTTGGAAAGGTGATTAGGCGTGAGAGTAGAGCCCTTGTGAATGAGATTAGTGTGGCCTTATAATGTTGACCCCAGAGAGTTCCCTACCTAATTTTGCTATGTAAGAACACATCTATGAACCAGAAAACAGACCCTCATCAAACAGCAAATATGTAGGTGCATTGATCATGAAAACTATACCACTTTTTCATGTCCTTTTTATAACGATATATTTTTAGTAGTAGTAGTAGTAGTAGTAGTAGTAGTAGTAGTAGTAGTAGTAGTAGTAGTTTCAAGTATAAGTACATCGGTTAGATAGTCATATAGTTTATGAAATAATTCCCCTGATTACTCTATCTTCCCTCTGGTTCTACACCTAACCATTACATTACTGCTGTCTACATTCCTTATGCCATGTTCTCCATCCCTGTGACACTCTATTAACTACTAATTTGTACTTCTTTAACCCTTCACTACTCTCTCTCAGCTCTCCAACCCACCTTCTCTCTGGCTGTTACATGATTGTCCTCTATATTTATGGGTCTGTTTTCTTTAGTTTATGCATATAAGTGAAATAATATGGTATTTATCTCTATGTCTGACTTATTTCACTCAGTGTAATACCCTCTAGGTCCATTTATGTTGTTGAGAAAATAGGATTTCAATTTTTTATGGCTGAGTAATACTCCATTGTATAAATGAACCACAATTTATTTATCCAATAATCTGTTGATGGGCATTTAGGTTGCTTTTATATTTTGGCTATTATAAATAGTGCTGCCATGAGCGTAGCGGTGCATAAATCTTTACATATTATTGTTTTTGTTTTTTTTTAATAAATACCCAGAAGCGTGATTGCTGAGTCAAAGGAAGATCTATTTTTAAATTTTTTGAAGAACTTCCAGACTGTTTTCCATAGTGGCTGTACCAATTTGCAATCCCACTAATTGTGTATGAGGGTTTCCTTTGCTCCACATCCCTGCCAACACTTGTTCTTTGATTTATTGATGACAGCCATTCTGACAGATGTGAAGTTATAGCTCATTGTGGTTTTAATTTGCATTATTCTGATGATTGGTGACCTCGAACATCTTTTTATATGTCTGTCGGCCACTTGTATTTCCTCTTTGGAGAAATATCTATTCAGGACTTCTGCCTATTTTTTAATTGGATTGTTTTTTCTGTTCTTGAGCTGTACTAGTTCTTTATATATTTGGTGTATCATAAGTGAATATCTTCTCCCATTCAATAGGCTGTTTTTCATTTTATTGATGGTTTCCCTTTGCTGTGCAAAAACTTTTTAGTTTGATGTAGTTCTATTTGTTTATTTTTTTCTTTTCTTTCACTTGCCTGAGGAGATATATCCAAAGAAAGAAATTACTAGTAGTAACATCAGAAAGATTATTGCCTATGTTTTCTTCTGAAAGTTTTATGGTTTCTGGTCTCACATTTAAGTCTGTAATTTATTTTGAGTCTATTTTTGTTTACAGCATAAGAAAGTGGTCCAGTTTCATTTTTATTTTATTTTTTCGTATCAGATTCTTCTTAATGTCCTTACTAGAATTTTATTTTTATCTCTTAAGAGCTCTTACATTTTCTTATTTATTGAGCTAGTATATATTTTATGGTTCTTGTCACTATTTTTCATGGAATCATATTTAATTTTATGTTTATCTTGTTATTGTCAGATTCAATAAATGCTATTGAATTGTCTTTTATGTGGCAACTGTTTGAACTTTTCTTTTGTCCATAATTTATCAATTGATTCTTTTATATTTCTTTTTATTTTATTTTAGGTATTTTCTTCAATTTATTATATAAAAATATACCAAGGGTGATCTTACATGAAAGAGTAAAAGAGGACTCATATATAAATCATAAATTCAGACCTCTCTTTTGAGCTGCAGTCTGCTCTTGGAGTTTTTTAAAATTAATTCAAAAATTGATCTTTTACAGCTGTTCTTACTAATGACTGGTATAATTTTAATCCAGACAAACAAAGCAGAAAACTAGGAGTCATTTTGAATAGCTTTCTCATACTTAACCCTCATAGCCCACATATTACAAGTTCTAGCAATGCTACTTTCTTTGTTTTTATTTTTATTAAGTTGACTACATCTTCTCTTCTTTCTTCTTATTTTTTCTACTATCACAACAGACTCCTATCCACCTTTGGTTATCTTCATTATGATAGTTAAATAAACAAATCTTTTTTGGAAAAACAATGTTTATTAAATTGTTGCTTCCTTAAAACCTTTTTGCCACATTCTAATAATTTTGGGGAGAAAATAAAGTGTTTAAAATGGCTTATAAAATCTTTTATGGGCTGATGGCTTTTTCCTTTCTATAGCCTAATTGAATTCATGGTGACCCCTGGGTTTCTGTTTCTCCAGTTACTAAGATTCCTGTTCTTTCAATTCCTACAACTAATTGTTAGGTTTATAATGTTTATCTTTATTGATTTTGTCCTAAATTCTCATGCAAAGTCTTTGTATCAAAGCCAGATATTGTTTTATATTTACAGTAAAATTGTCAGCCAAAATAGCATGCAGAGTTGGTCATCCAATGTTCAGCAATCCCCCAGAGTTACACAAGAGCCAGACAGAAAAATGTCCTGTATGAGTGCAGGTTCTCTCTTTGAGCAAGGAAGAACAAAAATATGAATTTTCTCTACTGTTAAAGGGACATATGACTATTTCGCCTCACTATTTTTTATCACTCTAATCCTTTGGTATGCAAATACCTCTCCTTGAAAAAGATAAGCAGAGTGAAAAAAATGAAAAAAATTTTCTGCAATTTAGAATTCAGCCCCACCTTTGGAAATTAAACACAATCTCCTTAGTTAAGTGAATCTCTCTTAACAGTGAAAGTTGTCTCACTGTTTAATCCATTGCAATGTTTCATAGCAGAATTTTGGAGATACATTTTATATACCATATAATCTAACATTTACATGTTATACATATATATATATATATATATATATATATGTGCATATATAAATATATAAATCAATGTATTTAAAAAGTATATTTACAAAGTTATGCAAACCTTACCACAATTGATCTCAATACATTTTCATCACCTCAGAAGAAATCCCCTATCAATTTGCGGTAACTCTCCATTTATACCCAAACGCTCCAAGCCTTAGGCAATTACTAATTTACTTCTGCCTCTAGATTCTGGATATTTTGTATAATTTCATAATGAATCATTCAATATGTGGTCTTAATGGCTTCTTTCAAATAACATAATGTTTTCAAGATTTATCCATGTTGAAGTATGTATTGGTTTTTCATTCCTTTTTATGGTCAATTTTTTTTATCATATGGCTATATTATATTTTATCATATGATTGACATTTGAATTGTTTTCACTTTTGGCTACTATGAGAAACGCTGCTATGAACATGTATATGCTGACTTTTGGGTGGACACATTTTTTTATTTCATATATATATATATATGTATATATATGTATATATATATATACATATATATACATATATATATAGAGAGAGAGAGAGTAGCTGTACAATTTCACATTTCACCAGCAATGTATAGGGTTGAACTTTTCCCATAGTGTCACCAACATTTGTTATTTCTGTTTTTTCCTTTTTTTTTTTTTTTTTTAATAACGATCCTAGTGGTAGTGAAGTAGTATCACACTGGAGTTTTGATTTACATTTCCCTGATGACTAAGAATCTTTAGCATCTTTGAATTGTCACGAAACCCTTGTAAAAGTCAACTGATTTTGCATCAGGTTAATTTTTAGATCCTCAGTTCTATTCTATTGCTTTATTCTATTGCCAACACCATGCAGCTTTGATTACTGAAACGCTATAGTTAAGTTTTGAAATTAGGAAGTGTGAATCCTCTAACTTTGTTCCACTTATTCAAGACTAATTTGGCTATGTTGGACCTCTTACATTTCCATATGCACTGTAGACTCCATTTGTCAATGTCTACAAAGTAGCCAACTATGGTCTAATAGGGATTGCAGTAATCAATATATCGTTTGGAGATGACATCTTAAAGTAATGTCTTCTTATCCATGAACATGATTGATACTTCTATTTATTTAGGTATTTTTAAATTTATTTCAACAATATTTTATAGTTTTATACTTCTCTTGTTAAATTTATTCTTAAGCATTTACTTTCTTATGCTACTGTAAAATAGTTTTTTTTCTTAATTTTAGTTGACTGTTTATTACCAGTGAATAGATAAACTTATTTTTTTGTATATTGGTCATGTTTCCTACACCCTTGCTGAATTCATTAATTAGTCATGGTAGTTTTTAAATTAATTCCTTAGAAATTTTTATGTTTAAGAACATGTAATTTGCCACTAGAGATAGTTTTACTCTCTTTCCAATTTAAATAACTTTTTACTTGCATTAATTTCTTGCTCTGGGAACCACCTCTAATATAATGTTAAATTGCAATGTCAAAAGAACACATCCTTATCTTTTTCTTGATTTTTGAGGGAAAATATATGCCTTTCACATTAAGGATGATGTTGTCTGTGGGTTTTTTATAGATGCTTTTATCAGTTTGTGAAAGCTGCCTTCTATTTCTGTCATGTTTAGTGTTTTTATCATGAAAGGATGTTGAATTTTAACAAAAGCTTTTTGTGTGTTTATTGAGATGATCGTGTAGGATTTTTTTCTTTATTGATATACTAGATTTATTTTCATAAGTTGAATCTACATAATATTTCTGGGAGAAATCTAACTTGGTCATTGCATATAATTCTTTTTGTATGTTGTTGGTTTTGGTTTACTCCTCTTTTGTCAAAGATTTTTGCATCTATGTTTATAAGAGCTATTATTTAGAGTTCTTTTATGTTGTCTTTATCTGATTTGGGTATCAGGAAAAAGCTGGCCATAGAAAAAGTTGGAATGTTCACCATTCTCCTCTATTTTTTTTTTTTGGAAGAATTTGTGACAAGTTTGGAACAGATGACATTAATTCTTCTTAATATTTTGTATTTCATCTAAGTTGGCAAACTAATGACATACAATGGTTTGTAATATTCCTTTATAATTATTTTTATCTTTGTGAATTCAGTAGTAATATCTTTTTTTCTGAATTTAATAATTGGGATATTTCCACATTTTTATTAGTCTGTTTAGCTAAAGTATTGTTAATTTTGCTTATTTTTTAAAAAACTATTTTTTTATTTTTTAAATTATTTTTTCTTTCCTTATTTCATTAATTTCCCTTCTAATAATTATTACTTCCTTTCTCTTACTTTCTTTGCGTTTAGTTTCTTCTTTTCCAGTGGTTTTATTTAAAAAATAATATTAAAATAGTTTGAGTTTTTTTTAAAGCATTTTATACTTGATATCCTCCTTTTTGTTAATTAATACAGGCTTTACAGATTTATATTTCTAAGTACTGATGTACTGAAACTCAGAAGTTTGGGGATGTTTTTGTTTTTATTTTCATTTATCTCAAATAATTTTTCTAATTTCTTTTGTGATTTCTTTTTGGCTCATTCTTTGTTTCAAGCTGGGTTGTATAATTTGCACTTATTTTTGTATTTCTCATATTTATTTATTTTATTTTTAATATTTCTTTTCTGTTTGGAGAACACACTGTGTAATTTCAACATTTTAAAATTTATTGAGAATTTTTTTAATGTTCTAATATATATTTTATACTAGGGAATGTTCCAAATGAATTTGAGAATATTATTTTTTCTTCTCTTTTGGAGGTGGAGTATTCTATAAATGTTATTTCATTTAACTGATATATAGTTTTATTCAAATCTTCTATTTTTTGATTGATCTTCTGTCTATGTGATCTATCCATTATTGAAAAAGAATATTGACCTTCTAACAATTATTGTTGAATTGTCTATTCCTTCTTTCAATCCTGTCAGTTTTTGCTTCATTTATTTTTGTATTGGCTGTCAGGGCCATATGTTTATAATTTTGTATCTTCCTGTTGGAATACTGCCATGTGCAACAACATGGATGGACCTCAAAATAATCATGCTAAGCGAAATAAGCCAGACAGAAAAAGTTGAAAATCACATGATATCACTTATATGTGGGATATAAACCTAAAAGCAACAAATGAACAGGACAAACAAAGAGGAACTCCTGGACATGGACTATAGACTAGTTTTAGCCAGAGGGTAGGGGTTGGGGGAGGGGAGAGGTAGATGGGGTAAAGGGGGTCAAATATGTGGTGACAGAAAGAAATTTAACTAAGGGAGGTGAATACACAGTGTAAATATAAATATCCCTTACTGTTAAAGTGTACAGAAGAAACTTATTATAATTCATTAACCAATATCACTATAAAAAATAAATTAATTACAAAATTAATTGAGAGAAGAAAGGAGAAGAAATACTCACATGTTCTTTTATTAGTATGTAATTACATTTACCCATGCTTTGTTTTGTGTGTGGATTTGAATTACTATCTTAGATTATTTGCTTTCAGCCTAAGAACTTTATTTAGTATTTCTAGAGAGTTAGGTTTTCTACCGAATTCTCTGTTTTTATCTATAAAATTATTAATTTTATCTTCATTTTTGAAAGGTGCTTTTGCTGACTATAATTAGGTTACTGTTTTCTTTCACTATTCTGGTATTTTAAATACATCCTCCAACTGGTTTTTGGCCAGCATTGTTTCTCATGAAAAATTACCTTCTAGATAAATTGGAATTTCTTTTATGTCATTTTTTTAAAAGTCATTTTTTTTTCTTACTGCTTTTGTTTGTATTTGCCTTTCAATATCTTTACTATAATGTTTCTTGGTAGACCACTTTCAATTTATGCTCCTTAGAGTTTCCTGAGTTTTTTTGATGTGTAGGTTAATGTTTTTCTTTAAATTTGGAAGTTTTCATTATTTCTTTGAATAACATATATACATCTTTTTCTCTCTATTCCTTCTAGTAATCTCATTTCATGTATACTTGTGCACTTGATGTTACCCTACAGTTCTTTTAGAACTTTTTCATTATTCTTCATTTACCCCCTTTTTTTTTTATCAAGTTGCATAATCTTTATCAATCTTTAAATCTACTGATTCTCAACAGCAAAATCCTAGCAAAAGATTATAAAAAGATCTCTCTCTCTTTCTTTGTTGTATGTTATATGTTTGGTGTTAAGAGAAATGGAAACTAAGCATAAACTTCCTTTCTTTGAAATACAAAAATACAAAGTTAATTATTTGAATAAGATCTAAACTAGATCCTTTAAAAAGGATTAATATTTTCAGATAAGAGAGAAACTTGTTCTCTTTTTGTTTACATCAGTGAGCTGCAACCTGGGGTGAATAGCAGCTGCACTGTGTATGCAAATAGGATGCATGGGGAAGATGGTGAATGTTATATCAAGTCTTTTTCAAACTGTACAGGTCTTGGTTTATGATTTCTTATTTAAGGTTTATTGCAATAGTCTGTGTGTTATGTAGATTTCAAGTATGTTGGAGAGAAAAAATTAATTGAAAAGATATAGTTATGAATAGTTAATAAGGGCAGTGGTATTTAGGATAGAGTCAAGGAGAAGCATCACATGTGAGGAATATATTAATTTAATTGGCTAAGTATATATTGTATAGGTATGGTAATTTTTGAGGACCATTTGCAAGATACCCTATCCAAAAAACAGGTAGCTTGCATTTTGGGATCAAGAAGCAATATTCGATGTTTGAAGTCTGTTTAAATATATTTTATATGCTCAAGATTAGTTTTATTGTTTAAAACTTAAAACTTACTAAATGATTGTTAAATACAATATTTTTTGTTTTGCTTTGCTTTTTCTTTGTTTTTCTTTTAAATTTCCTTAAACTACCTTTCCAGGATTTACTTATTTAATATTTCTTTTTTTCTAAAAAGCTTTGTTCTACAATCTGTATTGACTGAAATATATATAAATATATATTTAAGGAGAGGTTATCTATTATTTTATAAGAAATAGGTTTTAGTTGTAAAAATGCTAGCTGTTATCACTTAACTTTGAAAAAACAAAAAAAAACACCAGAAATGAAAAATGAGATGCTAGCCTCTGATTATTTTTGCTATGATTCTATGTCTCTCCAATTAAGAAAACCACACTGAGGAATAGAATAAAAATTAATATGCAAATTAGTATTTCTTCATCTGGACTGAAGCCTTTTAAAAAAAATTTTCTTATTGGGCAATCATTGATACTTTCAACAAAAGATTCTTTTGTTAGAAAAAGAAAGGAATGATTTTCCTTTTATTCCCAATGAATAATTAAAAAAAACAATTATACTGAGTACAATTCTGAATTCTTTTAGAGTAATTATAACAACCTAAAATTTTATTAATCAAGGACAAAGTGTGTTGAGATATGTTTCCATGTCAGTTTTCACATATTAAAATTAACTAAAAGCCTAACAGGTCAGACCATAGAAATTACCTATAGAAATTATTTCACAGTTCTTGGTTATATCTACTAAACTCAAGACAATCTTTTAATTTACTACTCATAATCAAGAAAAAAAGTCTTATCACAGCATAATATAAAGAACATGATTAAATCCCTTGTATGTTCCTGTTAACTTGATGATTTAAACCTAAAGTTTGTTCATTCTCTTCTTTTTTTGGCCATCATTTAATGAAACTAACCTCAGAGGTGCATCTTATCACCAATACTTAATTGCTTTGAAATTTCTAGGGATACATTTAGAAATATCTAGCTCTAAAAATTAATAAATTTCTGGAAATAACATAATTACTATTGGCATATTTATTTTCTTTAACATCTGCAGCATGAATTAAAAACTATACAGGTAGGATAAATATTTATTAAAATACAAAGAATAGTTGACATGATTTAGGTTAAAAAATTATTTCATGTTTAGAAATTATATATGTCAAAGTTGCATTTATCAAAATAGTTTGTTTATCCTCTGATCATAAACACTTGGGGATGGTCTTAAATATTTAAATTGGCAAACTCTGCTTGGGGATTGTGATTTAATAAGATTGTTAGGAATATTTACATTTACACTGCAAGACAAATTTCACAGGTTACTTCCAGTCCAGACATAATGGCATAGACCCATTTTTCCCTGATTCTCCCCAGTAAATATAACTATAAACCTTAAAAAATGGTGCAAGGGACACTGAAGAACTGTGAAATGTGGACAGAAGAGAACAAGCTTGAGATCCTGACCCTGAAAGAAAAGTATAGTAGTAGGTATCTTGTATTATATGAGCTTTACATCAGGTAAGGGATATAGATTAGGAACTTTGCCAACAGTGAGCAGACAGGGGACACACTTTCATTCTCTGCCAAGCCTGAGATTCCCCTTTTTCATCCAAAGAACTGAGATGGCTAGGAAAGTGACTTGGTACAAGATGCCTCTTCTTATTCATGGGATTAAGATTCTCCTTCTATCTTCAGAAATCAGAAAAAGCAAGAACTAGAAGAAGAAATTCAATCACAGTAAGCAGAATAACTGGTTAATATCAGTAAAATGGTCTGACCATCATGACTCTATCAGTCTGGGAAGCTTCTTAGTTTCACTGGCTAACTTTCCTCCACTACTTAGAGACACTGAGGCAGCCAGGGGGCATTGATAAGGAACCAGATTTGGAATTATATGACAAAAAATTTAAAGCAACTGTTAAATACAAATAGTCAAATACAAATTTTCTTTAAATAAAAAAAAAAAACACCTCAGGTGAGAAATACAATTTATCAAGTGAAACAAATGAAAATTATAGAACTGAAAAATATAATCATAAAAACTAATTTAAAAAACTCTCTCAACAGTTTAATAAAGTGAAGAAGACAGAGACTAGAATAAGTAAACTTTAAGGACAGAATATAAGTTAACCCATTATGGAAAACAGATAAATTAAACTTAAAAAAAAAAAGCAAATGAAATTCTGGTTTCTGGTTCCACCTGTAAGAAATTCATAAGTTGCTGCTCCATCTAACAATAGATAAAAAGCTGAACAAACTGAAAAATCAACAACTCTTCATGTATCCAAAAGAGAGGGGAGGACACAGGGCAAACCACTGTCCCCAAGAATGGAGAGATAGACAAATGAGTACATAGAGCAATGGCTTACTAGAGCGTAGACTCTTAAGAAGAAATAGCTGTATGAACTAGTGCCAGTGTAGGAAAACCTGAACTGTAGTTTACAAATTGCTAGAAGGTCAATATGAAAAATGGAGAGATTAAAAACTCCAGGAGGATTCAGTCATCAGGGAGAACCCAAAATATTCTGAGAGATGTTTCCAGAAGCTTGATCACATTCCCCGTGTAGTCAAATATCAGAGAAAGATCCCCCATGTTTTTGAAAGGAGAGGAGGAAAAATTTTTTGAAATATACCAGGGCACTTTATTTACTTAACAAGTCCTGCCCCCAGGAGAAACTATTTAACCAGAGCCTAACTTGCTGGGGTATTATATAAACCTAACGGACCTGGGGAAAGGTAATACCTAACTCTACCAGATCTAGCCTTCCACATGGGATCAAGGACATAGCTAACTCCAGCCAACTCTTGTCATCTTGTCTCACCTAAGGGAACAGAAAAATACTGCATATTTGGGAAGCTCACAGTCCAGAGGCATAGGCTCAGTAAAACACTGAAAACTAATTATAGGACTATCGAATGCTTCCTCACCCCCAGTTTCCTACTCCCCTCACCACCACATTACTAAACGCCTATTTACAGCAGTTTGTTTTAACTTGTACATGTCTAGCTATTAATAAAAAGTAAAAAGCATGCTAAAAGAAAAAAATAAAAACCCTACAATTTGAAGAAACAGAACAAGCATCAGAACCAGACACAACAGAGATATTGGAATTATCAGCCTGGAAATTAAAACTATTGTAAATGCGATGAGAACTCTAATAAATAAAGCAGAGAACATACAAGAATAAATGAGCAATGTAAGCAGTGAGATAGAAATCCTAGCAAAGAACCAAAAATGGTTAGTTATCAAAAATTATGTAAGAAATGAAGGTCTTTCAGGGGTAGATTAGTAGACTGGACATGGATGATTAAAGAATCCAAATTTGAGTGTATTTTCATAGAAACTCTCAAAACTGAAAAGCAAGAAAACACATTTAAAAAACTAAGAAAAAAAAAAGAAGAAAAAACAATATCCAAGATATATGGGACAACTACAGAAGGTGTTAGTAACGTATGTGTAATACAAATACAAGATGAATAAGAACAAGAGAAAGAAACAGAAAAAAACATTTGAAACAATAATGACTGAGAATTTCCACAATTTAATGTCGGACAAAAACCACAAATCCAGGAAGCTCATAGAACACCAAGCAGGAAAATGTCAGAAGAACTACACCTAAGCATATTAATTTAAAACTACAAAATATCAAAGTTAAAGAAAAAGATCCTGAAAGAACCCAGAGGGGAAAAATAACATCTTTTTTTTTTTATGGAAGAATAAAAATAAGAATTATATCTGACTTTTCCTCAAAAGCCATACAAATAGAAATAGAGTATAGTAAAAATGTTAAAGTGATAAGAGAAATAAAAACACTAATCTAGAATTCTGTACTCTGCAGAATTATGCTTCAAAAGATTAGAAGAAATAAAGACTTTTTCAAATAAGCTAAAATTGAGGAAATTGGTTGCCATTAGAAACGTCTCACAAAAAATGTTTACAAGGGTTTTTTAGAGATAATAAAAACAATATAGGTCAGAAACTCAGATCTACATAAAGAAAGGGAGAGAATCAAAAAAGGCATAAGAGAAGGTGAAATAATAACTTTTATTTTTTAATTTATAATCTATGTAATAGATAACAGTTTAAAATAATAATATGAATATTTTTATGTATACATATTGTGTATAAATATATACATATATACATTTACATATAAGCAGACTGAATGACAGCAGTGATACAAAGAATGGGAGGGAGAAATTGGGATCATTGCTCAGAAGAAGTTCATTTGCTGGATTGTTTTATAGTTGCGTATTTATTGTTTTTAAAGAATCTGCAAAATCATTTTCCTGTGTGTGCATAAAAATATTTAAAATTACAAAAAATAAATAAGAACTATTATAAAAAGTATTCATAATTTGGATAATAAGAATAGTCTTATTTACCTGTCATTTTATTTTATTTTACTATTTATAGACATAGAATGTCTCTATATCCCCACTAAATTTTGCTACTACTTAGCAATATTTTATAACTTGAGAATTAAAATGAATATTTATGTTCTCAAATTAAACTTTAATGCCTTTTTATTATTTCATCATATTTTATCTCTATATTTGTTGTAATACGTAAGTATATTTAAAATATATTGCCTTTACAGGTAACTGTTCTTATAGTTAAATGTTTTGTACATATTAATCATTATAAAGTTATCATAAATTACTAATGTATACTGCACTACATCCAAAATCCCCAGTATCCTCCTATTTAGCTGAATTTCGAATTATTATTTGTATAAAACACTTTGTAAAGCACGGTGTGTTGTGTGTACTGCCTTGTTTAGTGATTAGATAGTTGACAAATAGATGATAGATGATGATGATAGATAGATAGATAGATAGATAGATAGATAGATAGATAGATAGATGATAGACAGATATAGATGATAGGGGAAGAGAGAGAGAGAGAGAATGAGAGAGAGAAAAACACTATATTTAGTAGTGCTAGGTGTCAGTACTACTATGTATATTGAAACTATGTATATTGTTAGGGTAAGGGTAAAATTAGGATTAGGTTTTGGGTTAAATTTAAGGTTAGGGATAGAGTAAAATTGGAATTAGGGATAACATGAAGGTAAGGTTTGGATTTAACATTAGGGCTAGGATTCGATTAGAGTTAGAGTTACTGTGAATGTTAGGGTGAGGGCTAGCTAGCTTAGATAAAGATTAGCCTTAGGTTTAGATTTGGTTGAGTCAGGTATTTAGACTTGGGTTAGTGTTACATTTATGCTTAGATTTAGAGTACGGTTAGAATTTGGTTTGATTTATGAGTTAAAGTTAGGGTTAGTGTTAGTGCTATATAGTCATACCTCATTGTGCTACATTTTGTTTCACTGATATTGTTTTTTCTTTCTTCCTTTTTCTGTTTTTAAACCAATTGAAGGCTCATGACCAACCTGCATTGAGCAAGTCTATCTATACCATTCTTCCAACAGCATTGCCCATTTGTGATTTTGTGTCACATTCTGGCAATTCTGGCAATACAAACACTTTAGCATTATTGTTATATTGTTATAGTAATCTGAGATCAACTATCTTTGAAGTTCTAGTAATTGTTTTGGGAAGCAGAAACCAGTCCCATAGAAGATGGAGAACTTAACTGAAACATGTTGTGTATGTTCTGACTGCTCCATCCACTGGCCATTCTCTCATCTCTTTCCCTCTCCTTGGTCTACTCTGTTCCCTGAGACACAATATTGAAATTAAGCCAATTAATAATCCTACAATGGAATCCTACAATGTTCAGGTGAAAGAGAAACCTGCAACTCTCACCTTAAATCAAAAGTTAGAAATGATTCAGCTTAATAAGAAAGGCACGTTCAAAGTCTAGATAGGATGTAAGCTAGGTCTCTTGTGTCAAACAGTTAGCCAAGTTGTGAATGTAAAGAAAATGTTTTTGAAGGAATTAAAAGTGCTATTCCAGTGAACCCACAAATGATAAGAAAGAGAAACAGGTTTTTCGCTGACAGCAAGAAAATTTTAGAGGTCTGGAGAGAAGCTCAAGCCAACCACATCATTCTCTTAAGACAAAGCCTAATCCAGAGCAAGGCCCTAACTCTATTCAATTTTATGAATACTTAAAGTGGAAAGGAGGCTGAAAGAAAAAGTTTGAAGTTAGCAGAGGAAGGTTCATGAGGTTTAAGGAAAGAAGCCATTTCCATAACATAAAAGTACGAGGTGAAGCAGTAAGTTCTGATGTAGAAGCTGCAGAAAGTTATCCAGGAGATCTAGTTAAGCCAGTTAATAAAGGTGGCTACACACAACAAACAAACAGATTGTAATAGATTTTAAAAATAGATGAAACAGTTTTATTTGGGAAAAGCATGGCATTTAAGACTTTTATAACTAGAGAGAAGTCAATGCCTGGCTTCAGGAACAGGTTGACTCTCTTGTGTGGGACTAATACATCTCATGACTTTAGGATAAAGCCAATATCCATTTATTATTCTGAAAATCCTACAGTCCTTAAGAATTATGCTAGATCTACTCTGCCTGTGCTGTGTTACAAAGACATATAACAAAACCTGGGTGACAGCATATCTGCTCACGACATGGTTTACTGAATATTTTAAGCTCACCGTTGAGACCTAATTCTCTAAAAAAGAAAAAGAAAAAAAGATTTTTGTCAAAATATTTTTTCTCATTGAAATTGCACCTGGTGACTTAAGAGATCTGATGGAGATGTACAATTAGATAATGTTCATTTTCTCCTTGCTAACACAACATCCATTTTGTAGCTCATGGATCAAGGAATAAGTTTGACTTTCAAATATTATTACTTAAGAAATACATTTTAAGAGTTGTAACTGCCATAGATAATGATTCCTCTGATGGACCTGGGCAAAGTAAATTGAAAACCTTTGAGAAAGGACTCACCGTTTCAGGTGCCGTTAACATTTGTGATTCATGGGAAGAGGTCAAAATATCAACATTAACAGGAGATTGGTAGAAGACGGATCCAACTTTCATAAATGCCTTTGTGTGGTTCGAGACTTCAGCAGAGGAAGTAACTGCAGATGTGGTGGAAATAACGATAATTAGAATTAGAAATGATGAGGAAGTAACTGTAGATGTGGTGGAAATAGAGAAATAATTAGAATTAGAAATTAGATGTGACTGAATTGTTACAGTCTAATAATACTACTTTAATGGGTGAGGAGTTGCTTTGTATAGGTGAGCAAAGAAAGTGGTTTCTTCAGGTGAAATCTACTCCAGGTGAAGATTATGTGAGGATTGTTGAAATTCCAACAAAGGATTTAGAATACTACATAAACTTAGTAGAGTGGAAACAGGTTTTGAGAGAATTGACTCCAATTGTGAAAGAAGTTCTGCTTGCATTAAATGCTGTCAAATAGCATTGCATGCTACAGAAAAATCATTTATAAAAAAAGATTCAATTGATGTAGCAAACTTTATTGTTGTCATATTTAAAAAAATTGCCACCGCCACCCCAACCTTCAGCAACCACCACCCTGATCAGATAGCAGCCATCAACATTGAGAAAAGTGCCTCCACCAACACATGATCATGACTAGCTGAATGCTTAGAGTACAGTTAGAATGTTTTAGAAATAAAGCAGCTACAGTATAGTGTAAACATAATTTTCATATGTAAAATTGTGTTACTTTACTGTGATATTCACTTTATTGTGGTGGTCTGGAAATGAACACATAATATCTCTGAGGTGTGTCTAGAACTTCCCTATTAGGCATGATTATTTCTGTACGAAACTCTTTGTTGATAGATGTAATACTTTATTTTGTAATATATGTGAGAGATTATTTTTTGTGATAGTTGTCAATGCTATTTTCTATAGCCATAACATATAAAAATAACTTTAGCACTTTTTAGTATCTATACAAATTGATATACACTATTGTTGTGAAATATGTGTTTTATATTACTGTGGGTAGTTAAATATATAAGGGCATTGTTCTGTTAAGTGTTAGGGTTTGATTTATGGTTACTGTAGGTTTAGCTTGGTTTAGTCTTAGCAATAGTGTTAAGAATTATTTTAGGATTAGAGTTAGGATTAGAGTTAGAATTAGAAAAAAGTTTTTAATTTAATTTAAGATTAGATTTAGGGTTAGTGTAGTGGTTGGATTGAGGTTAGAATACTGGTAGGGTCACTATTTTGGTTAAAGTTGGAGTTCACATTTGCTAACAGCAAATATATAAACTAATATGTAAACTAATAACAAATATTTGGTTTAGCATTACTTGGTACATGTCATTGATTTTAGGGGTGTATGTAGAAACATTATGTTTGTTATTATGTAGTGTTTGTTCTGGGATGCTATTATATATAGTATATGAGTGTCGAACATTTCATTTAACTGTTTGTGCACCCTGCATGATTTTGCTTAGTGATATCTGTGTAAAACATTGTATTTTGTATTGCCAAATGTGTGTGCTAATACAATCATGCTTCCATTGAAGATGAAGATACAATCTGAAAATGCATTATTAGGCAATTTTGTTGTAATAACATCATAGAGTGTATTTACACAAACCTAGGTGGTATAACCTACATACACACCTAAACCATATGGTACAGTCTATTTCTCTTATGCTACAAGCCTGCACAGTATATTACTATACAAAAGAATAAGAGATTAAATCAGACACAAGAAGAAAACTATGTAACCAAGTGATGTAGTAAACACAAAATGTAAGAGGCTGCACTGTTCTCATACAGAACATGCTGTTTTACAGTACATATTTTTTTCTGAGTAAAAATATGCACTCTAAAATAATGATTAACAAGTATAGTATGGTAAATACATATACCAATAATATACTCATTTATTATCATTATCAACTATTGTGTGTGCCATACTTTTATATGACTGGCAGCACAGGTTTGTTTACACTAGCATCATCATCACAAAATACTTGAGCATTGCATTACTCTACAAAGTACAATGGCTATGACTTCATTAGGTGATATGGATTTTTTATCTCCATTATAATCTTTGGGGACACCACTGTATAAGCAGTCCATGATTGATGGAAATGTTGTTGTGTGGCACATGACTTTAATATAAAAATGAAATACCCAAGGTTAAGGACATACTTAAGGTATGGTTGAAATTTGGGATAACACAAGGTTAGGCTTAGCATTAAGGCTAATGTTAGAGTTAAAGTTAGAGTTTTTTAGAATCAGGTTCAGGTTTATGGATAGGTTTGGTTAGACTAGATTTAGGAATAGATTAAGGTTAGACTTAGAGTTAGGACACGTTTAGAATTAACATTTGTTTTAGTGTTAAATTTATGGTTAGGGTTGGATTTAGCAGTTTGTAGTGGCCTTACAAATTAATTTAAACAATTAAATAATTGGTTATAGTTAGGCTAGGATTAGGCTTAGGTTAGCTATAGGTTAGATTTAAAGTCAAAGTTTATGATAAGAAGAGACTTAGAATTAGGGTTGTGTCATTTAGATTTTTGTTTAGGTTAGAGCTATTCTGAAGATTCAACTAGGTTAAGGTTTAAGGTAAGGCTTAGAGCTAAGTGTTAAATTATCATTAGAGTGTAAATTGTGTCAGAATTATAGTTATCTTAGAGTTTTAGTTATGATAGGGTTATAGTTAGGGTTAGGTTTAGGGTTATATTTAGATTTAAAGTTAATGTTAGGTTTATAGTTAGGCCTACTTACATGTAAGGCTAGAGTTATGATTAGGTTCATGATTTTGCTTATAGGTAGGTTTAGTGTTAGGATTAATTTAGAGGTTAGTGTGAATATGATAATATATATCTAGGAAACACTTTGCTTAGTGATGCATAGTACACTTACTGCTTTATTTAGTGATATATGTGAGAAACATTTTAAAATTTTTATTTATTCTTTTTGAGAAACTTTTTTAAAAGTTGTAAGGATCAGTGATTCTGCTTCTATTGAAAGTTGTGTGAAATCATTTTAAATAAGGTTAGTGGTGTTTGTACTATTGTGTTTAGCGAAATACATAGGGTTATGTTTAGACTTATGGTATGGTCAGTTTAGGCTTTGACCTTAGGTTTAAATTTGGGGCACGGTCAGAATACAGTTTAGATTTTAGGGTTCATATCAGAGTTTGTGATAGATTTAAGGCTAAGGTAAATGTTGAGATTAAGAATTATTTTTTCATTTTATCTCCTTTGCTGATTTAGTAGCCATAACTTCAATGGTTATTACTTCAATGGTTGCTGTAGGATAAACAGTGTGAATATGTAACTTATTAAAGCCTACTTTTTAAGCTACAATGTACCACTTCCTAAACAGAATCAGATTCTTTCAAAGATAGAGTTTCATTTCTTCCTTCCCAAACTTTGTCATTGCTACTTTTACTTTTGCACATTGTAAACTCACACTGATCTGTAATTGTTAACAATCACAATTAACTTTTTAAAAGTGATTTAAATAACAAGCAAAAGAAGTATATATTTACCTGTGAAGTTACCATTTCCAATGGTCTTCCTGCTTTTGGAAATATCCAGATACCCTTCTACATGAAAACTTCTTTAACATTCCTTGTAGTGTGGTATCTGAATACATAGAGCATTTTTATGTTTAAAATATCTTCATTTTTAAAAAATATATACTTTGGGGTATAAGATTCTAGATTTATTTTATTTTATTTAAAGTTGTTCCTTCACTGTTTTTCACTTTAATTATGACAAGAAATCTGCTGCTACCTAATTTTTCCCTCTTATTTTATTCCTTTGAATGCATTTGCCTTTTCTGTCTGGCTACTTTTATCATTTCTCTTTAACAGCGGTTTTAAATAATTTGATGTTGACTTTTTTTGCAGTATTCTTTTTCTTTCTTGTGCTTTGGATTTCCTAATTTTTTTGGATCTCTGGATTATTCCCATCAAGTTTGAAAAATATTTATTATGATTTCTTTAAATATGTTTTCTACTATCTGATCCTAACCTACCCCATGACTTGAATTACATGTATATTATGACTCTTGAGATTGCTGTTTCCATTTTTATGAATGCTCACATTTTATTTTGGATAGTTTCTATTACTATATTTTTATATTTTTTTCTATCATGCTACAGTTCTTTTTAACTTAGAACTTGCTTTAGTGATTAATTCTCTGAGATATTTAAGAGGTATACATCTATTTTTGTGTTATTACTTTAACAATATAGTTAATTACTTCTTATAATATGATCTCTTATAGAGTTGTCATATATTTAATTCATTCTCTTTCTGTGGAATGATCATATTTTAGAGAAAGGACAAATGATAAAGAATCACAATATATCTATTTTTGTAAATCCAAAATATGATCTTAGTTGGAAATACCTTAGTGATCTAAAATTAAGATCCTGTTCTCTTCTCTTTTTATTTAAATACACTCTTATTTTCTCCCTTTTCTCTATGCCCTTTTATTAGTCAAAGTTCTCCGGGTACATAGAAGCAATGGAGATGATAGATAGTTAGATGATAGATAGATAGATAGATAGATAGATAGATAGATAGATAGATAGATAGATGATAAATAAATATATATGTGTATATATAATATATATAAATCCTGTGTATATACATATATATGATATATTTGTTACATATTATATTGGCTAATGTGTATATATAATTATACAAATATAAACATATTTGTATATTTATATAAATGTGTACAAATATATGCACATATACATTTCCTTTCTCTCTCTCTCTCTGACAGGATTTGATGATAATGCAGTATTTAAGCAGAATTTATTTTGTCTAAGAAAGCTATTTTCTCTCTTCTCTCTTTTTTTTATAAGGCCTCAATTGGTTGAAACCTGTCATTGTAAATATTAACCACATCTACCAAACACTCCACCCAATTCAAGTTCACTTAGAATCTGTGAATATGACGTTATTGGAAATAGGGTCTTTACATATGTAATCAATTTAACATAAAATCATAATGAATCATTAATTATTCCTAAGTCAAATATGATTCTTGTCCTTATGAGAAGAGGGAAATTTAGACAGAGCTAGAGACACAGAGATCATCGTGTGAAGATGGAGGCAAGGATTGTACTTAAGAGTTGCCACAAGCCAATGAATACCCGGAACTATCAGAAACTGGAAGAGGCAATGAAAGATCCTCCCATACAGGTTCTAGCGGGGTAATTAATTTGCTGATAACTTGATTTTGGATATTAAATTTGCAAAATTGTAATATAATGAATTTGTGCTGTTTTAAACCACACGGTTTTGTTATTTTGTTACAATAGCCTATCTCAGTTTACACATAAGACAGATCACAGTCTTTGAGTACTTGACTAAGCGGCAGCACCTTTGCCAGGTCTTCTCTCAAGCCTGCTATTTTTTTTCTTTCTTTCTTTTTTAATTGAACCTCTATTTCTTGAAGTCGCTCTCTTTTTTCCAGATTCCTTAACACCTTAACATGTTATATTCTACCTATTATGTTCAATTTATCATAATACATATATGATATATGTTTATTATATATATATATATGATCTTTGGTTAATAACCTTTAATATTTATAGCTTTTTAGTTAAGGACCATGCTTTAAGCTCTTTATCTCCAACTTTAATCAATCAATATTCATATTATTTATTATAAAGGCAGGTGATGATTTGCCTGTAGATGTTCAGTTTTATAATCCAAAAAGGTACTATATTATTGGAACCATTGTGTAAATTCTGTTTCTTCAGCCACTTTACTTTTTTTCACTCTTTTTCTATTGCTTCTTTCTGAAAGTCACAATTCAATATTTTTTCTGGAAACATAAAATTACTTATGTCTTGACCTCTTCTCTGATTAAAACTCACTGGTTCAGTTCGATCATATGTACCCTAAGACTATGATCTCTGCTAACTTTGTTCTTAAAAATCTTGAATGAAATAAATAACCTTCTGCAAATCTCCTCTTTCTTTCATCCTGGAAAGATCATGATTTATCCTCAAATGGTTTTAAATATGAGTGACAAGTCGAGGAAAATTGTACAATTTTACTCCACATGCAAGCTCATTTTTTATCTATGCTCACCATTGGCCTTACAACTTAATTGGAAGTCATTCTATTGAAAGTAGTTCAGTTTACTCACATGGCCAGTGAAGACAGTGCAGGTTAGTTATGGGCAAGGAAAACAGAGTGTTATCAATGAAAACCTACTTTTCTAGAGATGTTCAGGGTGTGGGCCCTCCTAAATCCTTTTGCCTCTCAACTCCAGGCTGTAGGCCTGATCCAGTCAAAAGACTGAGTCAAGAATTGTTTCCAGAAGAACTGCTTTTGACAGGAAATATTTCTGGAATTGTTAGTTTTGTTATTACTAGTGTATTTATTTATCTATTTATTTATTTAATATATTTTTGCGTAAGAAGTTGGTAATCTTATTTGAGCTGAATCTTGCCAGGAAAGCAGAGCCAAGCTGTAGAAACCAATACTTACATAATACTGTGTTTAGAGAAGTAACGAGGTGGAAAATGAGAAGTGGAGCTAAAAGATATTATGATACAAAAAGATTTAGCAACAGAGATAGGATCAAGCAATTTAGGTACAGAATAATTGCTCCAAAAAGCATTGAGAAGTTTCACAGTTAACCTTCATATGTGTATGACCACATTATCCTGTCTTGAAGATACAATATCAAGGTGAATCTCACACTAAATAAGTTTTTCTCATTCCAATATAAATTTCACACTTTACTAACCCTACAGACATATATGTTTGTCAAAATATGAATATAATATAATAATCAGAGCACAGTGTTTTGAATCTCAATCTTAATAAAATATTTTTGTTTTAACTTTGATTTCTCCCTTCCTTATAAGATAATCTCGGTAAAGCTGTATTGACTTCTCTGTTTTCTTCTAATGCATGGAGGATCATTACTCACTAGGGATCGCTAGAGGCCAGAGGAGAGTGTACACACATCTATGTAGACTGGGTTCGCTTCAGAACTGGCATTGTAAAGCAGCCACAATAGGATGTACGTTTTAATAAATTGTACTGTGACCATTAATGTTGTACAGAGAATAAAATGAAATTGAACCTAATCAAATTAAGATAGGGTTGGTGAGTATTGGGAACAAACAGGACCACAAACTCCATGTTTTATATTAAAGACTTATTTCTTAATTTTATTGCTTGCCTATTGGAAAGTGTCTAAATTCAAGTGCCATTCTAGGAGAGGTCATCTAAAAAAATGGGTGTGCATGTATGTGTGTTTGTGTTATAGTTATTTCTAATTAGTAATAATAACTTAAAAAGAAAAATAAAGTGGAGCAAGAAGATAAAAAAGTAGGACAATATTATGTGGTGTAGATATTTTATTTAGGAATGTCATTTGAGGACATACAGCCCCAAGGCAAGGATTGCTCATAGTGCAGCTACCCTAGTTGACATAAAGTATTTCTTTATTTGTTATTGGTGTTGGTGGTGATGCCTTCCATAAAGAAGGACATAAAAATATATAGGGGTATATGACAGCAGAGAATATATGCTATTCGAAAGAGGAAGCACAACCTGCAAAAGCTAGAATGTGCTTATTTTATTTAAGTATTATCCAAAAACCAATGTGGCTAAAATTGAGTTAGAAAAGTGAAGAGTGGGTGGGAAGGGAGGTTAGAAAAGGAAATGAGGACCAGATAATGTAGGATCTCATAGATTAGAGTTTCTGCAAAGAATTAGAGTTTTATCTCTTTGTTAAAAGTGGGGATTATTTACGAAATTTTTTATCAAGAGGGTAAATATCATATAATTAAAGTTTTTAATAATGTCTCTGGTTCTTATATGAAAAATCTCTATTTCTCCCTGGAGATAGTTTTCATGCCAGATGGAACATTGAACTCTCTTATTCTCTGGGTCTTTCAGTCAAACATAAATCCTCATTTTAATGCCCCCTGCCACTACCACTGAAAAAAAGTGTATAAGAAACAGTGTTGATCCTGTGAACAAAATGCAAGTATTTACAGTTGCTTAGATCAAATTTGTCAAGCCTATTTCACATATTAAAAAGCTTTCTAATTGGGTTGATTCACAAATTCTTAAGAGCAGGGCGATAGTGGTTATCATCTGAATATCACCAGTCAGTATATGTTTGAAGAGAATATAGAAAGAATAATAACCAGCCAAGTATACTTAATTACTAATGGTTGATGGGGGCAAAAGCTTGGTAACCTTGAATCAACACTCATCTCTGGTGATTTAAATTGAAGATGAAATCTAAATTTTAATTATAATGAAAGTTAAAGCCAAAGGACAGCAAGTAAAGTTGGAGCATCCCTTAGGCAATTAAAGACTGCTTTCTAATGTATTAAATTTATTTAAGAAATTAGACAAAGCATTTTGTTGTCTTGTCTTTTCCATTTCTCATAGCTTATGTTACAAGGAACTTTTCTCATTCATCTATTTTCATATCTTAGGACACAAAGGAGACATTTTTAGGAATTAACCTTTATGGGAAAGGCAGACTTAAAAGTGCTAGGACTTAGAAGTATACATGTGAGTTGAGAGGTACGTACCAGTAGCACTTACCTCATTTTGTCTCATTTTGTAGAGACGAAATGGCAATTTTCTAAAAAGATTACAGTATATCAATTAAGATATTGCAACAATCTTGCTGGTTCAAGAAAGTAGTGAGCATCTAGATTTAGCCCAGTGATCCTGCACCTGTAGTAACCCACCTAAAGGAAGAATATAAACACAGCTAAGCCAGTTTGTAGCAGGAAGGCTCATCCCATCTTGTGAGTTTCTAGCCAGTGGATTGAGTTTCAAGGGTTGCAAATTAGTAGCTGAGAAAGAATAACCAATAAAAAAGAGTCTCAATTTTATTGCAATTGGTATATTGGGCATAATATAAAGGCAAAGCCCAGCACTGAATGACTTAATGTTTGGATATGGTTGCTGATATAGTGGTCTTCAAGATTTAAAGTGAACATGAGCATACAATCAACCTATTTCTTTAAACTGGTATATGTATGGTGCTTCTATCTAAGTACTGCTTGATCAGGTCCCAGACCGGCAGTGTAACTGAGTCTGCCCCATGTGAGATAAGGCCACAAGGAAAGTCCTAATACCCAGAGACTCATTATTAGAAAAATACATATTAACACAAATGATTATTCTATGCAGGTTGACGGAATTATGAGATTTAATTTACAATACATATACATGTACTTTAAAAAAGATAGTGAAACAAAATGATAGCCTTATAATAAAACTGAGAGTCACACAGTTAGTTTCTAACTGAACTTGGATGAAAATATAATGCTGTATTTTCTCTGTTAACATATGCTTGTCTGCATTAAAACAAGAATAAAAAAACATGCTGAAAAACCTGATTTTGTTTCTCATTGGCAGCAGAAATGGATCACTTTAATAGCTAATAAATTCTTAATTTCATTCTAGTCTCTGAAAGTCAAATGCCACCATACTGTGAGCAATGGTCTTTATAAAGTGTTTTATTTTAAAATACTGCAGTACTACCACAACTAACATGTCAAACCCATTTGGGAATCAGATTATGGATTTTCAGCAAAAAGGGCCAAAAAACATAAGCAAACTATTTAAAATGCAAGAATATGAACTAAACAGGAACATCTAAAGAATAAGCATGTTTTTGTTGTCATTGCTGTTTATTTTTTTGGCTGGTAATACTCTTTCAAAATCATAGTACTTTGAAGCAATATTTAAGCTTTAAGAATGTTCTTTAGAACTGAAATAGCATAGGTTTAAATAGAAAACAATTATCTGAAATGTGTTAGTGTCAAATTGCAAATATTTATTCAGGTGTAAAAGGAAAGGAAAAAAGCAGATTAACACATTTTTGAACAATTCATGTTTAGTTGAATATTTTTCATCTTTATTCAAACAGTACAAAATATACCAAAAAACAAGTAAAGGCAATTTATTTAGCCAGATGACAAATTTAGAGAGAGGTGAAAACAAAATAAAACAAAGTCAGAAAATAATCATTATGTCAGTAAAACTTCAGTTGTTAAATCATGTTTCTTAATTTTAAGCAATGATGCTGATCTCATCCATGACTGTGTATAACTATATTAATACTGTTTATTTAGGCTTTGAAAAGAAAGAGCTGTCAATCAAATGATCTATTTGGATTTGTATAAACAAAAATCAAATTAGATAAATATTATCTACTTTATTTGATCATCTTTAAATTTTGCCCTCGATCGAAAACTTGGTTAAAAAGAGATGAAAGACAAACAAAAACAATGATATAATGTTCCAATAATAAATCTTTTATATCCCTCTGTATGTTTTAGATCTGTAATAATTTTGAGGAATGATCAGTGTAAAACATAAGAAAATTGTTATTTCTATTTATTGTATAAAATAACTCTTGATCATTGCAAAAGATCAAACAATTCAGAAATGCAGAATATAAAAAAAGGAGGGAAGGAATTAGGAAGGCAGTCAGAAAGAAAGGATGAGAAAGGACAGGAGGAAAAAGAAGGAAAAAAGAAGAAAGCAAAAGGACGTAGGGAGAAAAGGAAGAAAAAGAAGGAAGAGGAGAAAAGATAGAGAAAGGCATTCACAGCCTGAACACAAATTAAAACTGTTAAAAACTGGGTATATATCAGACTTCATGTGCATTGTGTTGGATAGAATTTGAACTTAATGTTATTCAAATGGTTGTTTACTTCAGCATTTTTCCTAAAGAATTTTTCATTTCTACATTGAATTGGTTTGTGGTTTTTGTCAAAATTCAATTGACTTGTTAAGTGTCATTCCATTTCTGGACCCTCTATTGTGTTCTGTTGATTATATTTTTCAACCAAAACCAAGAACACACTTTTTTGATTAATGTAAGACTCTTAAATTTGTTTTTTTGAAAGAACATCTTGGCTATTTTAAACCTTTGTATTTCCATATCAGTTTTAAAATGAGCGTGAGTCTACGGACATGCTACCCTGAATGTGCCTGATCCCATTTGATCTCGGAAGCTAAGCAGGGTCAGGCCTGGTTAGTACTTGGATGGGAGATCACCTAGGAAGACCAGGTGTTGTAGACATAAAAAATTACAAAGTAAGGATTGTAAACTGACAGGGTCTTACAATCTGTGAGGTCGACCAAGGATTGCCTCATCTAAAAAATAAATAAAAATAAATAAATAAATAAAATGAGCATGCCATTTGTATATATGTTAAAAACAAATAAACCAAAAACATTGGGTATTTGATATTTTGTTAACTCTAAGGATTAATATGGAGATAATAGATTTTTTGGACAATATCACTTCTTCCAACCCACAAAAATCATATATTTATTCAATTATTTATATCTTTTATTTCTCTCAGCAATATTTTATACTTTTCAATGCAGATTTCTTGCATGTCTTTTAAATGTTTTTCTAATTTCTTATCTTATTGTTTATGGTGTTTCCATTTTATTTTTCCAGTTGTTTATTGCTAGTATATAAGGTTTACCTTTGAACAATATGGATTTTAACTGTGTGGTTCCACTTATATACAGATTTTTTTTTTTTATAAATAAATACCAGTAGTATTTTGCATCCACAGTTAGGATTCCCTGGATATAGAAGGCAGGCTGTATGCCACTTTATATAGGGGGCTTGAATATGTGAAGATTTTGGAATCCACAGGGGTTTCTGGAACCAGTTTCTGACATACTCAGGGATACCTATAGTAGTTAAGTTTCAGGGGAGTCAAACATTATATGCAGATTTTCTACTGTGTGGGGGTTGGTGTCCCTAACCACCATGTTGTTCAAGGGATAACTGTGTAAGTATATATATCTTAAGTTTTGTATTAAACTTTTCTTTCTTCCTCTCTCCCTTCACCCTTTCTAACTAAAGAAATTATCCTTAGCTAGCAATATCTTCTTAAGGTTATGAAATTTTCTCAGTGAAGTGGATGCCCCAATCACTGTAGATGGTGGAAGGTGTACCCCAAGTGAAAAACACATTTTTTAACAGTTTCTTTATCACCATGAGGACATTAGTCTTGTGTCAGGTGACAGATTCAACTTATCCAGAACACATACACACAAAAACAAAAATATATTAATAATCTAAACTAGGGGACAGTTGAATAAAATCTTTTTTAAATGTACTATGATGGATAAAGAAAGGCAGAAACCAAAAAAAAATGCTAGGGAGCCAGGTTAACCAAGTAGCCATTTTGGGCTTTCTGTGACCTCAACTATTCATTTAATTTACTGTCATTGTTTACCCAACTTAAGTTCTCTGACTCAGGAATGGATTGTTGCTATGTTACAAGAAAGTCAGGATGGCAAAAATCTGGCAATGAGGGGTCGTTTTTGCAAAAAACAGAATGAACTTCACTTGTGCCACAATCTGATATTTAGTTTCAGTCAATTTAGTGTGTCACTCAATTTTGATGACAGACATATCGGATATTTTAGATTTCCAGCAATTTTACATATATTTCTGGAACATTTGTAACATATATAAATACAAAAAAAGAAGACTCAGTGTTATTTTTTTATTTGATAATGCTTTCCTTGTAATTTCAACACACCCATATTTTAATATTTTAATATTTTTAAATGTTAATATTTAATATTTCTTTTTTCTAAGGAAAGAAAACATTTTTTTTAGATGTTCCATGAGTCCTTCTGGAATACTCCAGTTATTCTCGGGTCAAGACTGTGTTTTTAATTTAAATTTGGGGAAGTTTGGCAAACTATATCAAAAGGATTGACCACTTGAGGAGATTCACCTTTGTTAAATAATCAAGTACCTGATTAAGACAATATCACAGTATCAGTAGCAGACCAATCCATTTTTCTCTATGTTACAGTCTCACTCTTGCTCTCACTCAAAAAAGTCAGATTTTTCTTTTTTTCTTTTTTATGCATAAGGATTGTTGATATTCTTCCATCTGCAAGTTAAGAGTTTTTATCACATCTGAAAAATATCGACCATAATCTCCCATGTTTTTTGCTTCATTTTCATTCTCAATCCCATCTGTTCCTACAATGACATATAGACATATGGTAACAACAACATTTAGAACATATGGTATTAACCCAAATGTCACCCAAGATATATTTTTTGTTTTCTCCAAAATATTTGTCTCTGCTTCACTTTAAATAATTTCTACTGACCAATCCACCACTTCACTTTTTTTTTATTCTGTAATGTTCAATCTGCTAAGCCTACTTAATGTTTATTTTAAATTTAAAAAACTTTATTTATAATTATCAAATTTCCAATTACTATTATATTTTATTTGTAAAATTCTCCTCTCCTGAACTACTCTATCTCTGAATGTAAAACCTATCTTTTGCTCTAAATTCTATAATGTCTATAAAATAATTGTTTTAATATTCTTGTCTGTTAATCCCAATACTTGGGTCATTTGCCAATCTAATTCTATTTGTATAGGATTCTTTAGAAAATGGTTCAAAACTTTCAGCTTCCTGTGGTGTTTTATAATTTTCTATTTATTTAGGGTATAGTAGAACAATGAAACTAATGTCAAATGTTTGCTTTATTTAGCTTTGTTAAAGGACCTTGCAAATGATCGTCTTCCAGTACAGACTTGAGGTGACTTCATCCCCAGACTCTACCCTGAAAGCAGTTTTGTGAGCAATGTTGATGCAGAGGCACCCAGCTAAACTGTGATAAACTCCTGACCCACAGAATCTGTGAAATAATAAATGATTTTCAAGCTGCTAAGTTTTGGGGTTGTTTGCTTTGCAGCAATAGATAACTAATACAGACTTGTTGGTTTTAATTAATAAAATTGCAATTGGAACCATCTTACAGAAAGAGTCGTGTGTATTGGTTGGTTGACAAAATTTTAAAAAGAGTTGAAAACCAAAATGTTTTTTAGGGCTTGTGAGCAGCTGAAGCTGAGATGATCATAGGCCTCTTGGATGTTCAGTTACTTTTGTAAAGAAGAACTTTTGTCTTGGTCTTCTTTATCTTGCAAATCTTGACAATTTTCATTCATTAATTTTTCTTCCAGAGAAAGTTTATAATCAATCTGATAAAATCTCTACTATTACATTTTCCACTTTTTTGAATGAAATTAAATAAATTTATGAATTGATTTGAAGAGAATTGACAGTTTTAAAATAAATATTTCTATTCATGAGAATGTAACATCTCAACTTTTGTAAGTATGTTTTCTGGGGCATATCTTTAGAAATGTAAAGATATTTTTACAGTTTGTTCACATTTGTAATTAAGATTAGTTCAAGTATTAATATATCACTTGATTTTGTTTCTATATATATCTAGGTATGTATGTGCTTTTTATTGATCAAAGGTAGTAACTTTCTCTTCAGAAACTTTCTTAATATTTCAACAGTAGGATAATGAATATTGAATGAAAAAAGAATTTTTTAAAATAATATTGGGAATGTTTAAAACATAGATACACATTTAATGAATATATACTTTGGATATATCAAACTAAAGTGCATTGGAAATCCCTAAACATGGGATATAGTTTACAGACAGCGTTTTCAAAATTTATTTGAGAAAAAAAACATGTAATTTTGTTTTATGTTTAAGAATTTTTTTGTCCATAAAACTTATTTTGGTAAATACTGCTCAAGACTAATATCATTAAATCTAATATTTGCAGATTTTATTTTTTTCTAAGTTATAAAAGAGTTTTATAATTCAAGAATGTATGTTGAAATTTTATCAAATTTGTTTGTCATTAACTAAGGTAGTCAGAATACTTTCTAAAATTACTAACAATAATTATGTCATATACTTCTTACTATAATAAAAATTATATCAAAGCTCCTGTTTTTTTTGTTTCTTTTTCTGTTCAATAATTGATCTCAGAAGTATTTGTGTTTATTCAATATTTTTGTGGAGAGCGAGGTTTTTATTGTTTTGCTGTATTCACGAATAATTTCTAGTATTGTATATCATGGTCCAAAATTAAGATCTAAATTTTATTTGTTTAAAGGATACAGAGATATTCTCATGCTTAATACAGGACACTTTTGTTTTTTTAACAATTTGAAAAATTAAATCTAGAAATAGATATGATCATATCATATAAAAAAAACTCAGAACTCTGACCATAACCATTGTAGCAATTGGTCCAAGAAGTCAAATCACAACCTATACAGACAAGACTTGACTAGTAACTGACAATTTCCATAATTTTATACACCTTTCTCCACTTACAATTGGTACCAAATGGACAGAGCCAAAAATGCTCTCTTAGAGTATCGCATAGGATACTCTACTGTTACTTAGCCCATCTCTAGCTTCCCAATGCCAAAAGCCACCAATCAAAACATATTTACATGAAACCTTTTCTTTTTCTTTCTGTTCAGCTTTCTGACTCCTCTGCCTTTGAGTCTCTACCATTCACAAATGGTAGCTGATTTCCTTGTTAAATCAAGCTTTGGGGGAAAAAAAAGCTTTGCTTATTTTTATTTGGGTGGTTTTCATTTATTTCCACATACTCAATGGCTATTTATAAGGGTAATGACTCTCTCCATTGCAATGTTAATGATCAACACCATATATGCATTTATACATATAAAAACAGAACAATCATATGCACATATAAGTGCAAATATGTATTCACATATAAAAACTTTTAACTATGTGTGGGAGAAGGAGGCGATCTGCATCTCTCTCACTGTCCCACAGGATCCAGGTAAGGATGTTCTAAATTTTAAATTTATGGCCTAAAGAATCACAGTTTCTTCTTTTGACTTCTGGAATTTGCAGGGAATTTATTTTCTGATGAAATAGTTAGGCCAAGTTGTCTCTTGTACATTATTTAAAATTAACTCATGTGAGAGTATTAGAGGCATAGAAGTTTACTTATAAATTTAGATTTTGTGGGAGAATTTTTATCACATACTGTAAAAGTAAGACAATTTAAGTAATTATTTTTGTTCTTTAATTTATTCTGATAAAAGTGTTTTGTGATAATTAGTACTTTATATATATCCTATTGATTCTAATATGCAGTATTTTAATTGTCATAGTTTTTGAAAAGTCTGAAATGTGAGTTTATATTTCTTCTTTAATTCAGGAGCTGTTTAATACAATAAATTTTAATTTACAAATAGAGGGGCTTTTCTGCATTTTCTTTTTGTTGGTAATTTTTAGTTTTATTGCATTTTGACCAGAAATATTTTTTATAATATTTCTATGTTATGGACATTTTTGATATTTTATTTGTTACCTGAAATATAATCAATTTTTAAATGTGTCATGGGCACTTGAGAAGAATGAGTAATTTCTTTATCAGCATATAAAATTTGATATATAATCATAAAATCATACATTTTCTACCTCTTCTATTGCTTTTTATTTTCTGTTTGATCTTTCTTGTGTCGAATGTTGTATTAAAGCATTTTATTCTCAATGTGGTTCTATGTCTATTAACATATTCTACATTTTTTTGCTCACAAAAGTAGTGGATTATTGGGTGCATGAATATTCATAAATGGTATAGCTTCATTTTGAATTGTAGCTTTTAGTATTAAAACATGTCCTTTGTCATATTTAATATTTTTGGACTGAATTTCAACTTTATCTGAAATCAGCATTGTTCTCCTAATCTTTCATTTTGTTTTGTTTGTTTTGTTTTTATTTCTCTGAAATACTTTTTCCTTTTAATTTTAAATCACTCATCATGTTCTAAATCACTCATCACGTTTTCAATATGTATCTTATATACATTATGTAGTGAAGACTTGTGAAACAGATTGAAACATATTTTTATTGGATGAGTGAGGTGAGTTTACGTATTTATATGATTCATATGTTTGATTTCAACTCTGCTATATTTCATAATTATAAATATTTTCATTTTTGCTCTTTTTTCCTATAAGATGCGCATTATTTCATGTATGTATATAAAAATATAAGTAAATATATGAATAGATTAGTACATATATGTCTTCGTTATATTTAAATTTTTAAGTTACCTCTGTTTTTCTATTTAACCTTTTAATATCTAGCATATCAACTTTTATCAGTATCCTTTGAAACACCCTATTTCCAACACAATGACCTTATTCTATTTTTTTTTTTTTTGGTCTACTTCTTTGTCCTGGTATTTTTTAGATACATTATTTCTTTGTCATAACACATAACATTTGCATATTACTTTCTCTCTTTTCCACCTTTCTTTAATATTAGATTTACATTTTATATTTTAAAAAGTTCACCCTCAGTCCATTGGCTGAAGTTTTCTCAGTTGTTGTTTTGCTGGATAAAGCTCTAACAGTAGATAGATCCCTCAGGAAGGGCTTATAGATACAAGATATAGAATTCACCTCTCTCTCTCTCTCTCTCTCTCTCTCTCTTTCTCTCTCTCTCTCTCTCTCCTGCACACGCATGCATGCATTTCTTTTTTAGAGTAAAGTCGTTTGTCTTACAATAAACATGTTCATAAATGGATTTCAATTATCTCATCCCATAGTTCAGTAACTCCTCTGTCCTCTGTATTTCTTGCAAATTGAGAGTTTAATAGAGGATTACAAAATCCTCGTCAGATTCAGATCTATTTTTAAATATTGGCCTCTGCTTAATGTTTACTGGCCAAACACTGGGGATGTCACACTTGAGTATGGACCCACTAAAGTAGTTTTATAGTAATTTTTATGAAAATATGTAACTATTTATTAAATAATGCATGAATAACTAAATAAAATATATATGACATTATGAAAATTTTTGTGTATTTATTATGCTTTCAGCACTATTCTTTTATCTCATTTAGGACAAAAACATTAAATAACTGATCCTAGGTGATATGACTGATGGGAAAAAACTCAGGATTTAAACCCAGGTGGCTTTCGCTAAAGGTCACATATTTAATCATTGTGCTAGACTGCTCTTCAAATTCCACAATAATTGGTATAATAATCATATCACACTTAATAAATTTCATATTGTATCTACTTACAACCCAATTTATAGGATATAAAATGTAGAAGAAAAAATATGTATCAAGTTAAAAGGCATTTTGAGGTTTTCTAAATTTTAGATATTGGTAGCTGCCTCTCTTCAAAAAAAGAACAATGTCCCTCAACTATTCGCAAAGTGCATAAGGAAAACTCAATGGAATATATCCCAGGAAGAGTACTAGGTACCCTAACGAAGTTAGAGTTAAGATTAGAGTTAGACTTTAGTTAATGGATTAAAAATTTTAAATCAAGTCAAGAGAAACACAACATACTTAACTTACAGTTGTGTCATTCAAGAAATTGTTTAATCCTTGAATAAGGGTAGAAATAAGGTTATATCACTGACTTCAAGAAAGAATAAATACACAAATTTCTTTGTAATCTTGAATCTGATAATAACTAATTGATAGTGTAGGTTTCAATAAGATGAGTGGAGAGTGAGAGAGAATTCACCTTCCTGTGACAAGGCTCTGATGGTGGAAAAAACTGAATATGATTAAAATTAAAGAAGAAAGTTACTTAGGAATTCTTATATGGATATTCATGAAAGATGGCAGACCCAAAAGCAGTTTGCATATAAGAGACATTTCTGTGTTCATTGCTGGGAGCCAACCCATGGGAAAAGTAAACTGAGAAGTTAACCTTTGAACATAAGTCTCACAAGTCTCGCTAGGCTCCTAGGAAAGTCCAAAAGGGCAAACACAAGATAAGCCCGGAGATGACTGCAGCTATCTGCAACCCAAGGTATCCTGTTTGCTTAACCGCCTACCAGCAGACTATTAACGGCTGACGGTGCCACGTCAGATCACCCCATGCCTGCCTCCCTCTGTTCTTTGAAAATATATATACCCTTGTGTGTAAAATAAACTTTGAGGCTTGATCAGAACTTTGTCTTGCCTCCACTCTTTGCGTCTCCTGTCCCCCATTCTCTTGCAGATTGTCTCCTCGAGTCTCACATCTGGCCGGAGCTCCCGTTAGTCGTCTTGTGGGAAGGGACAGTTTATACATGATCATTTCAGATAATTGTTAATCTGCTACCCTTTCAGTGACTACAGAAGAGGTGAAGAGATCTCTTATGATTCACAGAAAAGTGGTTTGTGTTATGAAAACTTGTTTAAAGTCATCTGATATCAGTTTTACACATGAAAAACAAATAATCTTAGAAATGGATGATATATGTCATTAATTCATGTGAGCATTCTGCCTACTGATGAAGGCTCTCATTTTTAGTCTATTATTCACAATGAAGTGATCCAGAGTCTTCTATTATGCAGAAAATGCGACAGGTTCTGTTAATTATTTCACATGAGTTCAATTTTGAACTTTGAATTACATGTTTCACACACCAAATAAATATATGGAAAATTTATTTTATTATTTCTTTTTAAATCACAACCACCAAAATGAAAAACAAAACCAAAAATTTTTCCTGCATTCAATTGATGTTAAAAATATCCTAAACTAATTTGGATTCTTATTTGTTAAAATCAGTTAACCAGCTATGAACATATCTGAATTCTAGACAAGTTGAGCTTTCATCCTGGAAAGGAAGCTGTTTTCTTTGATGCTTTTAGATATTTCTTTTCTCTAAAAAAAGATGTGTATTTACAGTGAGAATGACAAAGATAATACTGTCCTTGTTTCTAATAAAATTTAAATAAATCAGTGGGCCTTCTGAAAATTTGTTGTCTATATCTACCAAGAGTTTCGTGAGTTATATTAGAAAATGTAGACAACCATGAAGTAAAAGTACTGTGTTCTGAGGAGCTTATTTACTTCTTTTTTTTTTTTTTTTTCATGTCTCTTGCAGATGTCAGTAAAAGAAATTATTTCTAGTCTTACCTTTTTGGAACAAATTATTATGCTTCCATGACACATAAGTGGAAATTAAATTGTGTGTCCAGGAAATCTCACAAAATAATTCTCAAACTCATGAGGTATGGAAAACTCATTTTAATCTCAGGCTATATGGCTCTAAAAAGTATAATAATCATAAGATTTTACATTATGTATCCCTTTTAGGTCACATGATAAAGGTACAATGGATAATAACCTACTGAAAAGAGGGTAAAGAACTAATAAAAGAACATGAAAATACCAAAGCAAATGTTAGTTAACTTAAGCTAGTTTCTGCTGTCTCTGACATAGCCAAAAGTGAAACAAAAATTTAAAAGCAATAAAAACTGAAAACAAAAATTCTAAAAATATTGTTTTAAAAGAAAATAGAATTTTCTTTAATCATAGAAGGGATACTATTGAAAAGTCTTTTTAATATCAAATATATTTCCCCCTTTTTCATATCTTGTGCTCATTTATTTCTACTCCCTTTTCATTGCTATTCAATCACTTGACTTTGTGATTTGAATCTTACGTACTGCTTATTCAAGCGAGGTTTTGAAGTTCCTCAACCCTGAATTTTAGTTAAATTACACTTAATTATGATTGCATATTGGCTGCTAAGAAAGTAGCAGATAACACATGATATACAAACTGATTCTAATTATGAAATTTACATATTTCTTGGCTGTTAAGAGTATTATCTCTAAGTGGTGTTCCTGAAATAAAATCTATTCTTAGACCTTTCTAACTGTTTCTGTTATATGTGTTCATATATGTTTTCTCCTCTTTAAGTTTGCAGTGACTCTATTGATCACAGTCCTTTTTTGTAACTGCTTTTAGATTTACTTCACTTTTTCTTTGTTAGATATTCTTCAGGCTTTAATAGGCTTTTCTTATTCCTAGGTTTACACATGTAAAATCATAATGGATTTTATGTCTAGAACATAGTAAGCTGTGAGTAAATGCTGGCTAACATTTTATCTCAAGTTCATGATGGATAAAAAGCCCTGCAATCAATTTGGTGTGGGATTTTATTCTATATCTTCATTTTTCTTAGATCAGATCTTCTGGCTTTCTCAAAAGTCTAATTTTGTATCATCAACTAAATTGTTTTATCTAGTAATGTGAACCTACCATTAGGTTGGTGGAAATAATCTAATTTACTCTTTTTGTATGAAAATAATAATGAAACTACTACTTAACATTCACATCACATACTGCAAATTATAATACATTTTTTAATGTACCATATTATCTTATTTCAGCTTCAAGGAATGCTGTGAAGCAAGAAGGGTAGTTATTTTAGTCATTCTTTACCTCATTTTTTTGGTAAGAACACTGAAACTTGGAGATATAAATTGATTTACTCAAGGTAAGCCAGTCATGAAGCAGCAGAGACAAAACTCCAGCTCAAGAGTTTTAGCCTCTGGCCTGGTATTCTTTTTACTACAACATACATCCTCCTGTATCTACAGCCTTACTACGTTTTTAAAAAAACACTGGCTTAAGTTACACACACCTTTTGCCCAACATAGTCTGGTTTACATTTCTGCAATGGAGAAATAGAAGGAATTCAGAAATATGAGGATTAATCCAGCCCAAGTTCATAGGCTGAAATCTTGACATTTCAAAATAAATCAAAGCTTTTTGGTAGCAGATTAGTGAATTGTTTTTTTAAAAAAAAGTTTTTTGCTTCCAGTTTCTCAAGGAAATAAGAACAAATTAAATACACACTCTCAGAATGCAAATTACCTTTTGATAATAATCCACATGGTATTTATAAATACTTATCTTTTGTCATGTAAGTTGCAGGGTAGGACTTGGAGGAACATTTGAGGTCAAATAAATTAATTAAACCTATACATGGTGCGGCAATTTCAAAATACTAATTGATAGTAACCATGGGTTTTAAAATTTTCTAATTGTAGGTTCCTGGGGTAGGACAGCAAAGTAGGTAAATGCTATGCTTGTGTCCTCCCCTGACCACATTAAAATTATAGCTAAATTATAGAACAATCAACCTGGAGAACCACAGAAGACTAGCTGAACAGAAGTCCTGGAAATAAGGTTATAGAGTACAAGCTATGTCGGGAATATTAGGAGGAACAAAGGTGCAAAATGGGCTGGCCCCACATTCACATGTGGTGATCGAGAATTAAAGGGGTCATCTTAGTTGTGAAGGGTCCCCCTGAGAGTGAAGGGCCCAAGGCCTACACCAAACTCCCCAGCTTGGAGCACCGGTGCTAGGAAGAGGAGCTCCCACAACATTTGGCTAAGAAAATCAGCAAGGATGGATTCCATTTGTCTAGATGACACAGAATGCTGCTGGAAACCTAGGAATTGTCTTCAAGGGCTCGCACATAGATGCACTCGCTCACATATACTCACATTGGGCTCTGGCAGAGGGTTAGATACTGGAGGAATGCCAGAGATCTACAGAAAGATTGGTTGTGTGGCTTCAGTGCAAAGACTGGAGGGACAGCTGCCATTGTCCTTGTGTTGAGCCCCCGTCCTCTTCAGCCTGAATGAGGGCACCATCTTTCCTTTGTTGAGCACTCTCCCTACATGGTCAAATCTGAATCTGCATTGGCCTGGTAAACTCTATTCCTTCAAACCTAATGACTCCCTGAGACACTGACCTCCCGCCTCGTGCACTGCTGGAAGCACTTTTTGGAAGCTAGACCAAACATATGCACCGTAGGAGGGATTTTCAATGGCAGGCAGGTGGCCCCAGTCCTCATTGCAGTTTTTCTTGGACAACTTTCTGGTGGGTTTCAGCCCTAGTCAGGTGGCAGCTGGACTCGTGGACTCATGAGCCTTTTGTTGAATCTTCATTAACCTGGTGTACATCACTGGCCCCATCCTGGTGACTCCCTGAGACTCTGCCTCACTCAACTCACATACCTCAGGAGACTCTTTGGCCATCAATGACCAGAGAGATTTAATTAATATTTTAGACCAGTTAGATTTAATTAATATTTTTAGAACATTTCACCCCAGAGTAGCAGAATATACATTCTTTTCAAGTGCACATGGAACATTTTCCAAGATAGAGTACACATTTGACCACAAAATAAGTCTCAATAAATTTAAGAAGACTAAAATCATATCAAGTGTCTTCTCAGACCACAGTGGTATGAAACTAGAAATCAATCACAAACAAACCTTAAAAACAGACAAACACATAAAAGCTAAATAATAAATGGGTTAACAATGAGATTAATGTATAAATCAAAGATACCTTGAGAAAAATTAAAATAAAAACTAAATTTAAGAAGACATAAATAAATAGAAGAATATACTATACTCATGGATAGGAAGAGTTAACACCATTAAAGTGTCCATATTATCCAAAACTATAGATTCAGTACAATCCTTATAAAAATACTAATGAAATTTTTCATAGAACTAGAACAAATAATCTTAAAAATATGTGGAACTATAAAAGTTCTTGAATAACCATTGCAATCTTGAGAAAAAAGAACAAAATTGGAGTTATCATGCTACCTGACATCAAAATGTATTACAAGGCTATAGTGATCAAAACAGTGTGATAGTGATATAAAAAGAGACACATAAATCAATGGAACAAAATAGAGACTCCAGAAATAAATCCACATCTATGTGGTTATTTAACTTACGACAAAGGGGGTAAGAATAAACAATGGAGTAAAGATTGTCTATTCAATATATAGTGTTGGGAAAACCAGTCAAATACATACAAAAAGAAAAAAGAAAAAAAAAACTAGACCACTTCTTTACATCATATATAAGAATAAATTCAGAATGGATTAAAGACTTAAGTGTAAGACCTGAAATCATGAAACTTCTAGAAGAAATCATAAGCAGTCATCTCTAACACTGCTCTTTGTTATATTTTTTTCTGATATATCTCTTCAGGCAAGAGAAACAAAAGAAAAAATAAACAAATGAGACTAAATCAAACTAAAATCCTTTTGTACAACAGAGGAAATCAACAAAACGAAAAGACAGCCTACTAAATGAGAGAAGATATTTGCCAATGATAAATCTGATAAGGGATTAATATACAAAATTTCTAAAGAGCACACACAACTCAGAAAAAATAAAAGTTTAATTAAAAAATAGGCAGAGGACTTGAATAAATATTTCTCAAAAGAAAACATAGAGATGGGCAATAGACATATGAAAAGAGACTCAATGTCACTAATCATCAGAGAAAGGCAAATTAATCCTCGATGGGCTATCACTTCACACCTATTAGTATGGTTATCATCAATACATCAAAAAATAATAAATGTTGATAAATATGTGGAGAAAAGAGAATCTTTTTGCACTATTCTGGGATTGGTGAGGGAACCATGGAAAACAGTTTGGAGTTTCCTCAAAAACTTAAAACTGGAAAGAACTACTTTATCACCCAGTAATTCCACTTTTGGGTATTTACCCAAAGAGCTTATTTGAAAGCTATAAGTAATCCTATGTTCACTGCAGCACTATTTATAATAGTCAAGATATGGGAGCAACCTGTATTCCCATTGATAGACTACTGAATAAAGAAGTAATATATACAATGAAATATTACTCGGCCATTTAAAAGGAAATCTTACCACTTATGACAAAATGGATGCACCTAGAGGGTGAGTATTATGTTAAGTGGAATAAGTCAGACAGAGAAAGACAAATACTATATAATTTCACTTATATGATTACTCTAAAGAACAAAATAAACAAGGAAACAAAATGGAAACAGACTCATAGATATATAGAACAAACTGATGTTTGCCAGATGGGAGGGATATTGGGAGGTTAGGTGAAAAAGGTGAAGGAATTAAGAAGTACAAAATGGTAGTTATAAAATTGTCATGGGGATATAAAGTACAGATGGGAAATATAGTCAATAATACTGTAATAACTATGTATAATGCCAGGTGGGTGCTAGACTAATTGTGGAGGTGATTTTGCAAGTTATATAAATGTCCAACTATTATGCTGTATCCCTGAAACTAATATAAAATAATATTGAATGCCAACTTTAATAAAAAGAATAAAAATATTTTTAAAATAAATAAAAATACAATTAATTGTAGACTTCTCTGAATATATTAGGAATTACTGCAGCTAAACTAAAAATATATATAGATATATATATATTGTGTGTGTGTGTGTGTGTGTGTGTGTGTGTGTGTGTGTGAGAGAGAGAGAGAGAGAGAGAGAGAGAGAGAGAGAGAGAGAGAGAGAGAGAGAGGAGAGCCTTAAATCAAGAAATCAAAGGAGAGTTAACACTTGCAGCTGGCACCACGCCAGAAATGTAATGCTTCTTTAAGATTGCTCCTTGATTGTTTTTATATTTAGTCTTTCAGAAACCCCTTTGAACATTTCAGGAAATACTAGAGATTAATATCTTTTCTATTCAGAGATTGTTCAGGCAACTTTATAGTGAACTATGTTACAGATCTTTTTTGACTTTTTTGTTGTTATCAGATCATGGTGATCATTTCATGAGAAAGTACCTGCATAGAAGCATTTAAGACATGGAATAGAATGCAACAGATCAGCATTATGATCACTATAACCAGAACAAGAACAATAAGTAGTTTCTATAAGGTGTTTCAAATGCTATCTGCTCAATCCAGGTCAAAAGGGCAAATCCCATAGGCCATAAGGATCAGCCTTATAAAGCCGAATAAATTTTCCCCAAACCCCATCTTGCCTGTTCCACTGATTCAAGTACAACAGAAGTATTAGCAATGGCACAGACATAACCATGACTAGTCATCAAGAAACTTAGAGTGATGTCATTGTCTCAGTACTTGCACCCATGAGTTGATTGATCTATATTTCATGTAGAACAGAGGTGGTGTCATTAACAACTTTATGAGAGTTAGTGATAGGTGTCTTATAGTCTTTTATAGTCGTATAATTTTCACCAACAGAAACACTACTCTGATCGTTTGCATAAACAATGAGTGAATAATTGTGCCTGAATAACTGAGAGTGGCTTCATTTTGCAACTCTTACATGAATTTGAATTTCTACATTTTATGATTTATAGAATTACAATTAAGGTCTATGTGTGCAGATGAATCTGATATTATTTCTAAGATATATGACATATTAGTCTGAGACAAACAGCTCCAAGTGTCCCAGCCCCAAAAGAAGTAATATCTATTAGGTGTACATGAGATACAAAAAATAGGTGTTATTCACAATATGAGGTCAGAACCTTGATTGTACATTATCTGGGTTACATATTAGATTTCTACTAATCTCTCCTAGGTGATATTTGGCCCATAACATAACTTAATTTAAGTTTGGGCTTATCTAAAGTCTGATCAATAGATTTAATGATAGAGTATTCTTCTGTGAGAGGCAGGCACTATTGTGTCACAGGTTGATTAATTTAAGGTTGATACCTGTTATAGATGCAAAAGGAAATACTGTTAGCTATAATATGCTGTGGTCTGATTTGATGAAACTAGAATTGTCCAGAAGTTTTTATCATTGGGATCTGATCATGAATGGCATTTCCAACAGTCAGTAAAGTTGATGAAAGTGGCAACAGTTTGGGATAATATAAGGATGACATTAGAATGAGTATGTTCTGAACTAACAGTTATAATAAACAAGGAATAATAATAAAAAAGCCATAATGGGCAGATAACATGAATCCAAGGATTGACTTCTGGAGTTTCACTGAAGTATTAGTTATTAATAATACCTGACCTTTATTCCCTCCAATAAAGTTTAAGAGCAGTTTTTTCTCTGATAAATCTTCCAATAGACAAAATCTGATTGCCAATCATAAGAGGTTGTTAGGAAGATGTATAGGATGTAACACGTCGATAATAGGAAAGGATGTAGCACATGAGTCCTTTGCAACATTTGCCATGTCTGCATGAAGTAGGACAAGTCTGGAATCAGGGCTGTAATGTATAGGCCATTCTGTTACCAAATCTTACAGGAAGTACACATTCCTCATATTTACAAGGGAATGGACCCAATGGCTATAAGGCCTAGTAAGAGTACTTCTGGCTAAGGGAGCTCAAAGTTTTCTAAACATTTTGCTAAATTTAATTAGGAATCCACTGGTCCTTTTTATTCTTTTCAGAAAATTGTGGATGTATGGACAGTATAGTTTATCACTAAAGGGTAATGTCTTCCAGAGATTTTTTAATATATTATTTCCAAAAAGTATGTGCCTTGATTACTTGATACAAAATTTTGTGTGCCTCAGGTTGCAAATATAAAGTTAAGCAGCTTTTCGGTGGCTGTAAAAACTATAGTGTTTTATCAAGAAAATATCCCAACAAATCTTGAATTAACTAAAATATATTCAAATTCAGTGTGGGGTGAATGTTGTATAAAGCTTGTATGATGAGGTTCAAAGAATTCCTGAGGCTCTTGTTCCTGCTCATGTCCCTTTATGATTTTTCCAGCATTAGGTTGCTGAAAGGTGACACGTGACTCTAAAGTAATCTCAGCTGTCTTTTTAAAAGTTTCCCCACCAATGTTTACTTAAGATATTAACCAAGTTGTCTATTCTGTGATGAGTAATTTTATGGAGAAACTTAACTAATATTCACTTGTAATCATCTGGTGCCCGCAAGCAGTCATCTTGATATTGCTAGAGATTATCTGAGAGAAGAGTAGAACCATGTTAATTATCCTTCCTCTTCAAATTCACAGGCTAAGTGTTGATATTTGATAATAGCCTCTTTGAATTCCTTCAGAAATCTATCTTTTTAAAGTTTAAATAGGATAATAATCTCAGTTAAAGTGACTTATTTGGCATAATGATTTGCTATCAAATTTTCTTAATTTCCTATATTGTTTATAATAGCTACTCCTTTAGTAAGAGTGAATCTAAAAGTTCCTTAACCTGTCTAGTTTTAATGAGGGTTGCAGTAGAGCTGAGAAATCTCCATTGTTTTCTGTATTTCTACAAAGTATACCTGTTATCTGTCTGTGTATGTGTGTGTGTGTGTGTGTGTGTGTGTGTGTGTGTGTGTGTGTGTGTGTGTGTATATTTGCTCTGGTCTTTGGCTAGTTGACAAACTATAGTAGTGCAATAAGTGCTGTACCAGAGTTGAATTTCCCTTAGGTATAGTACTGTACTAAAGGAGAGCTTAGGTTAGTGATGGCGTACATTTCTTATTAAGCTGTAGTTTCAGTTTTAAAGTATGATTCATCAACAAATAATATTAGGTCAAGGTTTTCAACAGGATTCTCCAATAAACTTGAGGGAAGTATAAATTGTTCTGTGTGTGTGTGTGTGTGTGTGTGTGTGTCTCTCTCTCTCTCTCTCTCTCTCTCTCTCTCTCTCTCTGTCTGTCTCTTTCTTTACCTATCATCTATCTATATCTATCTACCTATCTACCTACCTACCTACCTACCTACTTGTCTACCAATCATCTATCTATCATCTGTCTATCATTAATCTATCGAGGGAGACAAATATATACATATACATATACACATAAATAAACTTTTGGTTCTGTTTCTCTGAATAATTCTGACTAATACAGATTTTGGTACCAAGAGTGGTTTTAGAGGAAAAGAGTCTTAAGAATAAATGATCTAGATCAATTCTGGAGTTTCTGGAATAGACTTTGTAATCTGATTAAATTTAAAGACACCAATGCCTCTATTTCTAATAACAAAGTGATCACCCATAATCTTTAACACAATCTTGCAATAGAGACAAATATCTTCATAGACTATTCCTAATTAAACATTTAGAAGCAAAGATCTGGGTGACTATGTATGCAACAGTTTTGAAAAAATTGTTGTCAAACTAATGAGTTTAAAGAGATTGCCTAGTTGCTCCTAATGTCACTAAAAATATAAAGGGAAAAATAAGCTTAGAGTTTTAAATCCCCTGCTCAAGTGCAATATAAATGACCTAAAATCCTCTGTCTGCCTTGAAAGAGATCATTATGTCCTGTAGCTGCAGCACTGAGATAGTTGAAAACCAAACTGAGACTCTCATTTTGCAAATGGCTGAATTATAACACAAATTGAATTCCTAGACTCACAGAATGTATACTGTTAAAGATGTTGGCTGGGCAAAACATGGAATGCTGAGAGTTAGAATTGTGTTTCAGAAGACCCTGATGGAGCTGGGGACATCAAGCCACTAAATTCTGATGTGTCTTCTTCACTAATGGAAGAAACCTTTCCACTCACAGTAGAAGTTATTTTCCCATTTCTAGTAGAAGTGACTCTTCATCTTCATCTAAAGGGATTAACCCTGCTTTACCTGAGAAAACTGTAATGGTCTTCCCTAAGATATTTGCCTAATACGACAATGCTGATTCTCCAAAGGACCCCCACCACCTCTCTTTGCCTCTAGACCTATAACTAGACTCAAGTCAGTGTGCTTCTAGGGGTGAGGTACAAAGTGTGACCCATGAAGAGATGCACTACACTTCAAAAGAACTAGTGAGAATATATATGTGAATGAATATTTGTGGTGTGGGATAATGCTGGAAGTAACATAAAATTAAATCAGGCTGAATTTATTAATATAGGCCCACTAAATGGAGATTCTGCATTTAATGTAGCAGTTCAGGAAGTTACAAAATGTTATAACTATGTGTTTGGTTAGTTGGCTGAAACAGGAACACATAGGTGAACCACAGTGAATAAGTTAGAAATACCAGATTTTTCTTGATGTAATATAGAGGAAGGGATTCAAAGCCTTAAAAAGATGAACAAGCCAGATCTCATTTGTCATTTAAGACCTACTCAGTCACCCTGAGAGGGTTCAGAAGATATATTTTTTACCATTGAAGTGAAAAATAAGTTTGTGAAGGAAGCCCTAGAATCCTTGAAGAGATCTGTGATTATTTTTCTCTGTAGGCCAAATGTTACAGTAGAAAGTGTGGTTATTAAATTGGAAAACCTAAATGCAAAAGGCATGATAAGATCCTGGGGTGTCAGAGGCCGATTATTTTCACATAACCACCAAAAGGAATGTGCGCATGGTTTCGGTAATGGAAAGCAGAGTCAAAGCAAAAATCAAAGTAGTCTGATTTTTCCTGACATATACATTGGCTAGGTGATCATGATGTTTCTATATAGGAAATATATAGGAAGCCTACTAAATTCTTTATCTGTAAAATCAGAAAAGTTCTAAGTCAAGTGAACTGCATCATAAAAATAGAGAGCCATGGTCTCTTGTCAATTTCCAGAAGACCTAAAATGCTACTGTGGTTCACTGGTAAAAGCAGGGTATTATGGAGGTCAGATGAACAATCAAGTTTTAGTACAGATATGTGTTAAAATGCAATCAGTTGGTTCCTAAACATATCTCATGCTTATTTTTCAGACCCAGAATGCATACTTGGAATAAAGATAAGCAGCAGTTAGCAGAATCCTAACATTGGTTCCTTGATCTGTGGAGTGAGGGCTATTATGGTTGGAAGGCCATGTGGAAGCCACTAGAATAGCCTCTAACTGGGAATATAATAGCCAAAAGTAATACTGTGTTTCTGAAAGGATTGCAGATATTGGTGTCACAATCAATGAATTGAACGTTGATGCAGGAGTGGTGATACCTGACACATCCTCATGCAGCTCACCTATTTGGCTTGTGAAGAAGACAGATGGATCTTATAAAAAGACAGTGGATTATCATAAGTCTAACCAGGTGGCAATTCCAGTGACAGATGCTGTACCAGAAGTGGTTTCATTGCTTGAGCAAATTAACATATACCCTGGTACCTGATATGTAGTTATCAATCATAAAAATGCTTTTTCCCCCCTCCATATGAAAAAAAGAAAGACCACCAGAAGCAGTTTGCTTTCAGCTGGCAGCCAGAAATACAACTTCAGTTTTCTATCTCAGAGGTATATTAATTCTTCAGGTCTGTGTCATAATTTAGCTTGCAGAAAACTCAATTGCCTTTCCCTTCCACAAGATATCACCCTGATCCATTATATTGATGACATTATGCTGATTGGACCTGGTGAGCAAGAAGTAACTACTATTCTAGATTTATTGGTAAGACTTTTATGTTCAGGGGTGGGATATAAATCTGACAAATACTCAGGGGCTTTCTACTTCAGCAAAATATCTAGGAGTCAGTCTGTAGGGCACATAGAAATATTTCTTCTGGAGTAAAAGGTACATTGTTGCATCTGGTCCCTACAGCAACCAAAATGAAGCACGTGCCTAGTGGACCTCTTTGAATTTTAACGACAAAATATTTCTCATTCAGATGTGTTACTCTGGCTCATTTATCAATTGACCCATTAAGCTGCTAGTGTTAAATGGACCTCGGAACAAAAGAAGGCTCTGCAATAGGTCCAGGCTCTGGATAAGCTCCTCTGCTGCTTGGGGCATATGATCTGGCAGATCCAACGATACATAAGTGTCAGCATCAAGGATACTGTCTGGGGCGTTTGGCAGGTCCCTATAAGTAAATTGGTACAGGCCCTTGGAATTTAAGTGACAAGGCATGCCATCCTCTGCAGGTAACTATTCTCTTTTGAGCCTCAACAGACTGAACACTTAACCATGGCTCACTAAGTTACCATGCAACATGAGCTGTTGATCATAAGCTGGGATCTTACTGACCTATCGAACCATACATTTTGGCATTCAGAGCAGTATTCCATTATCAAATGGAAGTTGTATATGTGTGACTGGGCCTGAGTAGAGCCTGAAGGCACAAGTATGTTATATGAAAAAGTAGCCCAAATGCCATGGTCTCACTTCTGCCACACTGCCTTCTTTTTCCTAACCTACATATGCTGTCCTCAAAAGAAGTTCTCTACTATGGGTTATAGATTGGTCTGTGTGACATGCCAGCATGAATTGAAAGCTATAGCACCACTTCCCCTTTCTGAGACAGTAGTGAAAGGAAATCTTCCCAGTGGTTGAAACTTCAAGTCGTGCATGACTGCTTTTTCATTTTCCCTGAAAGAAGAAATGGCCAGGTGTGTGATTACAGACCAATTTACATATCCAATGATTTGGCCAGAGGGTTAGGAACTTGGAAGGAATGAGATTGGAAAACTGGTTATAAGGAAGTTTGGGGAAGAGGTATGTGGTTGACCTCCATGACTGGGAAAAAACAAACAAACACGCAGACATTAGTGTCCCAAATGAATGTCCATCAAAGGCAACCTCAGCAGAGGAGGATTTTAATAATCAAATAGATAAGATGACCTGTTTTTGCGATACCAATCAGAGTATTTTCTCAGAGAGCCCTGTCATCCTCTAATGGGCTTATAAACAAAGTGGCCATGGTGGCAAGAATGGAGATTATGTTTGGACTAAGTAACATGGATTTTCACCAAAGCTGGTTTGGCTAAGGCCCATGTTGAATGCGCACTCTGCCAGGAGCAGAGACCAACACTGAATACCTGATATGGCACCATTTTCCAAGGTGATCAGCCACCTACCTGTTGGCAAGTTGATTACATTGCACCACTTCATTTTTGGAAGGGGTAGTGTTTTGTTATTCCTGGAGTAAGCACATACTCTGGGTACAGATTTTATTTTCTGTACACAATGCTTCTACTACAACTATCTTCTGTAGACTTAGGAGTGCCCTATTCAGTGCCATGGTATTCCACACAGCATTGTTTCTGATCAAGAAACTTCAGAGCAAAACAAAAAAGTAGAGAAATGAGCCTATAGTCATAGAATTCACTGGTCTTACCACATTCTGCACCATTCTGAAGCAGCTAGCTTGATAGAATGATGGAATAGCTTTTTAAATACTAAATGACAGTGCCAACTAGGTAAGAATACTTTGCAGGGATAGGGTAAGATTCTTCAGAAGACTGTATAAGCTTTGAATTGGTGTCCAATATATAGTTCTTGTTCTCCCATAACCAGAATTTACAGGTTGAGGAATTGATGGATGGAAATCGGAGTTACACCATTCATTATTTTTCCTAGTGACTCACCAGCAAAAATTTTGCTTTCTCTCCCCATGACCTTATGCTCTGGTTGTCTATAAGCCTTAGTTCCAAAAGGAGTAATACTTTCACCAGAAGACACAACAATGATTTTGTTGAATTAAAAGTTAAGATTGCAGTCCAGCCACTTGGGAAGGGATTAGTGTACATTCAGTTGTACAAAAGGAAGTTGTATCATGCTCTTCAGGTGTATATTTAATATTACAATTTTGTTTATAGAGTCTTTCCCTGTTAAATATGTAGGAGTGATACTGCACAACAAAAACTGAGTTTTTGTCAAGGGTTCAAAATTATGGTTAATGGTTGGGAAATAGGGAAAATCCATGGGTTATTTGAAATACTGCCCATCGGTATGTTTGTTTTACTCCAAGAAAGAAGTTGAGCAAAGATGGCAGGTTCATTATGGAAACAGTAGCATCTGTATACCAGGAATTGATGAGGGTGACCATCTGTATTAATCATTAATTCATCTTGAGTATTTAAGGTTATGGCAGGAGAGTGAGTGATTTTTCTTTTCTCAGAGCACCTCATTAATCTAAATTGACAATTTTTTTTATTTTGGTTTTTCTTTTATAAGATAGGACAATCTTTTTTCTAGTTTGTTTTCTGTTTACAGTTTTACAAGTGTTCTTGACTGTAGGTGGTTGGTTGGAAAACGAACCCCCTAGCTATTTAAACTGCGGTACCAAACTAACTTTGTCTCATTTTTGTTCTAATACCCTATATAAATGTTTTACAGGCATTGTAGTTCAGCTAAAGGAGCTATTTCTAATTCTAATTTCTGTATATATATATATATATATATATATATATATATATATATATATATATATACAGAAATTAAAATTATATATATATATAAATATATAAATATATATATATATATATAGTCTCCCATTTCAGGTTTAACTCCATTTACAATCTGAGATGAAAGGGCTGCTGTTATAGCAATACTTTAACTCCAGAATATTGTTAGAAGGTTTTTTTCTAGTCTATTCTGAATATTTCTAATAGTTACTTTATTTGTTTTTATGATTAAATTACAGTCTAATTTATTATTAATGGAAGTGTCTTAGATGTGTTTTTTTAAGCCTTTGACCTACTATATTGCACATTTTTTGGATCTCAGGTTTATTGTGGAGTTGCACCTTATAGGTCCCATTTTGTGCTAGTCCAATCATCTTTTGCCATTCAGGATTTAGCATCTGTGGTTTTGACAGGTGTATAAATTGATATAGGGTTGTATATATCTTTGACCCATATACAACCAAAATAATTCTAAATGATGTTTTGAATGTTTGCTGGCCTTGTTTAGGTTTAGGAAATTTTTAATTATATTTATAAATTTAACTTAAGTCCATGGTTTAAATTCTAGGGTTAATTGTAGAGCTAGATTATTGCAGAGATAAATTTTTAGAGGCAGCTCACAGTTTGGATTTTAGGAGAGTTTTTGAAATAAGGTAGGGGATCTGGACAAGAAGAAGAGGAGGGAGGGGTAGACAGAGCTGTGCAACAGGAAAGATTAGAGGATCTAATGGGATGAGAAAAGGGTGGACATAGGGAATATAATTGGAGGGAAAGAGTATAGAGACTATACTAGAAGGATGATTATAGATTGTTCTTGCTTAAGTTTGTTAAATCAATGATTAGCTTTGGCCACAGAATATTTTAGTGAAGCAATTTTTTATTCAAAATTTTGTTTGGAGATCTCTGTAATCCAATCGAAAATGCTTCCCATTTGGGCATGAGAGATCTTTCCTCTAACATTTCTAAGGTGCTTTTAAAATGAGTAATTTTGTTCAAGTGAAATGTTCCCCAGAGTTACCACTGAAATCCCAAATTATTCTTGATGAAGTTATATTATTTAGACATGTAGTTGTAAAAAATGGAACTATAATAAGAGTACATATAAGAAGCAAAGGTATTCCCTGGAAGAGGAAAGGGATTTATATTTTTACAACCCAGTAGGATTATAATATTTGTACACCTTGTGTCTCAGGCTCCAAAATTTGATGGTTGGCCACCTTCAAACACAGACCCAACAATTTGGCATATAGAAAATGATAAAATATTTTTCTCTGGATCAAAGCCTAGGTCTCAGGATTTTTTTAAATCACATGAAAAAAGAACATCATAATGTTTTATTGGTAACCTATGGCAATGCTTGTCCAAGTTTATTAGTGCCCAATGAGAATCTCAAACTCACCAGTGTATGAAGCCAACTTATACAATAGACTTATAGGGGCTATACCTATGTTCTAGTCTACAATTCTCCTTATGACAAGCAATGCTTTGCAGTAACAATGGAGAAAGCACAAGAGGATCAAGTTTATAATATGTTATAAGATATCATAGTATGTTGTATACATTATTCTATTCCTAACTCTTACTCTCCCCTCAAAAACAAAACAAAACAAAACAAAACAAAAAAACACCTTTTTTTGTTCATTTATCTCTTCCCAAGGACTGGATTCACCAACTACTTGACATATAACAAAAATTCTAATGCTATAAAAATCTTTCATTTTTGCAAGAGTATCCAGTTTTCTTTGTAAGAAAACTTCAAGCACACAGAAATCTTTTCTAGCTGCATAAATGGTAGGTGAAATACCTGACTAGCTTCCTTGTAAAGAAATATTTTTGCCAATCTTTGAAAAGAAAAAGAGTAATATACCCTTGATATCCTCAAAATGTTGTACAGCAATTGTGCTTCCCCATAAAAAGTAATTTGAAATTGATCAGACAGCCTAAAGAGAAAAACAAGAATCAAACCAAACCAAAGTGAAGAAACCTAGTAGAAAACTAATTTTAAATAAGAGAAAGCTATACTTGATTGTGCCGGTTGTGGCTATGTATAAATGTAGTCTAACGTCTAGATATTTGGGAATATGATAATGTTTGTCCATCAGAATATACTACACAAAAGCAAACTTTATAATTAATATTGGAAACAATATATGGTCTAGTTAATGCTTTAAGTTAGAATATTCTTAAATAAAAAATAAGACTGAATTTATGGATATAGATAGAGCCATATATCTTACCTAAAGTCTTCACCAACAATTATACAATTAGTACCACTGGATGCAAAAAGAAACTGACCCAAGACTGAGGTGCACACTGTGACACAAGCCCATAAATAACTGCTAAAATATGCCCTGCCATGAAACCTTGTTTAACCTACCTCCTCTGATGTTACCTAACACTGTGTATACATTAAGTTTATGGATTCTCATTAATGTTTTTTGGTTTGCATATTTCTTTCATTTTGTGCTGAATATGCCACTGTTTGTAGGTGGGTGCTATTTTATTTATTTTTGAACCCAATATTGGTACTAGGTTTAGGATATATTAAACAATTAGAATCCATTGGTTTAATGAAAAAAAAATTCTATCTCTCGCTATTAGGGAAATGCAAATCAAAACCACTATGAGACACCATCTCACTCCTGTTAGAATAGCTGTTATCAACAGGACAAGTAATACCAAATGCTAGAAAGGATGCGGAGAAAAGGAACCCTCAGACACTGCTGGTGGGACTGCAAATTGGTACAGCACTATGGAAAACAGTATGAAGTTTCCTCAAAAAATTAAGAATTGATCTACCATATGATTCAGCAATCCCTCTGCTTGAAAACTCATATCCCAATAGATATTTGCACACTGATGTTCATAGAAGCATTATTCACAGTGGCCAGGACATGGAAGCAACCGAAGTATTCTACAATAGATGATTAGCTAAAGAAGCTGTGGTACATATATACAATGGAGTATTACTCAGCCATAAGAACAGATGAAATATTGCCATTTGCAACAATATGGGTGGACCTCGAGATAATTTTGCTAAGTGAAATAAGCCAGACAGAAAAAGTAAAAAAAACACATGATATTACTTATATGTGGGATATAAACCTAAGCAACAAATGAAGAGGACAAACAAACAGAAACTCATGGACATGGACAATAGACTAATGGTTACCAGAAGGTGAGGATAGAGGGGAGGAGAGAGGTAGATGGGGTAAAAGGGGTCAAATTTGTGGTGAGATTAAAGAATTAGAAAAAATGGAGGGATTTTTCCTACTACCATCACCGTCTTCAATTACCAATTCATGTGACAGTCTCATGAAGTGAAATACTTTTGTTAGTTTATTTGATATTCAAAGGTATGGCTTGCGGTAGGTTAGTCAAAATTTTTTGGCCTCATTTAATATGTCAGAAGACAGACTGTAGAATTAAATCATCTTCTCATTTAAGTTACCATCACAAATAACTGAATTTCTAAACCAGGAGCTCCTTCCTATCACTTTACTGTGTGGAAAATGGAAAGCACAACTTTAAGACTGCTGCCTGTCTTACTATCTGAGACAATGACTAAAGCTGCACTGCCGGCTTAGCACTGAGACTACTACTAGAGTACATAACCAACACTAACCTAAGGCTCTTGTCTTTATGAGTTAGTAGAGTTTCTAACTTCAGCACAGATATCTGTCACCTTGTAATTATATGATCCTTAATAATGCACTTTAATGTACTGTATGAGTCTCTGAGGGAAGAGGCCATCAATCTACACATTATCTTATGGAACAAGTAGAGATAGAAAATTAAGAATATGCCTTCCTACAACAGGGCCTTTGGAGAGAAGGGTATGGATCTGTCACTCGCCACATCAAGACACCACAGCACCTTAGGTCACAGAATTTTTGTTTTATATTCTTTATCAGTGTTCTTTCAGGATTCCAAAATACATTTACTCATATATCACCTCTGCTTAAAATTCTCTGGTTTCTCTCCTAGTATAACATCCTCTTATCATCTTATCCTAACTTTCCTTCATGGTCTCAAACCCCAGATTTCTTCTTTAGAACAGTCTATTCATTCTCCGTATGACTTTCCAATTCTATTTATCGCCAATACTTGTATTGGACTTTTTTTTTTCCACAAATGATCTATTTTATGAGCAATAATAAAGAAATAGTATATAACATCCTTTCCCACTTCTATGAACAGTAAGCTGCTACATTTCTATGGGTCACTTTCTCTGAGGACTCCATAGTCCCCCCAGTCAGCTAAAATTTCCTTTTAGTATTTCAGTGAATCTTACCTCAGAAAGATTAAAACCCTGAGGGGTAAGTTTGTGTTTTATTTGCCTTTTTCTCTCAAAAAATTTAAATAGAGTCTGAAATTAGGAAACATAAATATATGTCTTTTCAATGAATTAATTCTATGTCCTATTTCCCAACAGACAGCAGGGTAGCCATTTAAAGTAAAAAGCCTGATATCATCTATGGCTGGCATACTGTGTGGTATTAGGGTTAAAACATTGACTTTTAGAGCCAGACTCCCTAAATTTAAATTCTGTCTTTTCTGCTACCAGTTGTGTTTGGAGTTAATCTTTGCATGCCTAAGTTTCCTCATTTGTAAACTGGATAATATTATTACCTGTTTCATAGGGTAATTGTAGAAAGAAAATTAGTTAGTAGATACAGTACAAAAATTTAACAAATATTTGGTGTTATTACAGATAATGATTTTTAGATGAATGAATGAATGCATAAACAACAGAGTATGCTGGTTTTTTTTTTTCTGCAACACATCTTACTCCTGCCTAATTACTATCTGCTTGAAAACCCCTAACTCATTAATCAAGGCTCAAATTAAATATGTGCTGACATTTCAAGACATTATCTATTTTTTTGATGTTCAATACTGTGTCTCCTAAGTACATCTGGATATTTACATTTCAATTAATTACATTTTAATTTAATTGAAAATTTAGTTCTTTAGACATGCTAGCCACATTACAGATGTTCCATAACTACATGAGGTCAGTGACTACCATATTGTATAGGATCAATTATAAAACATTTACATCATTGCAGAAAGTTAGTTCTCTTGGACCCTGCTTTATCTAAGATGGACTGGAAAATTGTTTCAGTGTTTTTATATAATTATCTATAATATTACGTATCATTTTTTATTCTATTTATATGCATATATACATATTCATATATAAATACATACATATATATGTATTTAAAGGCTGAATACATTCACATATGTACATATCCTTTAGATATCCATAAATATCTTTTTATATATGTATATATTATATATAATATGGATACCTATGTAAGATATATATCTATATTTTTATATTTATACCTTTTATACTAGCTTTTGTGATCCTCATAGTAAGTAAAAGTATCTTATTAATTTTGCATAAAGTAGTTATTAACATGTGTCTCAGTATTAGGGTTCATAATGCATATAGAAAACACCTCAAAATAACTGTGAAGTAAGTAAATGAGTAATCAACATTTTCAACTAAAATAGTAGGGTTTTCTTTGGATTTTTTATATACACAAACTAATGGGTAATCAACCAAATGAATAATGTGCAGTAATTAATATCATGACATGGCATTAGATTATTATGCTAGTGACATATCCTGGAGTGTATATAAAGTTTTAAACTCATGACTTAATGGCATACTAAATACTGTATTACAACTTTCTGACAGACAAGGAAAACTCATCTCGCAGAACAATATCTTATTTTGTGGTTCATTCCCTTCAACTGTAATTCCTTTTAAAATTTGCACCTATTTGATTCATATTCATACACCCTGATAGAGTTTAAACAACCTTAATGTTTGGAGAGTGGCATCTTGATACCTGACCTGAACTGACAGTGTTTAATCAGTCAGTGAAATGTCGGTTCCACAAGAGAAAGCCAGAAAGGAATTAATCTATGCAGACAGAACTAGTATGACAGGATAAAATTATAGAGGAAAATGTTAATGAACATTTGGAGTCTTCATTAAGCATCTAACTTTCCTTCTTGCACAGAAACAAAGACATTCTGCCTAAGCCAGTTATCTGATAGCCCGTCACAGCCTAACTCCCTGAAGGTCCAAGCTATTTGTGGGATAGTATTTTCTTCTTATTTTAAAATGACTTGACTTTAAATAAATAAAATAACTTACCAAGTTATAAGTACAATCCAACTACCAATTGTTTTTGGATAATTTGAACATCACCTAGAATAGAAGTAGATTGAAAAGAATTCTTCTAATAAAATGCATATCTTCAATATATTGCACGTATGTTCTGATGGCATGCTACACTCCAATTTCCAAATTCTAAATTTCTAAAATAAAATATTTTAATTTTTTGTGTTATATTTAAATTGAAAAACATTATTTTTAATGGTTAGTGTACAGAAATTATATCCAAGTATAACTAATAAACCCAAAAATATATTTGCATTTTGTGTACTGAGGTATATAGGTATATATTAATTAATCTTTTCTAATTTCCTCTAACCTCTCTCTCACCTTTTTATTGAATATATATTTACCAAAATCTTTCACCAGGGATCAGGGAAGAGAAAGAGGCTCTTAAAAATTTTACTCTCTGATTGCTTTTCCTTCAAGTAATACTGAAGCTGTAGAATCTGCTTTAGAGTAATCTAGATATTATAAGATTCAGGTTATTTTAGAACTTAAAGGAATAGATGCAGCATTTACCATACTCATAGTCAGGTCAGAATAACATGGAGATTTTGTGTTTAAAAAGGAATAGGGCATTTGCTATAGACTGAAGCTTCCTTCTTTTGAGAGTTTAAATTGTGTGTTAAATAGCCAATGGAAAAAATTCATGTGGCAGGTGATTCATATTTAACTCTCTTGTAATACAGTGGTCTGAAATGAATCTTTCATTTAGCCTATCAGTGTACAAACTACTCTTCTTTCTATATCAACATTACATAGGTATATCAGGCCTCAAGTTTCAATATGAACAGTCCTTGGTATCTACCAAGCAGTTTTTTTTTCTTGTAGAGCCTATTACTGGCTCTATGCTCTATCTTCTTTTGTCAAGTAACCAGTATATAAAACATTATGTTGGGGCCTGTTCTTTGATTTTAATTCATAATAATTCAATTCAATTTATCTCAATGCATTACTTATTTATCAATAATTTCTCTGACAACATAATTAATGCTGATAAATAAATGGAAGGCAATGGCATGCAGATTTGAGGAGTCTCCACATATAAAATAAAATAAGTAAATCCGATGTGAATTTTGAATTTTTGGATAGACTAGCAAGCAAGAAAAGCAGAACTATTTTGAGGCAGCAAAGAAAAAGAGCTGTGTAAGAATATACTAGTCAAATTATATAAATCTTAATTATCATAATTGAACTATAGTCTCTAGAAGTTACGTTTCTTCTGAAATTACTTCTGATTAATATTAACCTGGAATCTTATTTTTGTGTGGTTTCTAGTTACCTTAGAGATCCTTTTTCTCTCTTGCCATTACCATGGAAACTGTGGTAGGCAGGAACTTTGATTTTAACAAAACTCCACATAAGGTAACATTTCGTACATTTGTATTCCAGAGAAAAGAACTAGATAAAGCTCTTCTCTTTCATTTTTTATCTCATTTTCAAACATGTCATAACTCACACCAGACTCTAAAGATACTGGGAAACAACTAGCTTTGGACTAGTCTCTTTCCAAATTATTTAGGAAGGTCTATGCAGAGGGAAGCTAAACTATTTAACTTTTGGATTGTTAGTTCCCATTCTTTAAGTACCACAGGCTTTACCAATTATGAAAGAGCAAAACCTTGTGTAAAATATATACTCAGGAAAAAAATAAGTAAATAAAACCTTTCTTTCCTTCTAATTCTTCAACTCTCTCTTATAGAATGTATCTATTACTGTTTTTGAGGCTCTAATTGTTATATATACAGACTGAGAGTTTAACTCAGTGTTTCAGTCCTCTTGTAACAGAAGGTACTTTTCTATTTTCATTGATCTAATTAGAAAATTTACATATTGACAGACCTTAGAAGACACCAGTTGCATTTATTTGAATATCGTTCTATTCTTCCAGGCTCTGACCTTTTGGGTATGAGCTAATTGTCTAATAGTTAGCATGCCCTGGTACCCTTTGGAGGTGTTTCAAGTCCTCTGTTTCCAGGAATTTGATGCTTCATTTATTCTCCTTTGTGAATAACCTATCATGTCTAATATAGTGCTGATGTTGATTTGTCTAATATAGTGGTATACAATTGATGCTGCTTTCACAAATGACTTAAACAAAGAAAATGATATTCCCTATGTACAGGAGACATATTTAAAACAATATGTTTTTAGGTTGCATTTTATGGACCTGCATAAACTGCATGAAATATAGGAACACTAAGCAAAAGTGAATAAGATTTTTTTCATTAAAAGATTTACATAATTTGTATCCTTAAAAATTCCAACTAAAACAATGGAAAACAATTTATATTTACATTAGTATTTATTTTGTATGAGCCTAAGTATAGTCAGGACAGTAGTTTACAAGATGTTTCCTTTAAAAAAATAACAAATAAGATATATTGTTCTTCATTAACACTTCTGAGCTTAGAAAGTTAGCTAATCACATATACAAAGAATTTTTTTTATCAACTATTATGTAACAAACAGAATAAATTACTAAATCTATCTTTGAGTGTTTAAAATTACTAGACCCGACTAAAATATAGTTTTATAAAAAGGAATAAGAAATTTTCCTCTTGGATCATGACCAATGATTCTATAAGTCTGTAAGTCAGCCTCTGATATGGGATGAAACTATCGATTTTTATAGAAGAGAATTTACGACTTCCTCCTTCTATCAAACTTATGGTCCAGGTAAGGATACTTTAATAGGCCTCCATCACAGAAGCTGAGCCTCTTTCCAGAAATAGCAAAGGAGCCCACAGAGAAAATAGTGTATTTGGACCTGCTTTCTTCCATAAGGACCACCCAAGTGTAAGAGTAAGCTGCTTCACCTTGGGGGAAGAACTACTTTCTATTATTGCTCTAGTTCTCCTTCTCATTCTTTGTTCTTTAGGTTTTGTCCATGTCTTCTCTTATCTTTACTAATCTGGGAAGAGCTTCTTCTCATTCAGAAGATATTGTTTTTCCCCCATCTCTGTCTATTGTTAGCTAGAGTGAGACATAGAGAAAGGAGACATAGGATCCTCTCTACTTGCCATCCACACACATTTTTGCAAAGCTTATCTTTGCCTAGAGAACAAAAGCACCAGCTGCTTTAAAATTGAGTTAAAGACCCAGCTAGTAATTGAACTTGTATTAATGCTATATGTTTCATCAAAGAGTTTTGAAAACTCTTCTTTCAATATCTTTGTCATTTCATAAATTAAAATGTTCCATTGAGCTTTCACTCCAAGTTATTAAGTGTAAAGAAAGAGCTTATATTTATCTAAAAGTTAACAATTTTAATTTAAATCTTAGCTATTCTATAATGGAGAACATTTAAAAATTCTTTTTATAAAGAGTTAACTTGCTTTTTTGATAATTTTATTTATCCCACTCTCTTCTGACTTCTTTGCAAATATATCACTGTCATGATTCAGACATCAGAGAAACAAGAAGTATTTCATGTTCTGCCCAAAGAAAAATAATACTTCAGTATGTAAAGGGCTATATTGACTCACTACAATATAGGTATAATGACTATTCATTTAACTAAAATGACAAAAATGAAAGCTCTACCTCATTTTGGCTAGAGACATATAAACATGGCTTAAAATCATATTTATAAAATTTCAAAATTTTGACTAGTTTACATCTTTCTGTATGCCTTTTTCAATAATATTTTGAAACCATTTTTCAAACCATGCTGTGATTGATGGCTTTCTTGTTGAATACAGCTTATTTCAGATGTGCTATTTTTTCTCATTTCAAGCATTCTGCTATCTTTTAGATGAAGTCGTTCACAAAGGTTCATGTATAAATAAATCATGAAGTAAGAAAGCAAATCCCCTACTCAATATGTAGGGGTTTAATATTGAAGAAAAGAAAATGACTGTAAAAAAATACATTTTTCTTTTTGTCTTGAATATAGTGCCACAAAACTTGAAGTTCTATGCACTAACCTAAAAATACTTTAACTTAATTTGAACAAAAGTCAAGATTCTGATGAATCACACACACACACACACACACACACACACACACACACACACACACACATTAGAAATATTATACTATTTTAATGATTATATATAGAAAAGACTAAATAATCTACATAATTAATTTTACACAGAATATGATATTTCACAATTATTGGTGTCACAGAATATCAATAGGTGTATTCCACTGATGAATTTCAGGACAAGGAAATTTCACTATTACTCTAATTGTCTTTTACAGATCATTTATCACTCACACAAAACAGTTAAAGTACTTAGATTGCTGAGAAAATGAAGAATAATCCTAGCTCAATTCCAGAGATCCATTCTCCTATCTTTATTTTATTTAAAGAGGTATTTAAGAAAAATTTATCACATCTTTGTCTATGAAAGCTGTTTGCTCTCTTTTAGCAAGCAGCATATAAGAGACCAAGAAAATTATTTTCTGAATGGAAATATGAATCAAATAATTTCATGAAAATGAAAGAATCTGGGTTTTAAAATATGAATGCTGGCTTTGAGGAAAGGAAAATAATATGTTTAGACAGATAATAATATTACAAATACATACCCCATGGGTATTTATTAGAACTGTTTACTTTCTAAACTTGACATCTTTGTGAGTATGGATGATATGGTCGTTTTCTAAGTGAAAGATCATTAGTATCATGCACTAATACAAAGCTGATTGACTGGCTCCTCTCTAGCAACTTAGATGCCACATATTGATAGCTGGAACAATGTATTAGGTTGGATATGTGACATTGTACTTTGAAGAGTTCTGCAAGTCACCCTCTACACACTCCTACAAACAAACAAACAAAACAAAACAACAAAAAATACAAATATCACTGCAATGACAACAAATACCACAGACATGCCAATAGGCTATTCTCAGACTGTGTGCTCAAGTAGTGACTTGGAACATAATAGTAATTAAATTATTTCCAAAAATATGCAACAAATCAGGTTAGGATATATAATGTATAGTAAATTTCTCTCCTTCTTCAAATACTTTGCTAAGATTTCCCATACAAAGGATATACTATTTTACACGTAAACTAGATAGGGAAAAATTAAACTTATAAGGATTTCACTTTAGGAAAAATAAGTATGATTCAGGGAAAAGTTGAAAATATTTAGGTTTATAATATATGATATTGAACAAAAGAAGAAAATATCTATAAATGTGAGAACTGAAATCAACATTTCTTCCTGTTCCCGAGTTTAACCACTTTGGGACCTGGCACACTTGTCTGGTCCTCTGTTAGATAATTCAGTGAAAAGACAAAAATAACTAAGACACTAGATCCAGGAAATACTTGCTAATGAAAGATAAAACTGTGAACCAAATAAATAGGCTAATTTTCAAGAATAACAGTTTATTCATCAAATCTTTTCTTAAGACTCTGACTTCACTGTTTCCACCAACTCAAAGTTATTATATCATAAAATTTATCTGCTTACTAACATTTCCCTATCATTAAAGACCTGCTCCAGTTCAGCATCTAAAAATACTATAACTTCTCTCACTTTCCCCTTCTGAGATTAGGATTCTATAAAGGCCCAAGGAGCTTATCTTTGCTTAACTGAGTGGTCTATTCTGGTCATCTTTTGAGGAGTTGTTGCTTGACAATCTTGATTCTCAAGATCTTACCAACATCCTGTTAAGAAAGTGGTGCTCAAGACACTTGATTTAGAATTCTCATGTGTCCCCAAGGTTCTTGCTCAGGGAGATCTAGCAAAACATCAGAGTAAGGTGAATTCTGCATTAGATTTGGGATCTAATTGCTCTTCATTAAGATCCCATATGATAAGTTTATTTTGTATATTATAGTGAAAGTCTATGTTTTACCTTATTTGCATACTTTTAGATAAATGTAGTTACACCAGTTTAACTTTCTCTTTAAATTACCGTCATGTATTTGGACAGTTGTTTCTATGGGGATCACTGAGACAGATGCTTATTTTTTTATGTCTTCAGCCAGGACTTTAAGAACATAAATTTTCCTGTGATTGTCGACTTGTATAATATGTGAATGAAATATTGTTATGTTCTTAGAATGAGATGAACTTTAGTACTATTGATTAAATTTAGCTATTAAATTTAACTTTTAAATTTAATTAATTTAACTAAAAAGAATCCGAAAGGTTGATACATGCAGTCTTATGGTTAACCACAACTTCAACTCGGCATACTCCAATCAACTCTTACTTATATGACATAATACCTGGATATGTAGAGTTTTGTAAAAAATGCCAGATTTTTTAAAGGCTATTTTTTAAGAGCAGTTTTAAGTTCGTAGCAAAATTGAAGGGAGGGTACAGAGATTTTCTGTAAACCCTGTGGTCACACAGCTGCATAGTCTCTCCCATTATTAATGTCTCCCACCAGAAAGGTGCATTTGTTATAATCTATAAATACATATTCATTTCATTCCTTTCATTATTGTCTACTCTTGGTGTTGCACATTCTATAGATTTGGACAAAAGTCTAAAGACATGCATGCGTCATTATAATATTACGCAGAGTATTTTCAGTGCCCTAATTTTTTTAAACATAATGTATTTTGTGGATATCAATGAAATCTCAAAGAAAAAGATAAAATCAGGCATTTTTAATAAGTGTCATATAAATCAAGGATTAACAGAAAAATTATTAGAACTTCTTTAGGTTTATAATATAGCTTTTTGCCCAAGCCCTCCAGGTTGAGTAGCTGACAGTATGAAATAGACATATTTCCACATTATTCTTGAAACAAGATCCAAGTAACCAGGCCACATAATCCATGTTCTATTTTACATACTTTCACTCTATATCTTGGTAGCTATTTCTTTCCTCTTTTATGCTTTAAGATTATGGATCATTACTACTTTTTATTCTCAACAATGTTACCAATAAAGTGCCTATTTTTAATATTGCTTTTTGTAATTTTTACTTACTTATTATTATTTATCAAATACCTAGCTGCAATTTGATTAACTAAAATATAAAAATAATCTTTTTTCATTTTTTTCTTCCTTTAAAAAAATAAAAATTAATTAATTAATTAATTATTTTGGTTAGACATCTATATTGTTCATAAAATGATTCCCCCAATTGCTCCGTCTCTCCCCTGTCCTCCACTTAGCCATTATATTAATGCTAACTGCATTCTTTGTGTCATGCTCCCCATTCTCATGCCCATCTATCAACTAATTTGTACTTCTTTAATCCTTCACCACATTCTCCCAGCCCCCCAACTTCCCTCTCCTATGTCTGTGACCATATTTGTAAGTCTGTTATTAATTAGTTTGTTCTTTTGGACCTGAGCAGATACTTCTCCAAAGAGGAAATACAGATGGATAACAGACATATGAAAAGATACTAAAAACAAACTTTTGAGTTCTGTTCACTTTCTGTTGTGTGTCACCCAGTTTCCTTTCATAGTAAATTCTGTCTTAAGTCAGTTGATTTTGTAGTAAGTATAAATAATGTTTTAGATATAAATTAATACAAGAAGCCAGGTATCCAGATATCTACCACCTCTATCACAATATACTTAAAAATAATGTGGTGGGGTTTTTTGCTGTTGTTTTGTCAATACAGAAATAACATTTGAGGCTTTGTCATGTAAGTCATTTATTGTGCCTAAACATTCACAGAAATAAAATTGGAAAAGAGCCAGAACAAATAATATATATTAAAAGGTCACCATATTTTTCAGTTCTTATCAGAAAGATACACTGCTTAGACACCAAGAAGCTGAAGTTGACCTTAAACAACAAGAGTTTGAACTGCATGGGTCCACTTATACACAGAGCTTTTTCAATAAATACTGTAAATGTATTTTCACTTTATTATTTTCTTAATAATATTTTCTCTAGCTTACTTTATTGTAAGAATATAGTATATAACTTACAAAAATATTTAACCCTCTATGTTATTGGTAAGGCTTCTGGTCAAAGGTAGGCTATAAAGAGTTAAGTTTTGGGAAGTCAAAAAGTTTATGCAAACTTTCAGTTGTTCAGGGGTTGGCACTCCTAACCACTACATTGTTAAATGGTTAACTGTATTTTACTTAAGTCTACCTGATAATTCCTACAGTACAAATTTTATATCCTGCTGCCAGACCAATCTTGGAAATAATGACAACATAATTTTATACTATTAGGCAAACCTATATAGATGTTTGATAAAAAGAAATACATATATATAACTGGTATTAGGTTTGTGGCTCACAAGCCTACTAGCTACTTCCCATACGTTGAACAGGGACCTGTTATTTTGAAAAACTGATTCTCGTATTCTAGAGTCTCTGATATTATTCAAAGGAATCAATATCTGGCTCATTAATTTCTCATCTCAGAAAAATAATTTAAAAAGAGAAAAATTAAGCCCAATTTGAGCTAAAACAAACAAACAAACAAAAAATAATTAGCCCCAAAGTAGAATTTACGACTACTCTTATTGGTCTCTAAACCTCATTTTTTAATGATTAAAATTGGCCTAAAAAGTGGGATAATTCTACATGCTATGGTACAGAGAATATTGTGAAACCCAGAAAGCGAAATTAAGGCCATAGAACCCTTTTCAAGAGAAGTTTAAGAAATCATGCATATCGTGGTTCAAAATAGATTCAATTTAGATACAATGAAGTCTCATTGATGTATTATATGAACATGTTAGGGGAAGAATGTTGTATACATTTCTAAAGATCTCTCTTTAATCTTGCCCATTATGAAAGATTTAAAAATATATAATCAACCAATTTCTTGAAAGACACAACTTGCCAAAACTCACACAATAAATAAGACAAGAAATAGACAATCAGATAGGCCTATAATTATTAAAGAAATTGAATGAATAATTAATAACCTTGCAAAATAGAAATTACCGCAACTCCAAAGCCAGGCAAAGACAATACTAGATAAGAAAACTGCAGACTAATATTTCTCATGAAGAGATATGCAAAAATTATTAAAAGTCTATAAGACATCTGGGTAAGGCTAAGCTATGGAAACAGTAAACATATTAGTAGTTTCTAGGGGTTGGAGAAGGGGGGAGATGAATAGGCCAAACATACAGGATTTTTTCACAGCAGTGAAAATACTCTGTATGAATCAGTGCTGATGGATACACGTCATTAAACATCTGTCCAAACCCATAGAATGTACAATAACAAAGAATGAAATGTGCTGTGAACTATAGATTTGGAATATGATGTGTCAGTGTAGTTTCATCAGTTGTAACACTGTACCCCTCTGGTGGGAGTAATACAATGGGGGAGGCTGTGCACATGTGAAGCAAAGAGTATTTGGAAAATCTCTACACCTTTTTGGCAGTTTTTCTGTGAACTTAAAATTGCTCTAAATAAAAATAAAGTGTTCTTTTTTTTATTTCAGGATTTGGCTAAACACATCTCATTCTATGAGTTCTTTGGATTGAGGATACTTTATTTCAGTAGTATTGTATTGTATCATTGTCATGTTACAAATTACCACAATATTAATGACTTAAAACAATACACATTTATTAGCTTATGACACACAACTTGGTTCATCAAAACCAGTAAGGAAGAGAGTATGCTACTAATAAAAAGGATTTTATAATCTCTTGTAATAAAATTATTAATTCCCCTCAGGGTTGACATGTTCTCTTGATGAGAAACAAATTACCCAAGAGAGGAGGATTATATTATTCAAGTCTGTAAATAACAGGAGATGGTTTTTTTTTGTGGGGAGCCATTTTCAAAGGTATTGATTCACATTTTTTGTTTCTTTATGGTTTTTAAAAAATCTGTTTCTTTGTTAATTTTTATGCATTGATTTGAAAGTATTTTATATAGTCTGATTATTATATATACATTTTTTTCAGTAGTCAATTGTGTTGCAGTGTTCAAATATGTAATTACAGGGTCTTAATTAAAGGAGAACAGTGAGTTTTCTAAGAAATGTTCTACCAATCAAACCAAAAAATTTGAAATTTCATCCATCGGAAAAAATGCCCCTAGAAATTCTTCTCACAAACATGACATATGAAACAGTGGTGGAGAGTATGATCTTACTTAACAATGATCTATCATTGTTAGATTAGGCCAGACCAAAACAGGAAACAGGGGCTTGGGCACTAAAATGAAACTGATTTCCTCTTCCTGATAGAAATAATACTGGAGCAAAACTCATTTGCTTTTCCAGTTTTAAAAAGTTTGGGTATTTGAATTTATTGCAGAGCACAAGTTTGAGTGAAAGAAGAAGAGATTACAGACCCCAAACTAAAACCAATGTATATATTGGTCCTTGGGTTAACAATTCTGGGACTAGGCACATTTTCATGCTTCTGTGCTAAATAATACTGAACAAAAATTTTTCAGGCAATTTTTATTCAAGACTTTAAGACTGAACCAACAAAAACAATTTACTTTTCCACACTAATAAATTCTTCATCAAGGATCTCTTCAAGATCCTTGCTTTATTGTGTCCACTAATATAAAATTATCATGTATAAATTTTTCTACCCAGTTTTCCACTTTCACAAACTACCCTAATCCCTCAGCTCAGACCTTAAATCTCTTAACAGGTGACTTTGTGATGCATTTAACCAGTATGGTCATACAACAAGGCCCTACACTTAATGGGCTTCACAGGTGGTTTAATGCTCTTCTGTAACCATTTTGAAATTGTTAGTACTTGTTTTAAGGTTTTTTGTTTGTTTGTTTGTTTTTTGTACTGTAAACTATGTTGTCATTTTTTTCTATTTATATTTTCCTCTAATCTCATTTTTGAGACAGGACTAACACTTCAGTGATGGAATTTACTCTCCCTGCAGAAAACTTAATACACTTACTCTTGCTTGACTAACAGGTCTTTTTTGGTGCTCTTTTGGGAAGTTCATAGTTAATATACGTGTTGGCATATGCTGCCTTATTTATCTTACTCTTACTAAATTTTGCTTTACATAACATAATAAAACAGCTAAGTTTTTCTAGTAATGAAGAATTAATGTTTACTGTTATTATATGAATTGAAAGTTAGTAGGGAGCAACATTGGAAATTTAACTAGATGAAAAGTAAAATCCTGATTTTGCACAGAGAAATGGTGCAAACATTTTTTTTAATTGAGTCTTGATCTCAGATTTAGTGATATGAATATAAAGTCTATTTTCTCAGAAGACACCAACAAACTCGCCTTGCCTTTTAAATTTTTCCCTTGGAGGAATTGTTGGAACCATCGTACTGTATTAGCTTGTTTTCCGTATGTATTACACAATCTGTGTTCTGAAGACAGTCACCCGTGTGAAGGGTTAAGAGGGGGCTAATATCTAGATCACTCTGCTAATCAATCTATCTGCCCTAGAGTGGAACTGCATCTCCCAGAGGAATGGATACATTTTATCTAATTACACAAAAGTATCTTATAGTTAGCAATGGCATTGCTCACAGGGGTAGATAACCACATGATAAAGGTACCTATTATTGAGACCAAATGGGTGAGCTGTATTTTAATGAAGCACCCAGTTGGAATGGGTGGGGGAGAACATCTGCTTTTTCATGTCTTTATTCCTCAATCTAACTCAGGTATTAGGTAGATAAAAAGTTTCTGGTTGCTGCATGCTGAGCACTCATTTTTATTACTATCCCTTCTCTGAATGAATGTGTCATTTTCGAGGCTTCTCATATTGCAAGACACACACATGAAAACAACTTCTCAGTCTTGACTTCAAAACTTGTTATTGTCCTACTCTCAATTTTCCTTTTTCAATATCACAGTAATTATAATAATATTCTATATTTATTGTCTCTATTATCTCTCATTGAACTCTCAGCTCATTGCCATAGAGCTTCTATTTTTATATATGCTGTTGTCTAGTAAGCAGTTAGGTAATGCACTACTAGCTCCCCAGCCTAGTGAAATTACAAAAGAATTTTAAGAAAAAGTCCTCATAGGAATTAGACTAGTAACTTGAAGCTATACAGAAGGCTTGCTCTGGGAACAATAAGCATTTTAAGTGTAATATATTTAGACTGCACATATCAAGGGGAAAAAAAAGGAAATTTAAAATAAGCCAAAGATTTTGCTTCCCATTCACCTCAAATAAATGCAAAAATTAATTTTTTTTCAAGAAGTATATGTAAATATTTTCCTTGACTCATACAAACCAAAGACCAAGTTTATTCTATTTCTGCCTGTAGTAAATAGTTTAGAATTCCATGAAGAAATTTTAAGACAGGGCTAGGCATAGTCTCATATCTTTTTGCACTGGAAGTCATGTGGATATCGCTAATAAAAAATCATAAATGCTACTCATTTAAAAAACCTGGCACTCATTTAATGTTAACCATATTTTGTTTATTATTTTAAGTTTTACAACTAATAAATTGGTGTAGTGTTCACTGAGAACTGATGATAGAGATGAGAACTAGAAGAAAAACTGTTGTGAAAATATGGAATGAAGAATCAGGATCAGAGGGAAGTGCTAATAACTTTACGTGAATTCCAAAAATTTAGGCAGGGGCAAATAGTATGGCCCATTCTAAGGCAGAAAAATAATAAGTGAGCACATTTTTCTGTCAGTAGGAAGAAGAAATGATGCTAGACCAGGGCCTGAGAAACAAAAAAGTACCATTCGAACCTGGGTCATTTCCCCTGTTGTCCATCAGAACTTTTCATGAAAGAGTTCTCCCTCTGAAAATACTTGTATGTGGTATATCTCATAAAGTAATTGGATGTAGAGAGAAAGAAAGAAAAAAAAAAGAAAAAGGAAAGGAAAGGAAAGGAAAGGAAAGGAAAGGAAAGGAAAGGAAAGGAAAGGAAAGGAAAGGAAAGGAAAGGAAAGGAAAGGATTGGAAAGGAAAGAAAAGGAAAGGAAAGGAAAAAGGAAAGGAAAGGAAAAAGGAAAGGAAGGGGAAGGGAAGGGAAGGGAAGGGAAGGGAAGGGAAGGAAAGGGAAGGGAAGAAAAGGGAAGGGAAGGGAAGGGAAGGAAAGGAGAAAAGAAAAGAAAAGAGAAGAAAAGAAAAAAGAAAAAAAAGAAAAGAAAAGAAAAGAGAGACAAGACAAGACAAGACATGTTTTAGTATGGCATCTCCCATGATGGCAATAAATACTGACCACAATCAAGAACTAAAAGCATGGTGTCCAAGATATAAAAAGAGGAATGGGCTATGTCACCTTTATTAGAGGTAATGGACACTTAAGCACATTTGAGATGGAAACTTTGTGTGATATCAATGACTTCAGCTTCAGCAAGATTTTTAAGACCATTTCTGGCTTGGAAGTATAAAGTAGAAGTCTCAGAATTAATTGGTTTAGCAGTAATAAACCTGGCAGTGACATAATCCAAGGAGTATTATTGTTCTTTATGTGTTTCTCCTATATATATATTTTTCTTCCCCAGCCCGTTGATCTCAGAAAAAAGCTTTTGGTGTGTAAAACTTTTGTGTGTAACACGTTTTTTTTTTTTTTTTGTATGAGAAAATTGATGATGGAGCTGAAAATACAAAAGTTAAATATGGAGAATAAGTGGTCAACAATAATATGCTTATTGCTTAATTAAATGATTATACTAGTAATGAACTATAAAACTTGATCTGAATTACCAATAAAAATAAATAGAACAATAGAAAAATTTTACAGATTTGTAAAAAGAAGTAGCCTGGGTGTGGTTAGCAGTGCTAATGAAAAACCTCATGAAAGATGAAGGAACTATTCAAGAAAAAGTAGGATTTAGATACACTGGAGACAGAAGTAGGACTTTTAGGACAATTCAGGAGTGAAATCTTCAGAATAGTGTTTGTTGTAAAAATGTTGCTGTACAAATAGAGGGAACAATTAGTTTCTCTTTCTTCTCGCTGAAACATTTATGACACTCATCTTTTCAATATGTGTCAAATGCAATCTTAATTTTTGTTGAGATTATAGGCAAGCTACATCATTGGCAGAGTGAATTATGTCACTTTATTTAGTTAGATGGGAAAATAAACAAAATGAAACAAAACCAAAAACTAGATTAAGTTCTCTGTGTTTGGATTACTAATATCTTTAAGTAATCAAAAGATCACTGGATTAGCCATGATCTTTTAAAATTTATTTTCTCTTTAAAAGTTTTAAAAATATATTTATTTTACAGAAGCAAATAATAATCAGTAGTAATAAAAAATTTATTTTTCTTAAATGCTACAGCTTGGACAGCAGTAAGAGAAAGTATCCTGTTGTAAATGTTAAAATGATAAACAATATATACTTATGTATATAAAACACTCTTTACCTTAATGGTCATTCATGTCAACTGAATAGGGCATTGCACTAAAAAAATTGACAGAAGATAAGCTAAGTAACTCTGAAACGCTTCTTTATTATTCACTCCCAAGAAGTAGTTTCATTTTTGTCAAAAACTTAGACTCTGTTATTAACTTGTTATTAACTTGTCATAGAAGTTTAGCCAAACTACTTAAAGATTTCAGGTCTTAATTTCTTAGTCTGTAAAATTAGAATAATGTTTTTATTTATATCTGTGGGCTGTTTTTGAGAATTAAACAACTTAATATGCACAAAACATTTAGAATGATGACTGGTACATAAGACTTCAATAAATATTTTTCTTATTACTATTACAATTGCCTACAATATGGAAAAAACATTTTAGGCATTTTCAGTAATGTAAAGAAGACTGAATCTTTACATCATGCTAGGTGTTTTCCTAAAACTTTAACATATGTTAACTCATTTAATTTTTACATAAGTTAATGATAATGAGTAAAGACATTCAGTTAATGAATGAAGAAACAAGCGCTTGAACTCATTGAATTTGTCTCTAGATCTCATGATCTTAAAATTTCCAAAGATAGATAGATGATGATTATAGATAGATAGATAGATAGGTAGGAAGATAGATAGATAGATAGATAGATAGATAGATAGATAGATAGATGACAAATAGATAGATGATAGAGAGATGATAGATAGATTATAGATAGGTAGATAGATAATAGATAGATCAAGATATATCTTTATCGTGAAAAAATTTACATATTCAAAAAGAGAGTCTTTTGCCTGAGTGGTAGGATCACAGGAGATATTTATTTCTTATATAGTTTTTAAAAATTTTTTGTTAACTGAGAAAATAATCAAAATACTCTATTTTACTAAAATAAACACAGATTCTGAGATGCAAGCTGTAATGTAGGCACTATGAATTTTGTCAAGAGTAGTGCTTGGATACTGATTGTGTAAGATTTTATATTTTATCATGATGAAAATGGGGGGCTGTTAACTATAAAGATCCAATAAATATTTTAAGAAGCCTAATATCAAAGTGGTGTGCTAGAAAAAAAGAAGGATGATTTCAGGAGAGCAGAAAAGACTTTATTGTAATGTTCATGATATTAGTTACTCAGGGTCTGAACCACTAAAATTACAATAGAAAATTGAAGGATTAATAAATGGAAGGAAAATTTCTAAAGAAAGATGAGCAAATCTTAGTAATTTTTTTTTCTAGTAGATAGAAAAATTACTCAGATATGGTACTGTATAGAATCCAGTGAAATTTCTCACATCATTAAGCAGGACTCTTGGTGAAGTGACTCTCATAAATCACCATGACCAGCCTCTATCATTGGAATATCAAAGTCCAATTTGACTATACATGAAGAGTAAGAATTAACAACTGACAGTGGTAATGAAAATTTGTTAAAGTACTCATACTACATAAATGACAATTTTTAAATCTGAAATTATAACTAGAATTTCTGGGAAGATACATTTAATCCCAGTCTCTTAGTGCTGAGAAATCTAAGTAGGAAAATACAGTGTAATTAAACTTTTCAAATGAACACAGAAACTAAGCAAGGGTGGTTAATTATATGATTCGAACATTTACTGACATCGGCTAAGACAGAGTGATAAATCCACCTTCAAAGTTATCTTTATACCAAGACAGATGGGTTGTTGTGTCAGTAGAGCTCTCCCTTGTGCGGGAGCAGAGGTCAGATTAGAAAGACAAAGCTAATAGGTTTTCTATTCAAGGGTTGGGGACAACTCTCCTATCACTTCTGTTTATTAACACAACTGTGTGTTTCCTAATACATTTTAAAAGTTTTACAGTTCAGATCATCTGGCATATAGGTTACTAAGATATCTAATGTGATTTCCCATTTCTTGGTGGTGACCCTCTCAGGGGACAGTAAGAGAAGCTGCCTGTTGATTTATCGTGAAGATTAAATGAGTTCCTAAATAAATGCTTAAAAGAGTGTCTGGCAAGTGGTAAGTACTGTATAAGTATTTGCTATTCATCTATTATTATTAGCATTTTATTCCATTTTTTTCTTAAATCTTTAGGGATGTATCAGTACAGAACGATAGTACTGACATAGATCTAAGGTCACACTCCTTGTTGACAGGGAGGATGATTCCACCATTCAAAGAAAACACAAAAATTATGGGCAGACTGATGTGTAATTTACAGCTGTGCTACTTACTAAATGTAAATGCCTGAACAAAGTACCTAACCTCTCTAAATCTCATTTTACATACCTGAAAATGTGGCATGATGACCTGTCCATGTTGTTTTGAGGACTAAGTGCAGATATAGTAGCTGCTTGCCCATTTCTATAGGTAGTAGTTACATTTTTTTTAATGTTTATGTTGTTTATTAAATGTGAGGTTTTCAAAATAATTAAAAGTGCTTATATATGCAGCACCGGTTATGAACTGTGTATTTTTCCAAGGTCCTAATGAGAAGATTCAAGATAAGTGGAGGATAATACCCTTAATAAGTATTTTAAGCTATTGCTCTCTTCTGTAAGGAAGACATAACATACTAAACATGCTAGTAATTTTTTCCTTAATCAAAATTTTATCTGTAGAAAACTTATCTTCCAGTAAAAACAAGGTATAAATTTCTTAACTCAGCTAACCCCAAAATATTATCCCTTTTGAACCTTTTGAATTAGGACACAGAGAGACCTAGAAAGTTCATAGTACGTCCTTGGCTTCTGTGCTATTATAAGCTCAGGAGTTAATAACACCATGATGATCTTTTGAAATTAGGAAAAAAAAAAAGCAGAAAAAAATGACAGAGAGAGGGACAGAAAATGAATGAGAAATAAATTTGATGAATTTCAGTTATAATTTTTTCTCTTTGGGTTTGTAAAATACTACTATATCCTGGAAATAAACCAACTTTATTTGAGATCATCTTAGGTGAGCTCCCGATTAGTTAGTTTATTTACAGATTATTTCTAACTAAGGTAGAATTAATTTTACATAATCATGTTTCAATGGTTGTACGTATTTGGGAAGGCAAGGGTGTTGAAGAGAAAGTATATGGCTTGAGATAAAGCACCGTAGCCTAAAACATTCTTTTTAATGTTATTAGGTCATGCAGTGCAAAGCAGGAAGTCATGGGAGCTAAAATAAGTTAGGACACAGCTCATAAATTGGCTTATTTGTTATACTAAGTTTGACTTTTTTCCTCTGTACATGATAGGCAGAAATAGTGACATGGATAAATTTGCAGTTTAGATAGATTATTCTGGTATCACTTTAGAGAATAGTGTATGAGATGAGAGAATATAGGTGAGATTGGACAGGTTAGGTTAAAGTATATAAGCTAAAGTAAAAACAGTTGTTTATATTTGCCAGAAAAACATATAAACATTATTTTATTTACTTACAAAAATCCTATGAGATAATTATGATTAACTTCTGCTTTACACGTGATGAAAGACTATGATAGTTTAAGCGGCAGCTTAAATTTGCATACGTAGTCTGTGACCAAGACTGATTTTGAATCCAAAATTCTCACATTTTAAGACCTGCATCTAGAACTATAGAATATTTTAATAATGTGTTTTTCTCATGTTTGAAGAGGTGTTCCAAGGGCTCACACAGCAACTAAAAACACTGAGTGAATGAGGACTGGTTAACTGTTCAGTAACTTCTATAGAGACTCTTCAGAGATCCACTTTTACCTGCTATCTAACATATTGAGTTTCCACTTAAAATTTCACTTGGGAAAAAGAAGAATTAGGGTCAGGATGGGATCTACTTCTATTAAAGGAACAAATATGTTAGTGTACAAGTAATAAACAGTTAAAAATCACATTTTGAAACATACACACTAAACGCTACGATGTTTAAGCTATTGCTTAAATGGAATGCCTTAAAGTAGGCATTGCTGGGAAGTGATCCTTAAGACACTAAATACTTCATTTTTCCTCGGATTGATTCTGAACAATAATTAAAGTCGATTCTTAAAATATTTAGGTTTTAAGTTAACTAAAAGTATACATGATGTGTCTGTTTTTTATTGTTGTAAGTAAATGAACTACTTTGGCTAATAATTGAATATGATGACATAATCTTTAATGAAAAAATTATTTGCTCAAGAAAGCCAAGGACAATTTCAACTCTAGGAGAAAACTCCAATAAGAAGGATAAAAGGGAGACTCTGGCACATCCTACCTGCAATTATACTGCATTGTATTCAGGGCAGCACTGTCCAATATAAATATTAATGTGAGCCACATAGGTAATTTTTCGTAGCCATATTTAAAAAGGTGAGAAAAAAGAGGTGAAATTATTATAACATTTTATTTAATACAATGTATTCAAAATATTATTCTAACATATAAATAAATAGCAATTATTAGTGAAATATTTCACTTAGAGCACATCTTAATCTACACTGTAAATTTGTATTCAGAATTCTTGATTTGTATTTGATTTCATGAAATTTGCAATTGCAAATATAAATTCACATAACCAAGTCTTTCCAAACATGCTTAAATGTTTTCCAATAATTAAATCTACTTTCATATTTTAAATTTAAATTAACTAAAATTAAATAATATTAAAAATTAAGTTCCTCAATCACACTTGCCACATTTCTAGTGATCAGAAACCACTTGTGGTTTGTGACTATATCAGAATGTCTGGAGATATTTTTTGAGTGGACATAACAAAGAAATGAGAGGTTCCAGCTAATAAAATATTTTTGATACCAAAGTACATCTGTAGTTTTCACGCTTATTATTAAAAATGTTGTATTTTTCTGAACTCATTTTTCTGCCTTGATCTAGCAAAAATGTCAGAAATTTCATTCAAATAATCTCATTGATAAAGATGTTAGTTAAAAAACAAAAACAGACTCACAGATACAGAGGACAATCTGGTGACTATCAGAGGAGAGGTGTAATGGGGAGCTGGGAGAAAGCTGAAGGAATGAAGAAGTACAAATTAGTAGTTACAAAACAGTCATGGGGACATAGAGAACAGCATAAGGAATATAGTCAGTAGTATTTTAATGGCTACATGTAGAGCCAGATGGGTGATAGAATAATGGGGGGATCACTTCATACGCTATATAAATGCCTAACCACTGTACTGTTTACCTGAAACTAATATAAAATAAAAATAAGAGAAAAAAAGTTTTTGGAACACTAAAGAATATAGATAATAACTGCAATAATAAATACAGTAAATTTCAATGTAGTTCAAGATGAAAAAAGAAAAAAATAACAAATAGGTAAGAAATCTAGAAGATTAGAAAGGATACAACTTAAAACAAGAAAAAAAAATATTTTTATCTGCTCATTTACACTTGTTTGCTTTAGTAAACCATGGAACTTAACAGATTTCTTTATATTTTCTCCCTTTCTCCCCAAACAAGTAATGGCTAAATCATTATGCTCAGTAGAGGTAAATGATATTTTAGAAACTCTTTTTTAAGAGACTTTTTCTATAAATAACAAGTAATATTTTACTTTGAATTTATATAGTCCTTTGATTTATTTTTCTATTAAGAGTCTATTTTTAGAGCAATTTTAGCTTTATCGAAAAATTGAAAATAAGGTACAGAGATTTCTCATATATCCTCTGCCACCACACATACATATCTCTCCCATTATCAACATCCTCCACCTGAGTAGTATGTCTGTTACAGCTAATGAACCTACATGAATACATTATAATCATCCAAAGTCCATAGTTTATGTTATAGCTTACTCTTAGTGCTGTATGTTCTATGAGTTGAACAAAATTTAAAAAATGGCACGTATCCATTTTTACAGTATTATGTAGAGTATTCTCACTCTCATGAAAATACTCTGCACTCTGACTATTCATCCCTCCTGTTCCTCATACCCTGGCAACCACTTATTTTTTTTATTGTTGCCATAGTTATGTATTTTGCAGAATGTCACATAGATGGAATTATAGAATATTGTAGCCTTTTCAGATTGGCTTTGAGAACAATTAGTGATATATAATTAAGTTTCCTCCATTTTTTTCTTTATTGCTTATTAGTTCGTTTCTTTTTTGAACATTTACCTTTTGTAGGACATCTTAATTACTTATAAGTTTTGGCAATTATGAATAAAGCTGCCATAAACATTCATGTTTATGTACATGTTTTTGTGTGGACATAAATTTTAAATCTTTTGGATAAAGATCAAGGAGAGCAATTGCTGGCGTGTGTTTAGTTTTGTAAAAAACCTGCCAAACTATCTTCCAAAGTGGCTGTTCCTATTGCTCCCTATCTTTGACAACATTCAGTATGGTCAGTGTTCTTAATGCTAGCCTTTCTAAAAGGTATTTACTGGCACGTTATTATCATTTTAACTTGCACTTGCCTGATGACATTTGGTGTTAAGCATCTTTTCATACACATATTTACTATCTGCCCCTGCTGCCACCATCACCACTGCTTTTTAACTCAGATTATAACTTTCTGATTTGATTGTGCTTCTAGTTAGACTTCTCCATGATGAATATTGTTTGAAAGACTATCATTACAAAAGTTAAACATGAGGTTCACATTTGTAGGTTGGAATTATACTATTCCAGCTACTACTATATATATTTTTTAAATTGTCCATAGATTGCTTCTCTAGGCTAAAGTCATTAACAGAGTTGATATCTGAACCTATTCTGATCTTTGCTTTTACACCACAAATTTATTTTTTATACTGTTATAAATCAAGGCACATAAATCAAGGCACGGGCGGGCAAAATAAAAATGGCATAGATGATAAAGTCTCTGTTCATCTCTTTAGCAACCAAATCAAAGTTATTACAAAACAAGGAGAGAACAGCAAGGAAAAATTGCCTGGGATGTAGATGAACAAGCCATACTACTAGGGAGAAATCTAAGAAGTCACCTTGCAATGGCAGAAATTAGGATGGGGCGAGGACCCGAGACTGCCAGTTTTCTAGCAGCTGAATAGAATAGAGGCTGCGGCAGTGATACTGGCAGCTGGCAGCTACAGATGTCTTTTAAAGGAGCTATATCCACATGTATACTTTCACGGTGACAGACCTGCTAGCTCTGAGTACCAGTGCTGGTTCGGCTACGTAGGGGGCACCAGGGACTTACAGGGAACATTGAGTTGGAATGAGGGCCTAGGCGAGACTCACTCTGTACAAAAGTGCAAGTAGTATCCATTGTTGTTCTATTGAGCTCTTCCCATTCCCAGCATGAGGACTTGGAGCCTCCATAGCGGAGATGTTGTCAAACTTGATAACAGAGGTTGCTCTGCCCAGAAGATTCCCTGAAACTTCACCTCCCCCAACTCACAGCCTCACCCAAGCCACAGCCAGATGTATCCTCAGCGAGTCAGGTGCTCCTTGCTGAGCAGTGCCTAGACTCACACTGGTGGCAGCTAGCTTTGGGTTCTGGTATGGTCTTTTGAGGCAACTATAAGCACAGCATCTGTGAATTGCTGACTGAATCTTAGCAGGTGGCCCGGAAGGGCAGAGTTTTGGGCTTAATTTGGCCTGCAGCTGAACCTCTCTTAAGATTGTGCCACTGAGCACTTACTACACAAAGCCAAGCTAATAAGACCAGGAGACAGAAGTTTTGCTTAGTACATAGAAATAGACACAGAAAGGCAGCCAAAATGGGAAGACAACAAAGCAGAAACCATAGGAGAGAACAGAACAGAGATCCAGGAATAATGGAGTCAAGCAATCTAACAGATGCAGTGTTCAAAACACTAGTTATAAAGATGCTCAACGAACTTTTGGAAAGTGTAAATGAATTCAGTGAGAACTTTAACAAAGAGATAAAAAACATGAAAAATTGAATTGGTAATTTTAAAAGGGAACCAGTCTGAAATGAAGAGCACATTATCTGAAATGAGACGTATATTAAATAGGATAAAAAGAATGAATAAAGAAGAGGATCAAATGTTCTATATAGAGAATGGGAAAGCCAAGGACACTCAATCAGAATGGCAAAAAAAAAAAAAAAAAGCCAAGACTATAATAATAATTTAAGGAGTCTCTGGGACACTATTAAAGGTAAAAATATCTGTGTCATAGAGGTACCTGAAAGAAAACAAGAAGGAACCCAAAGAGCACCACACCAAGACACATCATAATTAAAATACCAAATGTTAAATACAAAGAGAGAATCTTAAAAGCAGCAAGAGAAAAGTAGTTAGTTACTTATAAGGGAACACCCATAAGACTGGTAGCTGATTTCTCAAGACACTATACAGGACAGGAGGGCTTGACATAAAATATTTGATGTGATGAAAACCCAGAATCTACAACCAAGAATACTTTATCTAACAAAACCATTATTTAGAATTGAAGGACAGATAAAGAGCTTCCCAGACAAAATAAGCTAAAGGAATTTATCACCAAGTCAGTATTACAGGAAATGTTGGAGGGACTTCTTTAAGAAGAAAAAAACATGTATAAAAAACAAAAATAAAGAATGGTAACAACTACATTCCTATCAAGAAGTACCTTAAATGAAAAAGAATTAAGTGCTCCAACCAAAAGATAGAGTGGCTTAATAGATAAGAGAACAAGATCCCTATATATGCTGCCTACAATAGACTCACTTCAGATTAAAAGATACATACAGACTAAAAGGAAGGGGATGGAAAATTATATTGCCTAAATGAAGCTAGAAAATATTGCATTGAATGAAATGGGACAGATAGAGAAGGACAAATATCACATGATTTCACGTACATGTGGAATCTAAGGGAAAAAATTAACAACAACAACAACAACAAAAGTGGAAATATACTCATAGAACGAAGAATATTTAGAGGAATACTAGATGGCAGGGAGATTGGAGGAGACAAAAAAACACAAAAGGATTAGAGGTACAAATAGTTGAAAAATAGACATGGAAATGTAGAGTGCAGCATGGGGAAAATGGTTAATAATATAATCAATATGTAAGGAGAAGGGGGTACTAGATTTAGTGGGGTGATCATTTTGTAAGTTATGTGGATCTCTGAACACTATGCTATACAATTAAAATTGATATATTATTGTATGCCAACTGTAATGGAAAAAAAATGTTAAATTGTACAATGTAATACAAGCAATTAATTGTCGATTATATTTCAATAAAGACAGAAAAAGTACAATTTAAGTAAAACAAACAAGCAAACAAAAAAAATCAAGGCAGACATTCTTGGGTCATAAATGCCTTTCCAGAATTCTTGCTGCTTAAGGTTGTTTCTTTAGTTATGCAGTTCCTTGCACATCATATATATTTTTTCCTTATGCAGTACAGTGTTTTCATTATTTGTAGGTAGTATAATATAGGAAAAATCAATATTTAATTTAAAAAATAGCATTTAGACCTACCCTGTCATATGCTGACCCTGTTTAAATCTTTATCTGGAATAACTCATGCAATATTTACAAAAGCTGTGATGGAAGTAACATTATCTTCCTGTGTAGATGAAGTACAGAGAGATTAATACCTTTCTAGACTCAGATATCCAGCTAGCAATTAGTGGGGCAGGGTTCAGCTAGAACAGTTTATTTGTAGAGCTTCCACTCTTTCTAAAGCATTATGGAGCCCTGACTTGTCACATGAGCTCTATGATTGATAAAGCCATTCTCCAAATTAGGTAAATATCTAACTGTAGAAGAGCCTGAAACTTATTCAAGAAGAACAATTTAAAGACAATGCAAATAAATCAAATATCATAGAAACAATAATGAATAAGAGTTGATAATCATAAACAGAAAAAGATTACTAGGAAAAGCTTTTTGTAAAGTTCAGATTAGTTGAATCCTGAAGGATGAGTAAAATTTGATTATGGGAAGGAGCAGAGATGAGATTCCAAAGAAAGGTAAAAGATTAATAAAAGTGTAGAATTATATGCCTTTTGAGGAATAGTTGGCAGAGGCAGCTGATTATAGCACAGCTATAACTTAAGAAAATAATCATTTTAAAACAATTAAAATTCGAGTTCCCATAGAACACTTATTTCTATGGGTATAGAGGCAGCACCTATTGTGGTTCTCCTAGACTTTGTTTCTGCCTAAAAATACTAAAGCTCAGCTCCCAGCAGTCAGCAATTGCTTCTGAGCACCTATGCCACTCTTATGCTCACAAATAACTACTGTCTGACCTCACAATATATTTTCTATCTTCATCTTTTGTCAAGACAATCCACCTCCTCTGTCAAATGTAAGCACATTTTACCATGGCCATCCCTTTTCTCAAGTAATAAATTCAAAAGAATATTGACACATTCAGTTCTAGTTTGTATAAACAAATAGCTCCTGATGAGGCTAGAAGTACCTGAAGTCTGTGGGTGGGACACTAGTTTGGCTAAAGATTTAACCCTAGTTAGACTTGCTTTGTGTGAGGCCCTCTCTTGGTAATTGCCTTGAAGAACATTAGCTTTAAGGAGCTTGTTATTTAATAGAGGATAAACTCATTCAGACCTAACTAATACAGGGCACTCTATGGTTTAAAAAGTAGAAAAAGGAATGTCACAGAGTGTTGTGAATATTCAGAGCAGGGCTAGAAAATTTGGCATGAATTGAGATAAGGAGTTAAGTTTATAAGGTAAGTTACAAACACATATGGAGATAATTAACTCTAAGGGTTACTTTGTGATTATTTATTTAAGCAGCAAGTCACTTCGCAGAAATTTTGAACATGATCTAAATTGTGCTTTAGCAACTTGCATTTGGTACCAGTATAAAATAACATTTAATTTTTAAAAATTATTATTATTATTGAATAGGTAGGGGAGAAACATTAGCTAATAGGGATCATTTGTCCCAATAAAGGTCAGAATTTATTATACCCTTGTTTTCATATAGCGTTTTGTCTATGAGTTGAGCATGAGAAAATGTTCCATGCAAGTATTCAATTATTAAGTTCAGGCTTAACAATTTTATTTTTTGCAATAATAATTCTGTCATACTTTTTGTAAGAGAGCTGTTGGAGTAACTACTCAGTTCTCATCCTTATTTTGTCTATGGAGACAGCCCAAGAAAGGTTTATTATAAATAATGAAATAGTTGAGTTCCTGTAAGGTTGTAGATCTTATATATATATATTTTAAAATTTACTAAACTTGTGTCTGTTGTTATTCATTATATTGAGCTGTTTTCCTTTAATTTAGGGAGGATGTGTTCACTATGACACAATTTCTTTGCTTCAGGTCAGTTTGCTAAAAAAAAAAAGTCTGTATTTTCAAAGCCATCTCATATGTAAGAAATAACCTTATATCTAAGTGTATAATTCTGATGCAATTTTTTTGATGAGTACTATTAATGAGATTTATTGTGCATCATTAGATGATGTCATCATATGACATTTTTAAAGTAAATATGAATATAATTAATAAAAATATTTACTATTTATATTAATATGCAAAATTTTCCCCTTGACATAGGAAGAATATTATAAAAACATCTATGAAAAATGTATATCAAGAAATTTTATGACTTTAGTGACCATATAATCCTACTATGAAGAAAGAATTTATATATGAAACAATGAAGACATTAAATTTTATTTATCATCAAGAATTGGGCAGAGCATGAGTTCTAGCAAGCACTTTTTATACAGTCTGGGCGATCAAGGTGGAATACACAAAGAGAGTGACCTTGAGAAAATTCTCAAAAGTTGAAAAACTGATAGGAAAAGAAAAAGAAGAGCCAAATAAGAATGAAAAAGAGAAAGGATGGATAAAAAAAATATGAAGGGAACCAATTTGTCAGCACCAGGTACATTATAACTTAAAATTTCAATGTAGATATTACAGTTTTCAGCTTTGCAGATTAGGTAAATTGTCAAAAGTTATACTGCTACTGAGTGATTGAAGGATTTGACACAAGATCACAAAGCTCTTTTTACTAATTATACTAAGGTACACATAGGAAAGTGAATTCAAGTGAATATGAATAAAGTATACTTTCAACTTCACATAACATTACTACTACTCAAAGTTATATAAATATGACAACATATTATTGATGGGCTACAATAAGAATTCAATAAATTTGTACCCACTTTATAACAAATATGCAAGTATAGAGATAGAGCTGATAGATCAAGATATGAAATTAGTATGCTAAAAAGTGAAATCATTACATATGTCAACCTTATAAATATGTATTCAGAGAACATATTAAAGAACATAACTAAAACTATTATACATAAATTAATAAATTTTAATGTAAAAAAAGCAATCTACAAGATAATAAATATATGCTAGTGAAAGGATTTTATGAAGAAAAGTTCTTTGTGATTGGAAGCTATAATAATGATTATAAAATCAATTTAGAACAACAAGCAAATAAAAAAAAACAAATACTTATTCATAATAAGATGGTTTCAATGTATTGTTGTATAAAAATGCTGACTTGCTTTTAACATCCTTGCAGGATATTTTTGGGAGATTTTATAAAATAAGTAAAGTCCATTCTTTTGATTAACTATATAAAGAACACACTTTTGTCCTTGGAGGTCACTTTGAATAATAAGAACACTCAGAGCAAGTAAACAGAATATAGAAAAAAAGAACAATTAATATTTTCCTTACAATTAACAAACTTGTAAAGAGTAAAGAACAAGGGTTAAAACTAGTATTATAATTCATGTATAGAGATAACATGGTTGATAAATACTTGATAATGTATTTTCTATTTTTTTTTTTGCAAAATAGGCAGATTATTTTCAATGGAAAACATGAGATATTAAGCATTGGTTTAGAATAAAGTAGTAAAACATATAAATAACTAAAACATTAACATGACTGTTGAGTTAGAGAGCCTAATTGCAAACAGAAGGGAATCAAGCAATATGGTAGCATGTGTTGGGTTAAGGGTTGCTAGATAAAAATTTTATCAAAGAGAAATCACCATTCTGGAAGTGACTGAAAAATTTTGAAGAACATGTACATCTCATATTAAGCATTAAAAGTTATTTTTTAAATGCAGCCTAATACCGGTACTAAAAGCACTAATACCAGTACTAAACACACTCACAACTTGTGAAGGTAGTAGTCTTAAGGGACTATGGTCCAAATCTTGGCTCAGGAACTAGAAGTAAAACTCAAATGAGATTAAAAGATCAGCAGGCACAGGTAAATGAAAATCAGAGAAAGTAAGCTTCTGGGGGTTTCTAGAAATCTAGGTGAGGGCTTTGGATTTTCTACTAGATATGAAAAAGAGATTAAGGAATATTCTATGTAAATCTTAAAACTGGTCTTTAAGCTGTCCTACAGTTTGTACTTGACTAGAGAATAAAACAAATACACATACCTCTAGCTATCCATCTATATATCTATCTTGGGTTATTTAAAAGGAAGGTATTTCTAAATACTGTAAAAAAAACGATGGCTACTTTTTCTCTAAATTATTCAGGCAAATATAACTAATATCAACATTTAATTTTTTTAAAAAAATAAGTATTTTTTTATAGGGCTCTTCCATGTATACTGTTCAACTTAATCTTCATTCTCACATCATAAGTTAGATTTTGCTATCTTTATTTTTCTTTTGAGGAAATGAAGTTCAGAATGGCTGTCATGACTGATATAAATGACAAATCTGGTGGTCAAACGTATGGCCTCTGATATTAAAATCAATATTTTTTATGCCCATATCACTACTTCTCATGTTTACTTTGCTTTATTCTGTATAAACAAAGATCTGATCAACCTTAGGGAAAATTACATAGTAGCACATTTTTCTTCACTACCAGGTATGTGTTATTTCTTAGGTACAATCCAACTGTCATTTGGATGCACAGAAATCCCTGAACAATTCTTTGACTCAAGTCTGTCTTTCTCCAAAATTACCAATGCCCTTGACTTTCTTAACCAGGATATTTTGCTTCTAAAAGCAAGCCTGCTCCCATTAGGGGGCTTACTATCTGCTTAATAAATTATTAGCCTCTAAAGTTACTTTCTGCATTAATAATGAGGGGAATAAATTAAGCAGAGGGTTCTGAAATCCCTCCAAAAATTTTTCTTTCCATATAGTATGTATTTTATACATTAATCCAAGATTGGCCTTCAGATGTTTTTTTTGTTTTTGTTTTTTTTAATCCAAGGCTCTGATACATTTAATTAGGCAGTTCTGAGTCTTCCTTCAAGGCCTAGAGAATGTAGAAATAGAGGAATTCAAATAATGCCAATCTCCCTCACCTTGGACACTTCTGGGTGGCTAAGGATTACATCTTTCTGAGGTTATCAGAGCAAATTAATCTAAAACAAACACATATACTGCGGTGATAGGTTCATTAAACATAACCTACTTTTGAGATGGTCCACTTTTTTTCCATTTAAATGAAGAACAATTATTAGGTGTATTTCTAAATCAATTTTGAAAAAATGTATTGCTATTATTAATATAACAGGTAATATAGTAAATATAAGATAATTTTTATAAAATTCTAAGAATATAACATCTTTAAAAATTAGCTTTTGATATAGCTGATGTTCTAATATTTGAAATATAGGAAAATAGGACCTAGTTAAATGTATAATTTTTAGCAATAAGCCACATGTCTGTTTTATGCAGAAATCATCCTAACACAGTTTTTCTCAATAGATATCCAAATTAGTGGAGGAAGGAACATTGTGATATGTGACCTTTAGTAAACATGTTTCATGAAATTTGATTTTCATAAACTAATTTGAAAGGGCTTAGTTTGGAAAATGTTGTTGAAGAGAGGGAAAAGAACACTCCAGGCTACAGAAAAATACTAGAGGGCAATGAATAGATCAATCACTGTGAGAAAATGTCAAGGAATAAGAGGCAGAATCAGTGCTGCTAGGGCTGCTGTGAAGGCAGGTGTTATTTAACATCTTCATTACGACCTTAGAAAAGAAAGATGATTGACATTAGAAACTGAAGTTTCTGCTAAAAACTATTTAGATAACACACATGCTAATGTTGAATTATAATGCACTCATTTATTTTCAAAAGTAGAAGAAATCCACACACTTATTTCATAAGACATTATCCAGAACTAAGCAGCTATGTTTAATACAGGTTATCAAAATTTCCATTTGATATTATAGGCGCGACAAAAATTTATCTTTACTTTCTTTGGGTTTTTTAGTGGGGTCTAAGAATTAGACTGACATAAGACAAATTAATAGGAAAAAGCATACAAATTTAAGTAAGTTTTTGTGACACGGGAGCTCTCCTAAGGAAATGAATACCCAGAGAAATGGTGAAAAGTACAGATCTTTATGTTAGATTGACCAAAGAAACAATTATTAAAAAGTAACAAAACTGTGGAGAGGCATAGAAAGATACATATCATTTTACTAAGGTCTGTTTATGCAGAATTTTCTTGGTCTCAACTTCCTATCCTTGATTATTGAAATGTTACTTTCCTTCATCTTTCACATGAGGATTTCTTTATCTTCCATTAAAAAAAAATGAAATCTTACCATTTGCAACAATATGGATGTCCTAGAAGGTATCATGCTAAGTGAAATAAGTCAGACAGACAAAGACACATACCATACAATTTTACTTATACGAGAAATTTAAAAAATAAAATAAACTAACAAATAAAATGAAAACGTAGATACAGAGAATAATCTGATGATCGCCAGATGTGAAAGGGGTTGGGAGGCTGGGTGAAAAAGGTAAAGGAATTAAGAAGTACAAATTGGTGGTTACAAAATAGTCACAGGGATGTGAAGTACAACACAGAGAATATTGTCAATATGGTAATAACTATGTATAGTGCCAGATGAGAAGCAGACTAATTGGTAGATCACTTCATAAATTATATAAATAGCTAACCATTATGTTGTACACCTTAAACTAACATAAAATAATATTGATTGTCAACTCTAATTAAAAACAAAAATTTTAAAAAACTAAAAAAAAAAGAAAAAGAAGAAATATCAGAGTGTTTTCCTTTTATTTGCTGTATTTTAATTACCTTTCATGTAAAATAGTCAATATGTCAGAGTGGCATATTTTGAGGTGGTACAGTCAGACACTCTTTAATATCAAAACTTTCGTTTGCTTGAGCTTTTCAAAAGTATTAAAATAATTCTACATTAAGGGTCTACATTATGGTATATATTAGATATTTATATATCTATATACCTCTATATTTATAGATTTATATTTGTACCTATCTATATCTATATATCTATATCACCTATCTCTATCTCTATATCCTCTATATCATCTATATCATCTGTATCTATATCTATCATCTATCTGCCTATCTATTATCTATCTATCTATCTATCTATCTATCTATCTATCTATCTATCTATTTTATACTGCAAAGTGCCAATAATCAAAACAGCATGGTATTGACAGAAAAACAAACATACAGACAAATGGAACAGAATTGAGAGCTCAGAAATAAACCCACAGATATATGGGCAAATAATTTAAGAAAGGAGCCAGAAAATGCAATAGGGAAAACAAAGCTTTTTTAATAAATGGTGCTATGAAAATTGGAAAGCCACGCAAAAAAGAATGATACTAAACTGTTGTCTGTTACTATATACTAAAATTAATTCAAAATGGATCAAAGATCAAAATTAGCTCTTTAAGGCAAGAGATGTTAAATGGAAGTGGTTTGTTTTGTATTCTAGAGGGTACTCACCTTTTTCCTCTCATTAAAAAAAATAATTATGCATCTGACCCTCAGATATTGGTAAACAGTTTCCACATCTGTATAGTTATGATTACACATCTAACTGCTGAATGCATCAGCCACAAGCAAATCAAATATTTATTCCAAATAAAAGTATTGCCTTTAAAACAATATTCTTATGAAATTGAAATAATTTTTTGAATTGTATTTTTCTATTGTGCTTTTTTGCCTTTTTTTCTAATTAATTTTCCAAGTCCTTTAATAATTTTACATTCATTTATTATTTGCCTTATGCATTGCTATTAATTTATTGCAATTTATTATTTGCACTTTTATTTTCAGAATGGTAGATTATACTACATAAAATTTGAAGGTCTATACTCTCAAACTATTGGGTCCTTGAAGCAATGTTGTTTTCTTAAGAAAGTTAAAGAGTCTTGCCAACAAATGATCTCTCCATATGAATAGAAAAGTGAGGGAGAACATAATTCAAATTTGAAAAAGCGTTATCAGTTACATGAATATACAATAGCACAAAAACAACTACAAAGTTTGGAGGAAATTTCACAAAAATTTATACAGAGAAGTAGCAGAGAGAAAAATTGAAACTTCTCTAATGTACTTTGTAATTTGTCTTATGTTTAGCTTGTGAGAGACCTTTGAGTTAATTCCGGAGGTTTCCCAGGGTTATAAGGGTCATAGGACTATAAACTTGCCTTATAAAATCAAAAGGTCAAAATTTGTATTGGATCTATTACTTTACTAAGAAAACACTCTAAATAAGGGAGAATGCATCAACAGCAGTTTCACTTCTCATTTTACCTTGAGTTTCAAAACTGTTTTCTAAATGACTGATTGTTTGATACAATAAATTATTCATTCTTCGTCATCATCCATTTATTTCCAAACTGTTGCTTATACAAATTTGACTCTATTTTTTGTAATAATAATTGTTATACATTGATTTTATTTCTTGCTGTGTAACACAAGGAGAAATAAAGGATACTTTAACAAATTTCATCATAATAAGTTGAAATAGTTATTTCTACTAAAAAAATCTAACTTAATAGATAATGAGAGTCAATAAAAGTTGAAGCTTTAAAAGTTGTTGTTCTGTGATAAGCAAATGTATGATTTCCATGTAGCCATAGTCACAAATTACCCTTCTAAATGTAGCCAAGGGATTTGCACATTTAAGGAATTATGAATTATTGAAAAGTGCCCAGGGCTAAACTGGCTAAGAGTGCATGTTAAGTGAGCAATCAGGGACTCTGTCACACAAAATAGCTCACAGCCAACAGTGAATTATTTTCAAAAGTGATATTGAAGAGTCAGTTGAATTGTAGACCATTGCATATCTTATGCCAACATATTCTTTTCATGACTAAGAACATCACGTTGGGAAATTAATGAGTTGCTTTGGGACAGTCTTAGTAACTGTTTCAACATTAGGATTGTAGGTCACAAAGTAGACTTATGGATTTCTTTTTCTCTGATTAAAGTTGATCATAAAATAATTCATTATGTAAGGTTTAAAGCTATTACTAAAAGTTTTAGTATTTTTGATCATGAAAGATCATGACTATAAATTGTATTTCAGATTAACTGTAGCCCATGCAATTTAGAATCTTCAGCACTATGGATACATAGAGGGGTAAATGAAGTAACTAATTAACAATTAGTTAATTTAATATTTTAAATGCTCTCTTTAATGGCAGCAATTTACTATTTTAAATGCTTTCTTTGATAGCAGTTTAAATGTGATATACATTCTTTTTGAAGTAGATTGCCAGGAAGTAGTGAGATGGTACTATAATAACAAGTTAGATTTAAAAAGACAGAGAGAAAGCAGAAATTAACAACCATCAGAATAACTTTGTCCTTGAATAGCTTAGGGACCAGGCAAAGCTTTATCAGTATTATCTATGATGGTGTTACAAGATGTCAGTTATGTGTATGTGAGTGTGTGTGAGTGTGTGTGAGTTTGTGTAGGCTAAAAAAGAGTCATTTAGATATCACCAGGTCAATCTATTATGATATTGTCCAAGTAATATTGGGCCAGGAGGGAAAACAAATTAACGGAAGTAGGACAATCGAAAGCCAGTAAAGTGTATCGACCAGAGGGTCAAATTAAAGGAATTAAAAAGAAGATTTACAAAATGCACAAAAGATGATAAGAGTGATAAACATGAAAGTTTGGGACATAATTCTGCCAATGTCATTTAATATCTGGAATCACTTTTGTACAAAAGGGTCACAATTTTTTAAAGTGAATTTGTGAGCCTAGGAAAGTTTGACCTATGTAATTACATAAAACTTTTCAGAGATAAGTGCTTTGTAAGGCTAAATGGCAACCCTGATGCCCTGCTATAGTTGAATACCTTTGAGGGCTATATCTCTGTTATTAAATTCTTATGTTAAGATGGTAAACTGATTTTTTTAAGTTTGATATGATGAATTATTATATATTTACATCTTGAAGCTACAAATATATAACTTTGTGCCATTAACATTATTTAATTTTTAATTTATGCAATAGAAATTAACTTTGTAATAAAGGTATCCATTTGCTAAGAACTCTTTATATTTTAGAATTTTTTTGTGCTTTTTTGGTCTTTCAGAGAATTACACATTAACCTAAGAGAACTAAAGATCAGGTAGAAGGACTCCGTTGTCTAGAGTCACATACATCAAAACTGCTCTTCTAGGATTTATTCCTGGGACTGTGTGTCTCCAAAGCCTAAGTCCTTGACTTTATTTATTTTATCCTGCTATACCTTATGATTGGCAGAGACAGATTTAGAAAAGGCAGTTTAAGATATTCAGGTATATCTTTTTAAATATACATATTTACATGTAAACATTATTAACCAATTCTTAAGCAAAATGAAACTAAGAAAAGCAAAAGGAGAAATAATTTTATTTTTTACATCAAGAAAAATGGCACCCCATTAAATAATTTTACTTGGTTTTGTTTCTTGTTTTCTTCATTTAACAGTATATCATGAACCCTTTCTCAAGTCAACAAAACTCATGTACATACACATATAGACAGGGAGTAAATGGATTGAGTGCATACAGTTTTAATGCCTGGTAGCATTAAAACACCACTTGTGGCTTGAGGCCTTAAATTTAAAGTGAAACGCATTAGTGTGGTTTTGTTTTTTCTATGTGTATGAGCCTTTCTTGGTTTAAGAGTGAAATATAAAACCGCCTGGATTTAGTGAAGAATGTGGCTTTGGCAAAGAAAGTTGAATTAGTTGAGAGGGAAAAAAAATCAAGGTGGAGGTAATGGAAGATTGATATAATTTATCATGAATTTTGAACTAATTAAGAAATAAACTGAAGATATTGAGGATATGAGGAACTATGAAATTATTTGGATGGATTTATGGATTCTTGGTATCAAAATCTTCAATGGTGAAGGTGGAAAAAACAGAGATACTAGTTGCAGAATAGAATGTATAAAATTAAGAGGATAAAGTGATTGCCAATGACAAGTGTAAGCTATGTCTAAAGTGGCGTGGAAGATATGATCATTGGAAGAGATGACTCAAGAATCTGAGAAGCATAGATGATCGGAAGGATCATCTATGTGTAAACTGAAACTGCCAAGAATTAACAAAGATGATGGTAGTGTCAACAAGCCAATGAATATAATTTTTAATAAAATAGAAGAAATGACCTAGTTATTGTTATTTGATGGCATCATTGATGGGTAATGAGTGATACACTAATTTGAGGTTCAAAACTAGTATTTTAGGGGGAAGAAGGGAGGACATTAGAATAATCTGAAGGCAGAAATAGAATACACCTACCTCATTTTCAGGCTGCATGGCACCAAAGTTGTAGGAAGGGCAATCAAAACAAATGAATAAACAGAATAAGCCCTCCTTTGATGGTTTATGGCAAAGGAACATATTTTTTTTTGAGATATAGAAAGATATTTTATATCTCCCAGACATAGATGATCTCACACCTTTCCTCTTTCTGGAATTTATTTGTTTGTTTGTTTGTTTGTTTATTTGCAAAATAGTGACTGGTAAGTGACAGAATTGGGGTATGAAGCATTAAACAGATAAATAAAAGTAATTTCCCCATGCAGATTTGCACACCGGTGTTGGAGACAGATAATAAAAAAATGAATGGCTAAATATAATGTTTCTAAACTATATAATAACTAAATAATCTTGATAAGTGATAAAGACTATTGAAGAACAGAGCAAAACATGGAAAAAAAAGAGTGAGAAGGTTAGCAGCTATTTATACAGTGTGGTCACAGAAAGGCTTTGAAGGTCTGGCACATAAGAAATAAGAGGACTGCCTAATTTAGCTATGCTAAGGGAAATGTCAAGGCTGTCCTGAGTCAGGCTGTGTAAGGTCTTTAATCACATTTGGAATGTGATGAGAAGTCAGTGGAAGCTTTGAAACATGGAAGAGATGTGATCTAATGTATATTTTAAAAATCTAAAAATCTAATGGTGAACACTATAGCAAAAACTAACTGTAGGAAAAATTGTGGAAATAGAGATGATGTTTTTTGTACTGAAAAAATACAGGTGAGAGAGATAGGGATCTTAATCTAAGGTTGTGGTAGTAGATATCATTATGTAGAGATGATAGATTTGGCTAACAGACTTTGTGTTTTGTATGTGAGTAAGAGGAGTTGATGACTCTTATGTCTTGACCTAAAGAACAGAGTGACACTAATTAGTGAAAGATTAAGGCATAGAAACAATAAAGTGTCTTATCTGAATATATTGACCTTTTAAAATATATATTACCAATATGCAGAAATACACAGAAAATACAGTGAATGCTATTTTAATCAATATTTAGCTTTATCGAATCATTGCTTCAATATTTTCTTTAGTTTTTTATGCTATAAAATTTTGCAGATAAGTTTAAAACCACTGTTTATTAAGTACATGATCTCATTTCCTTCCTTCCTTTCCTGGACATAGTCATTATACTGAATTTGGTGATACCTATTCCCATATAAGTTTTAATATTTTTGTCAATTATTTTTGATACATAAATAAGATTTAGTCTTGTTTGGCATGCTTACATTTATATATATAAATGCTTACATATGTGTGTGTGTGTGTGTGTGTGTGTGTGTGTGTGTGTGTGTATTTATATAGTTCAGTTCCTACTACATTTATTATTACATAATTGGAATATTTTTCTAATTTAATATTATGATCTAAGATTTTTACATGTTGACACATCTAGCTCTAATCTATTCGATTTGACTAGTACATATTATTCTGTGTTATATTTTTTATTCTTTCTTCTGGATTTCCGATTCATTTTTGACATTCACAATGCTATGAGGAATAAACCTTTTGATATGTTCTTTATAAATAAACAATAATTTTTTAGCATATACTAAAAAGAGCACCTGGTAGTCCAACATTACAAAATGCTTTTAAAATGTCTGTACCAGTCTATGAAGTTTCCTTAGAGCCACACCTTTAGTAATTTCATCATGCACTTAAAAATTTTTCTTCCTCCCATATCTTTAAATGGCATGATTTTTCTTCTTCCTAAGGTTGGGGCTTAAATTTGTCATCCTCAGGTGTCTTTCCTGATCTCCGTCTAAAGAGAAACCATCTTAATTTAGTACTTTGCTCTTATCTATCATATTAGTTATTGAATTGGTCACTCTGTTATTGATTTACTTGTTTTAGGTATTAGCTGGCTCATAATGTTAGGCAGCTAGTCAGACATGAGCAAAAAGAGAATAAAGGAATAAAAGTCCAGCCTAGAGATTGCCCAAAGAATATCCTATTGATAGAGAATCTCTTCTGCATGCTCAAAGACAAAGGATGGGAGAGCCACAAACCTATAGTTGGTTTAATCCAGCCACAGACATTTGCGCAGAAGGTACTACCCTAAGCTTCCCATAACCTCAGCCTCATTATACCAACATTATAACACCATGTTTACACCCAGAAGTTTACAAATCTAATTATAATAGACTGAATTCTGGGTAAGCACATGCACACTAGGCAAAGAATTATATAGCAGCCAAGTGTCAGTTCAAATGACTTCACTTGCCAATCACCTAGGAATGCCTTTGTAACCACCCATCACAGCCCAGATATAATAGAGAACTTCCCACTTTTGATTTGTTTTAGTTATCTTCATTGAGAACCCACTCCTCCCTTGGGGCGTACTCTTGTTCTTCATTTCTTTTATATTTTCACCTCCCAGATTCCATAGGGCTGCAACCATCATTAGCGTGGCCTGTCTCTTCTTAAAATATAACTTTAATAAATCTTACTTTTTAAAATCTCACTGACCTGTATTTCTTTGCTGCATTAGTGGGGAAGAACTGATGAAAAATGCTTATTGCACTTCTGTGTCATCCTCCCCATGCTGCATGGTGACACTGAAATTTGAAAAGTATCCCAAATGGTAACAATAAAACTATAAGTTGAAAGAAGAAAAAGAATGTTCCTGTTTTGTTCAAAAGAGTCCCATTAGCCTGTGTTACACATAAAAGGTGATAAAATATTTGTTGAAGAAAGAAATTATTGAATATAATATTGATTATAAATTTTTCAGTTTTTAAAAATGCTCTCAGTTTTTAAAGAGATTGAAAATTTCTGCTACAGAAACAGAAATTTTTAAGCTTCTTACTTAAAAAATAGAAAATCACATTTTGTTGTTTAAATTTCACATAATTGTTTTCTGTTTTACCTTAACAATAATCCCTAAGTTCTCATTCTGAAGTACAGAAGCCCATACAAATATTTGCACAAGCTACCCCTTGCATAATTTACTTCTATTTCAATACCATAGCCAACCATTGAGATGTTATTATCATTCTTAACATGATGGCCATTGAAGATTTTATTTCAGATCCAGGAAAAAAACCTGAAGTTGACACACCCAGAAATGACAAAACCACATCACAAACATTGTAGGATAATTTCAGTGGATATACATAGCCTTATATCTAGATTTTATAAATGAACAATCTAAGGTTATGACAATTTAGATTAAGAGACTTAGCCATGACACTCACCAGATGGTGAGTTAAATATTTAAATGAAAAAGTCTCTTATTCATTCTTACACTATCCTACAATATTGCTGATGCAAAAAAAGGAAGTCCCTTGGTAGACAGAAAATAAAAGCTACAGAATATGGTAGCAGAAGATTGATAACATTTTAGATGAACAGTTAGAATGAATGTAACCCAGAAAGTCTCAAATTTAAGCATCTTTAAAATGCAACTGAACAAAAGTGTATGCTTAGGCCCTGTATAAATACAAAAGCTTCATCAGTGAGTGCCAATAATAGGAAGCAGGGCCTAAGACAGTCTGGAGACTAAGACAAAACTTTATTCTTTCTAGGACAGAATAGAAAAAAAATATTTTTTTTTCTGAAATATAAGACTACATTTTTACAACAGCTTGTAGGAATAAAACTCCTAATGAAAATGGACCCACAGTATGAGAACGGTTACCAAAGTTTAGATCAATGAAAGGATCAAGCCTGTTTAAAGAGTCCTTTAATCTCTAATATGGACCTCTTTAAAATCAGTATAGCAGTTTAAGAGCATGAGTTATGGGAGAAGATTTTCTGGGTTGGAATACCACTTTCCAGGTGTATAATCACAGACAATTATTTAATTATTAACTTTAATATCATTTCAGTTTTTTTTCTTTATAAAATGTGAATCATAACAGTACCTACCTCTTAGGTTTGTTACGAGATTAAATTATAAAATCCATATATGCTAACCTGGCATATATATTCTATATAAAAATTGCTAAATAAATTCAATAAATAAACAATTCAATCATGCTGACCAAGGGCAAAAATGTCTTACAGCTAGGTTTGGTCAGAAGTACCAAGCACTCTATATATAAGCTTTTGTTAGAGCCTTAACTCTTGCATAACTGGTTGTTTTAGTATCCATAGAGCAAATCCAAAAAAAAAAATTGGTTTGTAGATATTTAATGTTATCTCCAAAAGAATTATGATTATGAGTTTCACTTGTATTAAGAAGCAGTGAAATGCCCTCTACAGATGTAAAATGTTTAATGAGGACAATAACTAGTAGAACTCATGTGGCTCAAAAAGTCAAGAAAAAAAATCTTTCTTTGAGGATAGGAGAGTTGAAGTGATACAGGCAGTTTGGTTTATCCATGTTCCTGGTGTTACAGTCTTTTAAAACTCCAGACAAGTTATGAGTATAAAGTCTATGGGGACTGTATACTAAACAGAAAAAATAAACAAAAAATTGTGTGGCCGTGCATAAAGGGCTAAATTTCTTAAATAAGAAGTTGGTGATATAATGTTAATTGTATTAAAAAAGGCAATATTTTAAATGGAAAATATTAATTACTAGATGAAGACATGTTGTGTAAATGGGAAGTAAGTGAACAGGCTACAAACATTTCAATAAAAGGATGAAGAATGAGTGTTCATTTTAGCATGGGAATTTGTCTAATTACAAGCCTAACAAACCACATCACAGTAACACCATGCTTGGATAAGATAACTATGTCAAATTAAACTTTGCACAAAAGTAACAGAGATGTCCTGAAGTGCTCCCTTCAAATAGTCTGCATTTCTTGGATTTATATTCTCATTATTGTTGCAAACCTTCTTCTGACCTCATTATTCAGCTCCCAGGCTTACTATCTGATTCAATGCATATTTATACTGCTTGGCTCAAACTAACTTTATGTTTAAAGTCTATATTTCTCTTAGAGAAAATATTTACCCAGCTCAGAGGCTATAACATTTTCTTTTCATACTTCAGGCATAGGTAGGGAAGTGTCATTTTTCTAAGGTTAACATTTTCTACCCACTTAATATTTCAGAGGGTTTTGATAAGCTTGACCGGTACTGCACTATGATCCAGGCTGGAAAAAAATATGTTAATAGGGCAGATTGATTCAGAGGAGAAATCAGTTGAGTCTTAGTAGTAAATCCAGTAGAAATAGAGTCAGTTCTGAGAAATCATTCCTCTAATTTACACCATTTTTCAAAACCATTTGCATGTGGCCTATAGACCTCAAGGTAAAAGAGTAACAACTCTGGAATAAGAAAAAAACATACTTCACTATCTTGAAAACCGGCACACAATAGGACAGAAATTTAGCAGCCATAAAGGAAATGATGGATAAGTTGGAGTGAATTTATTCTTGTGTCCAACAAAATTCATCATTAAGAGGAAGAAAAGAAAAGCTACACAATAAAGATATTTGTAATGTGTACACACACACACACACACACAAACACACACAAATAGTAAAAATGTGTATATATAATATGAGTCCTACCTTTTTTATTACTCAATAATAAAAAGATTAAATAAAATATTGGTAAAATCATGAACAAGCAGTTAATGAAAAAGGACATCCAAATGGTCAGTTAATATTTGAAAAGACACTTAACCGTATTAGTCATCAGAAGATCGTGAATAAAGTCACAATGAAATTACACTACATACCCATCCAAATAAGTAAAATAAAATGAAATAAGACATTTTGAAGCATTAGCAAAGACAAAGAATTGGAATTACTGGAACTCTCATACCATCTAACAAATTATAAACTGATACATGCACCTGGACAATTGTTGAACTGTATGTTAAATATACTCTAATTCTAGGCCTAACCATTACAGAAATGCTTTATATATGCTTTCCAAAACACACTTATGAGAATGTGCAGAGTAGCATTACTTAAAACTATCCAATTACTCATCAAGAGAAAATGGACAAATGTGTAGTGCTAAAGTCATAAAGAAATACTATACAATAATCAAAATAAATAAATTACTTCAATAAGCAAAAACATAACTACATTTCACAAATGTTGAGCAAAGGAAGATAAAGATGGAAGAGTTCATGTTTCATGACATCATTTACAGTATACTCTAAGGCAGGCATAAGTAATGGCAATAACTGAGGTTAGAGAAGTAGTTTTCTTTGGTGAAATACAGAGCCAAAAGCTTCTAGGGTTCTGGGAGTGTTCTATCCTTTGATCTATTTTTTTTATTTTGGAAATTGTAACATAGATTGTTCACTTTATAAAAATTAACTGAGATTTATACTCATGATTTGAATAATTTTTTATACGTATACTATATTTTAATTAAAATTTACTCTAAAAATATAAATCATGAACTGTTCAAAATAATGGTGTTTTATGATAAGTAGTCTCATATGTTTAAGACAATTTCCTATCATAACTTCTTCATTTTGCCTGGTCATTCAGATGGAATTGAATATTTTAGATCTACTTTACTTCTATTATTTTTTCATCCATAGCCAATTAATTAATTGATCAGTCACAGTAGTAATGTAGCTTAACAGTGAACCATATGTTATGAGTCAAGTCATTCGTGTCTTAAGAGATCCCTTTTCTTGTTTGTAAAATGAGAATTTGACCCAGGTAAAAACAGTTTAATATAATGGAAATATCATGAATATAATCAGTATTCCTGCCTGCAAATCTTGGCCTGCATCTTTACATGGTTGTACAGATTAGTTAGGTAAACTTTCAATTTCTCACCTCTTCATTTGTAACAGGAGATTAATAATACTTGTTCAATGGATTTTCAGGGGGAGGGCGAGGAAAGTGTAATCACTGCATTTGTTAGAAGTCCATCAAATGGTAATTTCGAATATCTATAACATCTTAGTTCCTCATTATGAGTTCTCTTCCTACAACTCAGTAGCTTTTACTTTTAATTATTATTTTTCTACGTTTTCAGCAAAGTAGTACACATACATTTAAAAAATAAAAATAATCTTTATTTTTATTAAAAATGATTTTAAACTTAAAAGATACAAAAACAATACAAAGAACACTCATAATCCTTTACTCAGTTTCATCTATTGTTAACATTTTTCTCATTTGCTTTATTATTTCTCTCTCTCTCTCATTCTCCATCTCTTCCATTCTTTTTCTCTCTCATTACCAACCGTGTGTGTGTGTGTGTGTATGTGTGTGTGTGTGTGTAATTTTTCTTAAACATTGAAAGCAGATTACAAATATTATGTCATTTTATCAACAAACACTTTCATGTGTATTTCTTATAGTAAGGATATTCTCTATAAAGTTACATTGCAGTTATCGCTCAGTAAATTTAAGACTGATGTGACAATTTCATCTAGTTTATTATCTTTATTCATTTTTTAAAACAAACCCTATAGTTTTCTTTTTAATATTTTTTTTATTCTTCAGCACAGGATCCAGTCAAAGGTGGAATACTAAATTTATTTGTCGTGCCTCTGTGGTTTTCTGCAATGTGGAATATTAACATGGCCATTCTATGTCCATTATGACATTGAAATTTTTGGGGATATAATAGTACTTTTTTATTGCTATTATTATTACTATGATAATATTTTTTATTTCAATTTTAGCTGATGTTTTCTAAGGAATTCCTAGCCAGTATAGTGCATCAATGACGCTATATCATTCATAGGATATTTTTTTCTAAGAACACATTGGAGATGTTAATTTGATCATCTGGGCAAAATGTTACATGCTGTTCTACTATACAATTAATAATTTTTATATTATAACAAATAATCTATGAGAAGACATAGCTAGTTCTTGACTTGAAACAGCAAAATGACTAAAAACTCTATAGCTTTGCCATATTAAATAATAAATATTCTTAAAATGATCCCACAAACTCTGAGTCAATATTAGCACAGACATCTAGAGGATATGGGTCTAGAGACAAACCTCAGGGCTGCCCACTCTGTTGGTAGAGCTCTTGTGTACCTTGAGAAAAGAGTACACATATCTCTGTGATTTGAGCTTGAATAATACTTATATGGGTATAATCAAGATATGTGAGATCGGTTTGTAAATTACAAGTATATTTTTTCATTTTAAAAGATTTTCATTAAAATATAGTTAACATACAATATCATATTAGTTTTAGGTGTACACCATAGTTATTCAACATTTATATACAAAAGAAGTAATTACCATGTTAAGCCCAGCAACCATCCGAAACTGCACTATGCTATCATAATATTATTGACTATATTTTCTATGTTGTACATTACATCCCCATGACTTATTTGTTTTATACCTGAAAACCTGAACCTTTTATTCCCTTTTATCTTTTTTCTATCCTTTTTCAATTTTTTAATTACAGTTGATATTCAACATCATTTTGTATTAGATTCAGGTATATATCAGAGAGGTTAGACATTTATATAATTTATGACGTGAACCCCCTGATTAGTCTAGTATTCACCTGGTATTTAACATAGTTATTATCCTATTATTGACCATATTCCATATACTTTACATCTTCATAAGTATTTTGTTACTATAAATTTGTACTTCTTAATTTGTTCACATTTTTAACTGAGCCCAAAACCCCCTTTCCATCTGGCAATCATGAGCTTGTTACCTACACCTTTGAGTCTGTTTCTGTTTCGTTGGTTCATCTTGTATTTGTCCTTCTCTGTCTGACTTATTTCACTTAGCATAGTACCTCCATATCCATCCATATTTATAGACAAGTAATATTACAATACATTACCTTAGGGTTGTATTTTGTCCCATGTGTAGACAAGATATTACCTTAATATGCTTAATATGAACAGAAACTTTTAAATAAAATGCAGAAAATTTATTTCTTTTAAATAAAATGCAGACAATTTATTTTTGCATTTTATTTCTTTTGTCTTAAACGCTCCTGTCTTTTTTTGGGAGACAATTGCTTCTCTTGCTTACTTGCCCACCACTCACCTACTGCTGTCCGGTTCAGTACTAACAGGCCACAGTCCTGTAATGGTCCATGACCTGGGATAGAGGACCCCTGAATTTGACCATTCTAACAGGTGTGTAGTGGCATCTAATTGTTGTTTTAATTAGTATTTCCCTGATGGCATGTGACATGGGACATATTTTAATATGTAGTTTGCTATATGCATGTCTTCTTTGATGAAGTGTCTGTTGGTCTTTGGAACTTTTTAAAAATTAGGTTGTTTTTTTTATTGTTGAGATTTATAGTTTTTTTTGGTATAATTTTGATAGCATTCTTCATATATGTTTTATAAATGTTTTCTCTCAGTGTATGGCTTATCTTCTCATTCTTTCTACATGGTCTTTGCCAGAGCAGAATTTTTAAATTTTAATGAAATACAGCTTATCAGTTATTTATTTCATGGATTGTGCCTTTGGTGTTTTATCTAAAATTTCATTGCCATACTAAAGGTCATCTAGTTTTTTTTTATGTTAATGTCTAGGTGTTTTTTGCATTTTACATTTAGGTCTGTTATCTATTTTGAATTAATTTTTCTGAAAGGTATAAGGTCTATGTAAGATTCTTTTTTCTTTTTTTTAAAAATGTGGATGGCTAGTTAAATTGGTGTAATTTTAAGTTATCAATTTCGTGGTAATTTGTTACAGCAACTGTCAGGAGCCGTTCTTATCAAGGCTCTCATACCTGAGATCTAGGCAACTTCGCCTTGGGACAGGGTCTGCCTCGCCCTGTGCTATCTGATAGGATAGACAGCATAAAGTCAGTTGCCCTGACATGCCCTGACTTGCCCTGGGCCCCTTGAGCCATTTGCTTAAACTAATCTGACCTTGCAGCCCCTTCCTCTCCCGGGACCCTTCTGTATTTTGGGGTCATATAAGGAAATGGAATGTTCTGCGGTTCGGTATCCAAGGCAACTGTGATTATGCAAATCCTCCCCTTTATATACTCTACCCCTAGCTACAATAAACGAGGCTTGATCAGAATCCTGTCTTCCCTCCATTTCTTTGTGTCTCCTGTCCTACTTTCATCCTCCACAGGTTCCTCCTCGCCCCGCGTTGTTTTGCCCTGCGGGTCGGGGCAAGCACCAAAAGAAAACTTTAAAAAGCACTAGAACTTCATTTCATTGAGTTTAAATATAAATTTTGAGACTCTTGGTGTGAGATGGTCATACCTTTCTGGAATTCCAATGTTTTATTACCCATTGCTAAAGGCACCTCCAGGTTATCCGGGCTTGTCTGTTTTCCTTCTCCTTCATAACTCTCCCTAACCCACATATACATCTAATGACACTCATTTTTTCTAGGTTATTACTTAGCTCAGGTATAAATAGGTTAGAATTCCATAAACTTCAAGAGCATGACTGACTCTAAAATAAAGACCAAGTTTCAGAGCTTCTACCTTGCTCAGATGGCAGGCAATCATCTGGCACCAGAATAGATTACATTCCTCACACACACACACACACACACACACACACACACACACACACCATATACAGAAATACTTTAGTGCATCTTTAACAAAATGTTTTTTGATTTTTCATATTTTACAAGTGACCTGTTTTTAGACATGTAAACTATTGATGATTATAAACATAATTACCAAATAGCTTTAACTCTTATACTCATTAAAGCAACAATTCTGCATGTGCTATTCTTCTTTCCCCATGGATTCAGGGTTCATGGTTCTAAATGTGAAGCATGTACCCTGAAACTTGTCATTGCTTAGACTAAACTGTTCAACATGTCTGGGAATATCATTGGAAATAGCCTAAAGTATTTTTAATAGGAATGATATTTGGATACTTCTTCAGCCCAAGATTTTCTAAAAACATATCTGTGAACAAGCTATGTTAGAATAACATGAGGCTATATTTATATATGTAAATTCCCAGAATCTAGACTATGTGGCACTATCCATGAAAATTTTCTATAAATATCCTTTATTTCTATTTGGCATAACTATAAACAGATAAAGTTAAGCTCAAATTTTTAAAAATGCACTTAAAAAAACATTTTCATTTATTTCAGTTATTTATTCATTTTTATAAGTACATTTCAATGAATTTCTCTATTTAAATAATCATAGAAAGTATTTTTTGTCAGAACTTTTAGCAATTTCTAATTTCTAAGTAAGTATAATTAATAAAAAGTTGGAAACTACCTGTGCATGAAGATCTATGAGTATAGGTTTCACATAGATTTTGAAGGTCAGTGAGTGATGTCTGTATCTGAAATCCATTCGCTGTCTCTACTGCCATTAATATTGATTGCCTTCTTTCTTTAGACTAGCATGAGAAGCATTGAGGGACATTGTTTCTCTTGAGGTCAATAAGCTCCTATCATTCTTGGGATCTCCACTGTTTGCATTGGTTCCCATGCTATCTCAAAAAATTTTACACTTGTTGCTCTCTATTTCTTAAGTCTATTTCTTAGTCATAAAATATATTGAATCTTGGAAGAAAGAGAAACATTATTAGGCAGAATTTCTATCTTCTCTCTCTTGTACTTTCCAGTCAAGTTCTCAAGCCTTCTCTCCCAATCTAAGACATGTAAATTACATATTCAAAGACATTGATATTTATGTCTAATATTTCTTTCTATAATAAGACATTGCAATTAAAACTATTAGATCACCATGTGAGGACTTGGTACCTGTATTATTTTTTTTTCCCCGTAAAGTATCCATACAGCAAAGAGATCTCTTTTTGTTAGTTCTTCATCGAGATCATTTAATGCAACTTTGTAAGTTTGTAAGTGAAAAAAAATATATATAAATGGCTTGTCAAAAGTCACAAAGTTATTTAAGAGTAATAATTAAACACACACTTCCCAAGTGAGGTCAATGCTGTTTTCCTTCCTTTTGTGCTCAAAGGGCAGTTTTATCTTTTCCCCCAAATTATGCCTTAAGTTCATTTTTCTACATTCAAGGATGTGAAATTCAGCTCTTTCACAAAGAGATTTTGGATTTACCATCTGCGTTTTTGTGGGTTTTTTTTTTGCTATTGTATTAAATTTTTAAAGTTAAATTTATTGAGGTGACATTAGTTAATAAAATCACATATGTTTCAACAGTACAATTCAATAACACATCACTTGTATATTGCACTGTGTGTCCACTGTGGAAAGTCAAATCTCCTTCCATCACCATATATTTGACCCATTCACCCTTACCTGCCTCCCTCCCCACTAGTCCTTTTGGTCTCTCTGACTTTGATTTTGCGGAGAGGTCTGCAGCTTATCAATGAGAAATTAGAGTTTTAAATTTTGCCCGCATACATATCTCTCAGTTGTACATTTTTGACAAAGTTAAGAGAAAAGACACTCTCTGAAAAAATTACAGTTTAGTTATTTAGGCAATGCAGTCTCCTACCACTTTCCTGGCTTTCTCTTTTCTGCTCATAGCTATTTCTCACTGGGAATTCTGGCCCAAAGTCACCTTAGGATGCTTTAATATAATGAAATGCACATTCTAGTACATCTTTAAGAGTTTAGAGGAAATAATACTTTCCAGAAATATTGGTTCCTCATGTAAAGCTGAACATTTGTTCCTGGGAATATATATTCTATGATGTTAAGACAACTTTTTCAGTTTCAGGCTGCTAGGAGGTTTTTAATGGCCCTTAAGCAAACCTCTACTTAATGAAATCTCTTTTGTCTTAACTAAGCAAAATTGCAAGATGGGTAATTGAAAAATAATATAAAAATAATATCTCAAGACTACTTTAAAGACTTTCACATTCTTAATTGTTTTCTATTAAGTGGAAAAAGAAACCATTTTCCCCCCAAATTTTCTATTTACCTTTACAAACTATTGATATATATTTAAATAAAGATTTCTGTAATGTTTTTCTTTAATCTCCTGTTTTTATCATTCAAAAGTTGACTGATAAAGGTTTTCAGAGATTTGGAGAGAATGGATGACCTTGGAGAATGATTAAGAAAATTGTATAGTTAATGAGCTGACTTTTTTTTTACTAAGATCAGGAATGTGTTGAGAAGCTTCTGTCAGGTTTTTTTTTTTTTTTTGGAAGCTCAGAAGACTCTCTTAGTTAACTACAAAAATGAGAGAGGCAGAGACCCTCATGTCTGTATGTGCAATATTCAATTAAACACGTCAGTATTAGAGAGAAAAAAAAAACATGCAAAAGTACTACAGGTGTAAGCCATATCATCTTCTGTTAACTCCAATAGGTTCAATTCCTTTGATTTTCACATAAATGTCACAAGGTCCTGTAAGAGACCACTCTCACCCTGCCTGATTTTTAGCTTGTGGTCTCAAAAACTCCAGTGTGCATCAAAATTCACTGAGTGCTTGTTAAAACTAGCCACCTAGTGGGTGTAGAGATCTGCATTTTTAACCAGTGCCCACAAGAGGTTCTGTTGTAAGTAATCTGTCTTGAGAAACAATGTTCTAAGAAGTAAATACTCCAAGACCAAAAGTGTAATACACAGTCACATTTAAATTCATAAAGTGGCCTATGGGAGTTTGGATAAACTTGAAAAGCACTCATTACAGCTAAGTAGTATTCTAAATGCATTATTAAATCATTTAATCTTTGTAAAAACTTCATAGGGTAGGTACTATTATTACCATTTCTATTATAAAGAAACAGTTACTAAAATATTAGAAATTTAAGTAATTTATTTGAAGTCATGTGGTTAGCACCAGTTATAATTCGATTCCAGGCAAGCTGGCTTTAGAGACCATGCTCTTCCTGATTACATCATGTTGTGACCTGCCAATCACTAAACTTGGTTGGATGAACCTTGACTATAATCAAGGTGAATACCCTGTCCCATATAAACTTGATGGTTTTTTTATTTTCCAGCATCTTTTCAGAAATATTCTCTCAATTCTTATCACTTTTAACTCTACATACCCCTGTGATTAATGCCTATACATAGACAGGAAGTATCTAGTAGACACCACGTAAGCTAAGATGTGACACATGCAGTTACACCTGCTTAGGGGAGTGGACCAGGACATTTTCCCAGGACATGAAAAATAACATTGTGGTTAGAGATTTATTTAAGATGCATTATCTATGAGTGGCCCTGAAACTAAAAGTTAGTTATATTTTCTGGACAAACTATCATTTTAAAGAAATACATAGAAAAAATATATCTATCTAGATAGAAAGTGGTAAAACCCAAGTAAGAGTGAGATGATTCCAGACAGAGTGAGATTATTACAGGCTGAATGTGGAAGATAAGTTCAGAAACACTAAAAATGACAAAGTGTTTTACTGAGATATTAGGAATATCTATAGTATAATCTCCAGAGTAAAGATAAATATATGAGATTAAAAAGAGTAAAAATGTTAAACAAAGTAAATATATGATAGTTGCTAAAATAAACTAAGTAATTTTTTTCACATCCTAAAAAAGTAAAGTTAGAGAGCAAAAGGTCTTGTTAATGCCAATATGAGTCAAAAGGTATAGATAGAACACCAAAGCAATCACTTTCCAAATAATATGACCTTATATTTATTACAGCACAAGCCATTTATCATCAATGCTAGTACTGCTCAAGACACTGAATTACATTTATTTAAAATTTACTATCATATCACCTATAATAAATCTATGGTTCTTAAAAAGAATATTCCCAAAGCAAAGATAGAAACATGTGAGCGGTAAATGACTCTTTATAAAGATTGTTTATCAAATCTTAATAAAATTGAGAGAAAATCACATTGCGAAGAGCATATGGTCTCATCATTTAAGAAATTACATGAATAAATAATGACATTTACATGATCATCAATAAGTTGATGACTGTGCAATTAAATTGAATATATTTAAATTTTTACAAACCTTCAAGGCCTTTTGATTTCATTCAAGCTAAGATACTGTGAATTCTTAAATTAGGTGATTCTTTTAATAGTAAAAGTAGGTTGGTGATGTAGAGGTATCATACTTGGTAGGCATGTGAACTAACTACAGAGGCCTACAAACAAAACATTGCCACTGTAAGGTGGCTGTAAGGAACACAATTGTGGATAATGGAAGGATATTTCAGCCTGATACCTGAAGATTATTGCAGAAGATAATAGTTGGCATCTAGCCAAGCAGTTGACATAAGGAAGAAATCAGAGGATAGAGTACACATTGTGGGAATGATGAAAGAGGATCTATAATTAATACAAGTCAGATAAAATGAAAATAAGAACAAAACAGACAAGTCAATATCAGGGATGGTTTCCACTGGGGTATTTTGGCCGGGTTTTCACAGAAAGTGTAGGGACCTATTAGATTTAACATACCTTGCCAGTCCATTTATATATCTCACTTGACATAGAGTCTTTCATAAAGTAAAGTGTAGACATAAAAAAATTTGCTCCATGAGCTATTTTGTTTCTTCTTAAAAATGGATAAATTTGAATACTCGAAATGACTAATTTGTTTAGCTGACCAAGAAAATAATGTTAGCAAACACTATAACTATGTAATAATTTTTTAAAAATATTTTTAGGCAACTTTTATTTTATGTCTCATGGTTATAGCTATTCCCTTATTCTTACCCAGAAAATTAGAAAACAAAAAATGAAGAAAATATTTTATCTCATAGGTTGTCTTTTTGCCATTATTTTTGTTTTTCTTGTTACTGTTGTTTGGGATATTATCTCATCAAAATCACATTAGAATAGTCACAGGTTTTCTGTAGGCCCAAACAAAAACAAAACAAAACCAAAGCCAAAAAGTGGTAAGCTAGTCTATTATAATAAACAGTTGATTTGATCACATAGTCATTTAACTCAATTTGCTTTTTTTTTTTTTTACTTTTATTAAGGAGAAATAAGTGTTTAAACTTTACTAATGTAATGAGGGTGAGGGAAAATGGAAGTTAGTCTGAGGGTCACCTCAACTAGTCTGATTATTTCTACAAATTCTTTTATAGGAAAATGTGGTAGAATTTACTGGCTGACAGTCTATCTGCAACCTTTATAGCCACTTCCAGAGCTGTTTTTTCTTGTGCATGCTCCACAAATATGGCTGCTTTCATCTGCTAGCATTTCTTTCTGTGGAGGATTCTATAGTATATATGAACATGAATAGGCCATCCTCAGAAGGAGAAATAAAAATGAATAATAGATGGAATGGAGTGTTTATAACAATCCTTTATTATTGGAGTACACAAATAAATAAATAATAAGATTTTTCTTATAGTTAATTAGCAATATGTATATGTCTGTTATAAGTATATTAATTTTTATTTAATATCCAATAGCAAATAAACTGAAAAAAAATCTAAATGTTAATATGTATAAAAATGTTTAAATAATTTATAGTAAAGCTATATTGTGAAATTAGGCAAACTTTAAAATAAATGATTTTTGAGATATATTGCCCTAAAAAGATGTATAAGAAATAATAATTTTAAAAAACAATTTGTGAAGTATTGTATATCATCTAATTATGTTAGAAAATATAAAAATTATATACATGTTTAAGGACAAAATAATATCTAAATAGATTCATACAACTGGGAAAACAGTGACTATATATGATAATAAATGAGAGATTAAAGATAATATTTTTTAGGGTAGGTTGTGTGTGTGTGTGAGAGAGAGAGATAATTATATTTTTTTAGAACTATCACAAAACTTTTATATAATAAATCTATTTTAAATAGATTTACATAATAAATCTATGTGTGTATATTAATATATATACATATATAAGCACCCACAAACATACATATATGTATATATAATATACAATTCTCAAGTTTGGTGTCAGTATTTTATCTGATTTATATAATTTGCACTAATACTTTGACTAAAATTAGGGAGAAAAGTAGTAATTTTTGTTTCTGAAACAAGGGATGCAGTACAGACCCATGAGGTATATAGGTAGCATTTCCTAGTTTTTCTGGGTGGTTTACATCAAGGAAACTTGGGGCCTAGAAGGTTTTCAAATGCTTTTTTCCCTTATATTTGTAGTCTCTTGTGGGGTCTTAAATTCTAACAACTCTCATAATTTCTTCAAATAAACTCTCCTTGTGACCTTAGCTCAGTGGAGTAGAAATTAAACACTTGCACCAAAATGATTGCTAATTAAATATTCTGTTATTCAGTCTTTCACTGTAACACATACCCAGACATATTTTTTTCATGATGAGTGTTATAATCCAAAGGTGCCCTCTGCAGAGCTTGTCTGAGGTAAAATTATAGAAATAGTTACCACTCGCTGAATATTAAGTACATGTCAAAATTTTATATACATTATCACAATGTTTTTAACAATCCTGTGACTTAGATAATTTTTAAATTTACTTTTTTATTAAAATATAATTGACATACAATATTATATTAGTTTTAGGTGTACAACATGTGATTGGACCTTTATATATCTTATGATGTGCTCACCTCCTTAAATCTAATAACCATCTGTAACTGTTCAAAGATATTATAATATTATTGACTGTATTATTCTTCACCTCTTTTGCCCATCCCTTCACTCCCTCCCCTCTGGCAACCATCAGTTTTTTCTGTGCTTCTATAAGTCTGTTTCTTTATTGTTTTATTTGTTCATTTTTTAAAAATTCCACATGTAAGTGAAATCTTGCGGTATTTGTCTTTGATTTCATGTAGCTTAATACTCTCTAGGTTCATACATGTTGGGAATGGCATTGTATATATGCCACATCTTTATCCATTCGTCTACCAATGGACACCTAAGTTGCTTCCATATCTTGGCTATTGTAAATAATGCGGCAATGAATAACATAAGGGTGCATATATCTTTTCAAATTTGTGTTTTCATTTTATTCTTATAAGTACTCACAAGTGGAATTGCTAGATCATATGGTAGATCTATTTTTTAGTTTTTTGAAGAATCTCAGTACTGTTTTTCATAGTGACTGCACCAAATTGCAATCCCACCAACAGGGATAAAGAATTTCCTTTTCTCTACATTCTCGCCAACAAGTTATTTGTTGACTTTTTGATAACAGCCATTCTGACTGGCATAAGGTAGCATCTCACTGTGGTTTTGATTTGCATTTACCCGCTGATTAGTGATGTTGAGCATGCATCTTTCATGTACCTGCTGGCCATCTATATATCTTTCTTGGTGAAATATCTATGTCCTATGCCCATTTTTGGATTGGATTGTTTATTTTTTTGTTATTGAGTTGTATGAGTTCCTTATATATTTTGGATATCAACCCCTTACTGGAAATATAATTTGCAAATATATTTTCCCATTCAATAGGTTGTTTTTTTGTTGTTGCTAATTTCCTTCACTGTGCAGAAACTTTTTAGTTTGCTGAAGTCTCATTTGTTTATTTTTGCTTTTGTTTTTCTTGTTCAAGGAACACAGAAAAAAAAGATATTACTAAGACTGATGCCAAGTAGTTTTCTCCTTATGTTTACTTCTGGAGTTTTATGTTTCAGGTCTTACATTTAAGTCTTTAACCCATTTTAGTTTAATTTTGTATATCATGTAAGAGAGTGGTTCATTTTTATTGACTTGCATGCATCTGTCCATTTTTCCTAACGTAACTTGTTGAAGAGATTGTCATTTCACCATTGTATGTTATTGATTTATTTATTGTAGAGTAATTGATTGTATAAGTATGGTTTCCCCACCCCCAGGCTCTCTAATATTTTGTTTCATTGATCTATGAGTCTGTGTTTTTTGCCAGTACCATACTGTTCTGATTATTATAGCTTTGTAGTATAATTTGAAATCAGGAATATTGGTACCTGAACTTTGTTTTTGTTTCTCAAGATTGTTTTGGCTATTTGAGGTTTTTTGTGATTTCATATAAATCAGGATTATTTTTTTCTAGTTCTGAGAAGAATGCTATTGTATTTTGGTAGTGATGGCATTAAATCTGTAGATTGCTTTGGGTAGTATGTCCATTTTAACAATAGTAATTCTTCTAATCCATGAACACACTTTGTTCTTTCTTTATTGTGTCTTCTTGAGTTTCTTTTTTACAATGTCTTATAGTTTTCAGAGTACAGGTCTTTTACCTCTTTGATTAAATCTGTACTTTGGTATTTTGTTCTGTTATGCAGTTATAAATCAGATTATTTACTTATTTCTCCTTTTGATTGTTCTTATTAGTATACAGAAATGTGATAAATTTCTCTGTATAATTTTGTATCATTCATTAATTCTATTAATTTTTTGGTGAATTCTTAAGATATTTTAAAATGTCCTACCTTCTTTTTCTCCCATTTCCTTTCTCCTTTTCTACCCTTCTTCCTTCCTTTCTTTCAAATGTTTTCTGTTTCAGGTAGCATCGTCTAACCATTTCAGAACAGAATGATTTCTTAATTATCTCTAACTACTCTAATTATCTGTACTGCATACTTGGCAGTTAAACAAACTGGCTGTTTGACTTTCTTCTATTTTATTAAACCATTCTACTATTTATATCCTGTTACATAATTTTAATTGTTGTTGTCTTATATTTTTTTCTTATTTTATACATTAATTTATTGCTTATTCCATTAAGTTTTACTTTGCATTTTAAATGTAATATAAATTTCAAAGTTTCTTTTCACATATTAGTATGTTTCACCTACACAACAATCTATGAAATAGTGTTGAATATACATTATTCTCCCTCTTTAGGAGGTATGGAAAATATATTAAATGACTAATTCAGGCTCACTCATAAGGTTTTAGAATAAAATTCATAATTCTTGTGTTCTCATGAACTTTAATATTGTACTCTTAAATTGTAGTTGTGTATTATTTTTGGAATTTTATAGAATGAAACTTGCATTTCACCTTTTTTTCTCCCTGAACAAATACACGTTTATTATACAAAGATTACTAGCTCCTTTCTCCTTCTAATAAGACATGTAATATTAAATTCTCATGGATAATGACCAATAATTATATAACCAACATTATTATTTAATTCATTAAGTGGTTCTCAACATGGCTAGAACTATTGTTAAATAAATGTCTTTCCTTTGTGATTCTACATATTTTATTCTATACATTTAAAAATATTATTCTGAGAAGGAATCCTTAGGCTTTACTATACTGTCAAATTGTCTATGATACCAAAAATGGGGGCCAGAAGCAATTTGCCTCACTAGTCACACTGGACTCAGGGTTCTGCAAATTTTTAAGTAAGTATGTTTTAAACATATGCATTCATAGATTTATCTATATTATATTTTAAGCTAAATGACTTATTTTACTAAAAATGGTGTTATTTAGAAATAAACCTTTGAGATCTGACTAGGGTCAATTAATATTTTAATGAATAATTAATACTTTTCTATTTTCAAGTACTATTTGACAAAGCAAGATCACATTCGGAAGAAAGTAGTCACAGTGAAGAGAAAAGGGATTTGCTCAGAAGAGTAAAGTTCTGGCTTCACAATGTGCCTCCCTGAGCCAAATAATTTCCTCTTTTAAGCTCACCTTACTTATAACTAACACAGGAATCCATGAACTTATTCTAGCAATAAATATTTATTAATAATTGCCTGTTATATGCTATGAGCTGTGCTACTAGGGCATAATAATGTTTTGCTTTCCATGAGGTTTTTGTGAGAATCAAGTGATAATGTATTTAAAAATATCTTATAAAATTTAATAGGTTAAAAATATTAAAAAATATTTCTAATGTCTTGCAATATTTTAAATTGCTTTTCAAAATAGAGAGGACAAAATTATATTTAGCAGAGCTTTAGTATTCAGGAATTTTATTGAATTATAATTCTCAGAAATTGCTTTATATTGTAACTTTAAAAAAATGTATTAACTATTTTATTGAAATGGCAGATTCTTCACCTCTCTTCCTTTGTATACATATAGATATATAGATATATAGATATTCAAATATTCTTTTAAAGTTTTTATATCGTGTGTGTGTTTGGAGGGGTTGTTCAAACTGTCTCATTAACATTTTTTAGTTAACAAAACATATTTGGAATTTGTTGTTTCTGTCTCTAAATATATGTAAGTTTTTATGATGTTATTGTTATAAATATATCTTGTAGCCTCCAATTCAAAAATTTCCCCTTTGTGTAGCTATTTTCTTTTTCATAGTCATAATTAATGTGTCTGTGGCCTCATAGTTATTTCCACAGAAGAAATTCATAAAAAGACATATGCTATAGGTATTTTCTTCTCATTCTATCTAACATAAAGGTATAGTAGCCTTATATCCAGGTCAAGTACATACAGGAGTTTAAGAGATTTGTAGTATAGCACTTAAATCTTTTTAGAAAAAAATATGAAATATTTGATTAAACAGTACATAAACACATATTGAATATTAATCTCATATCCAGAATTATTTGTGTAGTTGGAATAACATGAAGAACATGCAGCTTTATTAATTTAAAAATTAAAAAAGCACATTGTGGTTAAACTGTCAAGTGTTGGTGTCATGATTAATGTGAACTCTCTTCATTTTTCATGGAGAGGGCTGTAGCTAAATTAATCTTTAAAAATATTGGGGTTGGGATATGTAGTGTGATGAATCTTATGTATGTTGCTTTTTTGTTTTCTTTTATTCTCCAACATATTAGCTGCATCTTCTTAAGAGATAAGTATAACCCTTTGATCTTCTGGCTTGAGGCCATTAGATTTGCTCTGCATAATACAATATGAGAAAAGGTAAAATGTGATACCTACAAAGAAAACTTTTTAGAGCTAGTGTATGGGTAACAATTTCTTTTCCTTTCGTTTTAAGAGAGGCAAGGCAGTAGGAAAAGGATACTTTATAAATCTGGATTTTGGATAGGGAAATGTGTGGAACAGAACCAGAGCTGACTCATGGTGCTCATAAAATATAGTCAATAAATAAACATTTGCTATCACAAACCACTGGGAGTTTGAAGTCGTGTGTAACTGCAATGTAACTTAGCCTCTTCTTTGTGATATAAGCAAGTAAACATCTTTGTGATATAAGCAAGTAAACATTTCAATCTTTTTTTTTTAGTACTAACCCATAGGTGGTGCTCACTTAATATTAAATAATTTTTTAATTACAACGATTTTAAGTGAAACATGTACTAAATGCTAGAATTGAAATAAAGAAGATAATACTGTTCCTTAAGTTACTCTGCCTCATGGCACCCAGATATATCTCCAGTCATAATAAGTAGAGTAACAGAGGCATCTGCAAAGTATGTAAGTAACCAAAAGGGGTGTGCCTAATTCAGACTGGAGCAGGTATGGGGGAGAGTCTTTTGCTCCTCTGCCCACTGCATTTACCAATAGCCTTGCTACTTTATCCTTTTCTCTCCAAAGAAACAATCATTTACAGTTTAGCTGATGCGTTAGTTTTTATTGATTTTGTGACAGGTTATTATAAACTTTGTGACTACAAATAACAAATGCATTATATTACAGTTCTATATATTATAAGTCCAACACAGATCTCAGTGGCTAAAATCAAAATGTTAGTCAGACAGTTCCTTTTAATAAGTTCTAGAGAAGTATCTAATTTCTTTTTCAGTGTCTAAAGGCTGCCCACATTCCTTGTCTGGTGTCCCCCTTCCTCTATCTTCGAAGACCCCAGTACTAGGACAAGTACCTCTCCCACTGTATCATTTTGACATTTTTTTGTCTCCCTCTTCCACCTTTAAGGGCTCCTGTAATTACATTGGCTCACCAGCTAATACAAGATAACCTCCCTATTTTAAGGTCAGTTGATTAACGACCTTAATTCTATCTGAAACGAATTCCCCTTTGCCATGTAAGGTAACATATTTGTAGGTTCTTAGGATTAGGATCTGGACATTTTGGAGAAGGGAGCTATTTTCCTGCTTAACATAATTACTGACAGTTCCATTAGATTCACTGGACTGAATCTTGAAGGCCCTTCTAAGGAAAAACTATTTGAAAAACAGTGGAAGGATCTGGCTCTGTCACAAGAAAAGGTGTCCAGGCAGAAGAGCAGAAAGTTCAAAGGCCCCAAAAGTTCAAAGGCCCCAAGGCATGGATGAGTTTGGGCATTGGAGGACACAGAGAAGGCCATTAAAAAGGGTACTGTGCTGAGGTTATTGGGTTGCCACTGAGGAGTTTCAGTGGGAGAGAGAGAACCTGATTTTGATTTTAACAAATTCTCTGGGCTATATTGTAGAACTGGATTGAGGGCAGCAGGAATAAAGTAGGGAGTGCAATCCAGCAGCAGACATGGGGTAGAGTGGGGTATAACAGCCGAGTAAGAGGAAGTATTGCTATTGCCAAGGTACAGTGAGTATGGGGAGCTGAGCATGAGAGAGAAAACAACCACGTCCCCAGTCTCAACCAGAGAAGGAGCACACGAGGGAGAGTGGGATTGGGGGGGGGGGCAGTGATGGGAGTGAGGTGGGAAAGTGGACTTCCCTGATAAGCTAAATTTCAATGCCTTAAAATGCAAATACACCCTTTCTTATTTCTGACTCAGAATTAGGTTGTACGTACCTCTGGAGCAGAGTCTGATCATCCTTCAGACTCTGCTCAACTGTAAGTGTCTGAGAAAGTAGATTCAGGGCTACACTTGGAGCCATCTCTTATTTTTCTTTGTAGGCATAAAGGCTCAAGCAAATGCTATGATTTAACAATTGCACGTTATCAGAAAGCCCTGATTCAGATATAAAAGGTAAGCTCAGTTAGTTATAAGTGATAAGTTATGTCCAATTCTTCTATTGGTTTTAAAAGTCCATTCATTGAGAACTCTGGGGTAATGGTTCCCTGGCAGTGGAGTTATGTTAGGAAGAAGAGGAGTTCTGTAAGTGCTATTTTTTCTCCTGAAATGATTCCACATGTTCTGTCCATCCTAATCGGATACTTAAAAGTTAATTGATTTGAGTCTTGGAACCAGGTAAAAGAAAACTCATTTCCAGATTCCTAGCCAGGGTCCAAAATGGATGCCATGGCAGAGACTCAGAAGGTTCCTAACCATAAGTGGATGGAGTCTCATAATTAGACCAAACTAGCTATAGGCACAGTATTTGTTCTGTAAATCTGATTGTAGTGTGAATAAATGTGCAATCCTGATATATTATATAAATTATTAAATGCTGGCTCTTCCAAACTTCGCCTAAATAACCTGTTGGTAAAACAAATTTTAGTTTACTCACTACTGTAAAGGAGAATGTCATTTTGAAAGGGTCTTAGTAATTTCCCAGAAAGAGAGGGCAATGTCAGTTTAAAGTAGTTCTTTTAGTACAGAGCCTTGTAGAAGTGGGAAAGATAAGTACATAATAGTTCAGTGTTTATGAATAAAGTGAGGATTTTGAGAAAACACATTTAAAGTGTCTTTGTCATAAACTGTACTTTGATGTTTTCTTTTGAAGATTTGATGAGTATTTTAGAAAGTTCCTAGAATAAACAATAGAAAAGAAATATTTGCAACTCTACCTTTCTAGTCAAGGGTCTCCTGGAATAGTAAAATAATATTGATAAAGACAGTAGAATAGGACAGTTATGTTCAAGAAATGGTAAGCTGTGTGGATGATCTAGGTATTCATAATAAGCAAAAATTATGGCAAAAAAATCAGCATTATGAAGTCAGCCAATAAATCAATTAATCAGAGCAATATCTCAAAATTGCTCAGAATGCAAAATTTGCACTGACCACCATATCCTTAGCATTTCATTCAGTACCTAATTCCTTGTGAGGTAGAAGTTACAGGGCCTTTCCCGAGTCACTAAAATAAAAAAGAGCCTAGAACAATAGCTTTGATGTAGTGAAGCTGTTTTGTGGTTTAAAACTTCTTGGTAAAGTGGGAAATAAAGGGAAGAGGGAAAATCCGTGATAGGCATTCACAGAAGGACAGCTAGTATGACCTACAATTCACTTTTGCTTCATTATACAATCATTATAATAAATTAGTATTGTAGTTAAGGCTGTACCTATCATGCATCTGACACCATGACAGTTCCAAAAAGCCCAAACATGGCAAAAAAAGAGGTGTCTCTCTGATTCCGGGGGGGTGGGGAACACCTCCTTCTATGAAGGGACCACCAATAATCATGGATATTCCAATCCTTAGTTAGATTAATGGATAAAATCCCCAAACTCACAATGAAACAGGGCAGCTCTCTCTTGATCCTGCCCACTCTCCCATCTGAGAGTATACTTTCGCTGGCAAAAGTCCTCTGGGCTGATCGCTCTTGGCTGCCTACTCTCCCCTCAAAGAGTGTACTTTCATTTTTAACAAAATTAGCTTGCATGCAATTGCTAGGCATCTGCCTTCAATTCTTTGTTGACTGGATTATAAGAACTGAGGTCCAGGAGTTCCAAAATGCCCCAGAAATGGTAATGCTTGCATTGCATCTTTGACATAAGAAAACATGGCAAATCTTGGATGTTAAAAAGGGTGGATACATTGGAGTAAAATAAATCTATGATATATCCCACTCAGATATTCTCCAACTTAGTCAAAGGCAAACTTGTCTCAAGTTTCTGGAAAGATGTGGCTACAGAAATACAAATGATGCCATTTATTGGGGGTCTTAATGATAAAGTATTAAATTTGGTGGACAGAGTTTGCCAATTTACCCAGAATAGTTTTGACCTAAATTATGAGAAAGGCAATTCTTCATAATATAACTATAATTAACAAACTGTAAAAAAATCTAGAAATTACTTATGATTTAACCCTTCATGTACCAAAGTTAGGAGCTACATCCAAGTATATATCATGGAAATATTAATGCACTATGGGAAGACAGTCGTAAGGCATTTTAGTTTCAGTGAGAATTAAAAAAGTACTTTAAGGAGTGTATGGATTCTAGACTTTGATGAATGTTCAATTTGACTCTCTGGGATTGTTTCTCGCTTTTTCCTAGAAATTGATATTTCTCCCTTCTCCCTCAACACTCACATGACTGAGTGTGAAAAGATCTGGTATAATGTAAAAGCGCTCCCCATTCGACATAATTGAATAATCCGGGGATTAGGATAATGTCACAGATTTTGCAATTTAAGGGTTTTGCCTGAGAATTTAGGGTTTCAAGTCAAGAAAATCAGGCAAAATATTTTCCATGTCCTGCTTTTAAAGCCTGTAGAAAGGTGTATCTTGAAGTTAGAGAGAGATTAAAGAAGCAGAAGTACCTTGTACTAACAAAAGGATACAGAAATGCTGTATGCCTAGAGCAGTGGTTCTCAGTCTTATTGACACAAGTTTCTGGGCTCTACCTTCAAATTTTCTTATTTATTAGATCTGTGGCAGGGCTGAAGATGTGACTTTCTATCAAGTTCTCAGGTGATATTGCTACTGCTGGTCCTGAACTCAGAGTGATCTAAAAGGCTGATCTGGAGTAAAGAGAAAAACAGCAGATGTTACATAGAAAAATTTTTCTTATGAGTAGGACAAAAATGTATTTGGTAGCAATAATCCACATCAGTGTGATTCCCTTTCTAGATTTATGTATTTAAGTAAGTTTAGGTTATTCAATAATCAGGAGTGATAAAAAGATAAAGAGACGATTTCAAGGTGGAGCTAGTGTGATTCTTAAAAGAGGGTGGGGTTTTAAATAAGGTGAAATGCAGTAATTTTTTAACCTGAGAAGTACGAGTTCAGTATACCAGCTTCCACTAATTAAACCCCTCAGATAACTGCCAAATTTATGCTTGGCTTGCCATTCCTGGTTTAAAAGGAGGTGTCAATATGTTGAATATGGCAAAGGGACATGGTTGCTAAGGTTGCTTAATAGCAGGGTATTTGACAGTTACGGGATAGCTTAACCGACAGCTTCTAATAATAAGCTCTGTGTCTCTGAGAAGTTTTTGTCAGATTAAATATGGCATATATATATAACATGTTATATTTTTTAATAAAGTTGTAATTTGGTAGCTACTTAAATAAAATTGCAATCCATATGTCTTTACCAAGCTAGACATAAAAAGCATTAATATTAAGGACATTGATGAAATATACATCAATTTTCATTAAAAAATTAATGCTTATGGTTAAGACTTAGAATAAAATCCCAGCAAAGTCCATTAAGTAAAATTCATTTAAACAATGAAGTTTGAGTGATTTTACTCAGCTTTTTTGAAAGAATTACAGTGCTAAGAACAAAAACATTCATATCCACACAAATTAGTTAGAGTTTTGAGGGGTCTGTAGTTTTCCAGATAGAAGGCATTAAATTTCTTTAAAAGACTCTTTTTAAAAAATCACTCATGAAAGGATCTTTTATAACTACATTTCACGATCCCATGTGAAATCTAAAGGACCTTAAAATTAGATTCAATTCTTCCTTTCACATTATATAAATTCTTATACATACATTTGAGCCTTTCTTCTGTAGGCTTGTAATGGACATGTGTATAATTTAGAGACAAGACAATAAATTTATTAACTTAGACACCAGAAAACCCCAGTTTCTATTTTAAGTTTAAAACATAAGTTGGGAGTACTGATAAACAAATCAATTAAACCAATCTAAATAGACACTTTTTTTTTTCCACTAAATATTGGTCACTGGCATAGTTTGACAGTCCAGATGATATACATGAAATTCTTTAACTGTCAACTGATTCTCTGTGTTGGACTTAACATGTTATTATGGTAGTTGAAATGAACAATTTCTCCCAACTTGGGAACATTTTATGAAACAAAATTAGGAAGCAGTTTCAAATAATTTCAGCAATACAAATGAGCCGTAAACAGAGAAAAAAGATGTACCTTCAGTATCCTTAATATTCTGAAGAATTCAAATTATGACAAAAGACATTTTTTTCACTCATCGAATATTTTTGAGGTATAATTTACACAAAAAATATTGTACTGATTTTAGTATACAGTTCTATGTGTATTGAAAAATATGAATACATACATACTATTGTTCCAATCAAGATATGGAGCATTCAGAACACTAAATAAGTTTATTTATTTTGTTGAAACCATCATTTACCTTTAATAGATATTTTTAAAATGAGCAAAACAACTTTTTACTTAGATATTTATCATTTTCACTGTTCTTAATTATTCACAGAATTCCAGATTTCCATTGGGTAATTTTTGTGCATCAAGGGATGCCTTTAACATTCCTGGAGTGAAGAAGTGATTAGCTCTCGCAGGTGTTCTATTTCAGAGAGTATTTATTTTATCTTTCCTTTTAATAAAACAATATTCTGACTAGGAATAAAATTTGAAGTTGACAGTTTTACCTGCCTAGTACTTTAAAGATGTTGCACACGTTATCTTTTGGTGTACATTTTTTTATGACCAAAAGTCTTTCATTATTATCTTTGTTACCCTGTATGTAATGTGCTTTTTCTGGAGGATTTTAAGATGATCTCTGTGTCAAGGTTTTTGAGTAATTTGATTATGATATTCTCTTATGCAGTTTTCTTTATGATTCTTGTGCTTGGAGTTTGTTAAATTTCTTAAATCTTTGGGTTGATGCTTTTCATCAAATTGAAAAAATGTGGGCCATTTCATCTCAAAGTCCTCTCTCCTTAATACTTTTCTCTTTTGGGTTTTCCAAATGCATGTGTGAAGCCATTTACAGTTGTCCCATAGATCACCAATGCCCTGTTGACTTATTCCAGTGTTTTGTTTTGTTTTTTAATTTCCTTGCATATTTAATTTAAATAGTTTCTGTATTGCTATAAGTACACACTCACTAATCTATTCTATTTTTAATTCCATGTAGTGTATTTTTCAATTCAGACTTTTTTTTCATTACTAGATGTTCACATGAAATACTTTTATTTTTCATTTTTCTCTTTAACATGCTTTTCTCTACCTATGAGATATGTGCAATATATTTACATAACTCTTTAATGTACTTCTCTACTAATTCCAATGTCTGTGTTATTTCTGGACCTGTATATTTTTGTTTATTTTTCTGTTTATTATGTCATATTTTCTTGTTTTTTTTTTTTTGTGTGTGCATGTACCTAGCCATTTTTTTAATTGGATGCCAGATATTCTGCATTTTATCTTGTCCCATGCTAGATAATTGTGCATTTCTATAAATATTGCTGACGTTTGTTTTGTTATAAGTCACAAGAAGCAGTTTAATATTTTCAAGTCTTGCTTTTAAGCTTTTTTCAGAGAGAACAGAGCAGCTGTTAGTTTAGGGCTAATTTTTTCACACCAATGAAGCAGAACTTTTCTGAGAATCTGCCCAATGTTCATAGAATTAAAGGTTTTTCTATTTTGGCAGGTAGAAATGCAAACTATTTACAGCTCTGTTTGAACTCTGAGAATTATTCAGCTTGTTCTTTTTTGATGGGTCTTTCTCCAGCTTTGGGTTGTTTTGTAACATGCATGTGTTGATCAGTGTTCAACTGAAGACTTCAGGGGAACCCTGTTCAGTTCTTCAGAAGTTTATGTGCAGCAATCTTCTCTCCATGTAGCTTTCTCCTCTCTTGTACTCTGTCTGAAAATTCTAACTGGCCTCCCAAGTTTTCAATTCTCTCACTTCAAAATAAGGCTGAGGTTGAGTTTCCCCTCCATAGATTATGGCTTAAAAACTGCTCTCAGATAATAAATTGTAGCAATTAGAGTGCTATCTTCATTATTTCTTTCCTCTCCAGGTTACCTTTTCTGCATTACCTGTTGTCCAATGTCTGAAAACTCCTGTTCATATTTTGTCTGGCTCAGCAGTTGTTTAAGGCATGAGTATAAATTTAATTAATTTTACTCCATCTGAAAAAAGTTGATGTTCCAATAGGTCAATATTGAAAGATAATTGTTAAACACATATTAAACTTAGAAATGCATAATATTTTCTATATTGTCAACGTAAAATTTAAGTGCAAACTACATTAAACATTTTTGCATGATATTTTTTAATAGTTGAGAATAAGTTGCATAATTTTATCTGTGTTTTTGCCTCAGTTGTGTGGGCAGTTCCTATAGAGAAACCTAATTGTCAGTAATCTCTGGATGATTGGTTTTTATATAAAATATATTAATGTTGCAACAACAATATATACAAAAATATACAAATATGTACCCATCATCATTTTCCATCTTAATTTGCCTTTTGAAATGTAGTAAAAGGAATAAAGAACACAATGTGAAATTAGAGGGTATATTTTCACTGGACCTAAAATACTATTACCATTTAGAAATGTATTCCAAAAGAGTCATAAATGGGGAGGCTTTTTTTTCTAAAAAGAATGCATCTTTGAAAATTTTGGTTTCTTCATGAAATATTTTATAAAATGCCTACCGTAATCCATATCAGAAAAATAATTTGCTCAAAATCTTGAAAGAAGGTAAGTGAAGGACATTTCTGACCCTGTGGTTCATTAAAAAATAATAAAAAATGACATGCTATATATATGTGTATATGTGTGTGTTTTATATATTATATATATGGAACTTGGATTTTATGCATATTTTAAATTTTAAAGTATATAAATAAATTCTTTCTGATAATTTAAGACAAAGAAATGCATTTGAAGTCAAATTAGAAAAAATAGTATATTAAATTTCTCCATTTATATTTTTAGTATCACAATGTTTAATTTGTAAAGCCAATTAAGTATTTAAGACTAATCATAACCTAATTTTTGTCAAAAAGTTATAAATTTTGAACACTGACAATATAAATATCACTAACCTAAAATAGCTTTGACTTCAAAAGTAAGATAATTTTCTAAGTCATGTCAGCTTGGGGTTAAAAATGGAGGCAGAATAATTTTTTTGTCTCACAATTTAATGCTATTCTTTTCCTTTCTATGTCATTCCTCTCACCACCTTTTTTGCCACTTCACATACACAGCTATTTTGCAGATGCCCTGGAGCACCTCGTGTATTCATGTTCATCATCCGTTTTGCTCTTAGAGGTCATTTATTATTTTCTCCTTTTCTCTATTTTCCTGTAGTAATTATACTACTGAGTCTTCTGGAGCCTGTGAAAACTTTGTAAAGTTATTGAAAAAGCCAGTTACCTTCTGAAAAAAGTCACTGCCATACTGTGCTAATGGTTGCCTAAATGAATATTTTCTCTTACCTCTCCTCTATTCCCAGTGTTTGTGTCCCTGTTTGAACTTGCAGATCTCTGCACTCTCAACATTCTGTTATAATAATGTAAAATGGAGAAAATATCCTTAATCATATTCTCTTCCAAAGAGATTTAACATCCTTTACACAGGCAATCTTTTGCTCCAAATATCTTGCTGAAGTTTTCACTTTTATCCAATGCCCCAGATATTATTAAACAACTAGGCTTAAACATTAAAATTGATTTCACAAAGGAGGCCAATTCTTTAAATCTCAGAGGATTACTACTATATATATTACTGTATGCTTTGGAAAGTTCATACAATAATAATAATTTTCTCCAGTAATCACATATAATTTATGTTCAGCCTCACAATAATAAGATAGATATTAGTTAGAGGGTACAGAAGGGAAAGCAAAAGGAAGGGAGGAGAAAAGGAAGAAAGAGAAAAATGAAGGAAGAGGAAAAGAAAGAAAGAAATTCAAGAACTGAAAATTTCTTCTGACTTTTTGTTGTGTTTTTTTTTTAACATCTACTTCAATCTTTTCCCTTAGCAAAACAGTTTTCTAAAGCTTCTCTCTCCACATAAGATAATAATTCCCAATTTTTAAATTTTAAATATCTTTCAGATTCAACAACAGAGAGAAAATAATTATTTTTGAATCCAAATTTATTATTCTTACAGCAAATCTGGATCCTGTGTCCACCCCTGATCCAAGCAATTGGACAGAGGTAAAGAAACAGTAGAAAGCTAGTTTGTGAACTGAGAGAGAGGGCAACCATAAAGAAAAGGAGAACTGCCAAATGAGGAATTTCAATGAGAGTCAGACTGGCCAACCTGCAAAACTGAAGCAAAATAACCATGCAGAATACTGATTAACAAAGGAAAACATCACAACTAAAAACTATCACACTAGATCTTATTTATTTTATCTAGTCTCACTACATAGAGTGAAATCTCCGTTCAACTTTATTTCTTGACTGTTTGATTTGTTCTTGTTTTAACCTTTCTAATTTCTATATAATCTTTTATACAAATTCTTTTTCTCATTTTGTATCTATAATTATTGGTTTTCCATTAAGCCTTCCACAAATTACAACCTTTCTTGCACTTGGTTAATTATATATTGTAATAGCAATTGATATATTTTTCTCTTGTAATAATCTTGTTTCTTTAATTTTTTTGAGTGAAGAAATTTTATCTTATACATTATTTTTGTGCCCTAAAATGTTCATATATAGTGGACACTTATAAAATTGTCTCCAATTTAGATAATTTTTTATGTAAAAATATATAATACATGAAAACTAGGTACAAGAATATATCAGAAATGTATTTTTCCTAATATTATTACTACTTTTACTTCAAATATCTAAGTGCATAAGGAGGTAACAAATTAACATAAAGGAAAACACTTTTCTAAAGTAAATTTGATTAAAATTTATGCTTAAACAATTGACTGAGGTTATAATTTGCAAAGAGAAAAGGATGAATTTCAAATTCTACCTTGAAATTATTCTCTTCATCCAGAAAGTCAAGCACCACACTTTCAATAAGGTATGATTTTTTTTCTCTTTGTACCAAGTTCAAATATAAAGTCATTCTTAATTTTAATCAATAATTATTCATACACATATTTAAAAAATTAAAAAGATTAATTCTATATCAAAAAAGTAAAATTGGAAATTTAATATTAAATCTTACTAGCTCAAACTTTTAAATTAGAGAAGAAAAAATCTTGAAAATGTTTGGTCTACATGAAGAAATGCAGTCATTTTCTTTATTGTAAAGCAGTAACAAAGGAGTAAAGGATGGTTATTTAGTTCCCTCAGAATTCTGCACTTACTTTTGATTTTCTGCAACCATCAAAGGCTCAGTGGTCCATTTATTGGCATTTATAACATGTGAAATTGCCATAGCTCTAGAATTACTGCAGAGGTAAGATAGGTTTACAGAGGGTCCCTCCCATGTGCCCTACTTGACAACTGCCATGGACTTAATTATGCTCTTGAAAAAAATAGCTTAGGTTAGAGATATTAATATCTTATATTTATCATTACTATCAATTTTCAATTGGGATATAACTGAATAAAACATTTAAGACTAAAAATAAACATCAACAATTCAAAATCTCAGAACCATGAGATAGGAGAATTACTCATTGTGGTCACAAATGAATGAAAACAGAGGGAACATCTAAAAGAGTCAATTGTGGGTTCTTGTTAAGACAGTTTTTGTTTTTTAATGTAATCAGACTGTTCAAATCTGGGCTTAAGTATACAGGCTAGTAGTATGCTATATTAATAGAACTCCAATGGTGGATGAGACTTAAAATTTAACAGAAAAGAGATAGCTAATGGATTCATGGCTGAGTGATTTTACAGAAGTAAGTCAAGATTTTACTGGAAATAATTTATAAAGTTTGCTCAAAGGAAATGATATGAGAAAATTAGAAAATAGAGAAATGATCACTTCCAACTTCAACTAAGTCCTTTATAAAATGGAATAAATGTGTCCATTTAAATGACTGCATAAATTAAATTATGATTTATTCTGAAATGTAAGAGTCTTTTGAATATATCCTACAAATATATCCTACAAATAATTATGTAAATTCTTATTTGGTACCATTTTTCCCAAAAATGCTTTACTAAAGATGCTGTGCCAATATAATTTAATTGTTGTATTATATGAAAAATTAAACAAATATAAATTTTAAAACATATATGTAATCATTAATGATTTTTTATTGGTTGAAATGATCAATGAAGACAATTAAGAAAAAGTATATTCCAGTATCAGGAACCAATTTTTTAGGTATTAAGATATATTGGAAGGCTGGATTATTACCCAAAAGAAAATAACTGAAAGTAGTTTTCTTGATTCACTTAAAATTAAATAGGAAAATATGTATTAGAAAATTATCTTTTAACGTACAAGCAATTTTCAAATGTCTTCATGAGAAATATCTGCATTAAAACATATAAAAGACAAACGTATTTTTTTAGATTTTTGACTCGTGTTTTACTTGCTCAGATCTTTCTAGATGATTACTATTTTTTATTTTTATTTCTGACATAGGAGACCTGGAATGAAAGTTATTTCAAAGCAGCATATTAGTATATTTTCCTTTTATTTTGCTAATAGCAATTTTGCTAAGAAAGTAAAATCAATTTTACTTTGTATTTAAAAATAATACCATTCACTGTTTGCTCAAATTTTGTGTCATTCTCTACTAAAAAGAACCAGAGCTCTTTGGAGAAATGGCTGATTCTATATCTAGGGGCAGAGAAAGTAAATTGTCAAGAAAACCTAGAAAGTAAGAAATTATTTTAAAAAAAAGAGAGAGAGGATCATATTTAAAGAATGTAGGATATGGTTTGAATGAGCTTCCACCATGCAAGTCTAGATCAGTTGGACATCAAAATGAATGATGACAATGGATCTTAAGTAATCGAAGAAAATAAGATTACATGAGACCACACTGATAAATAATTTGAAAGAGAGAAAGAAGAAAGGAGGAGAGGAAATGAGCAAGGAGAGAAGTATAAAGAAGAGGAAGAAACACAGGAAACTATAATGCAAGGAATGTGGGAAAGAAGAAAAGAAAAAAAAAGTGTAAATAAAAATAACTATTCTTTGGGGTAGAAGGACTGTTAAAGTTAGAAATAAAAATCATCATTTTGTACTCACAATAGCAATAATAGATTTAGCCAAGAAATAGTGGGTTTCAGTCAAGATAGCACAGAGGAGAAAGGCTTTGTACATCTCTTCTTGTGACAACACCAAAACTGTGACAATACTATAGAGCAAACAGCAAGCAAAGTCACCTGGATGAACAGAAGCCATACAACTAGGAAAAGAATTAAGAAATCACCTTGCAATTGTAGCAAGGGTGGGTCAGAGATAGGAGATTGCCCAGTACCATGTGGGATGAAGGAGACAGAGGCTATGGCAGCTGCAGCCAGCAGATGCAGACATGGCTCTTAAAAGGAGCTGGGACCGGACTTTCATAGTGACAGACTCACTTTCTCTGAGCTCTAGTGCTAGGTTGGCTGCTATAGAGGGACACCAGGGACCTATGGGGGGACACAGAGTTGTAGGGCTTTGGGCCTAGGGCTGGAGGGCTGGCTGCTCCTGGGCAGAAGTGCTGGTGGTATCCGTTGATCTTTGATTGAGCTTTCCTCTCTCCCAATATGTGGACACAGGTGGCACCATAGCTGAGAAATCAAAGTGGATAACAGAAGTTGCTCTACCCAGAGAACTCCCTGAAACTCTGTCCCCACGAGCCACTTCCAGTGGTGTCCCCCATGTGCCCTGTGCCCCTGGATGAGCAGCTCCAAGCCTCCGCCTCCCAATGGCAACAGCCAGTATTGGTTTCTGGCATGAACTCTTGAGGCAACTATAAGTACTGCACAGGTGGCAGCCATTTGTGGATTGCTTGTGACTCTTACCAGCGGCCCCAGAAGCTGGAGTTAAACTTAGCCTGCATCTGGACCCCTTTTGGGACTGTGTCACTGGGCCCAACAAAGCCAAGCTACTAAGACTGGGAGACCAGGATCTTCAAATAGTACACAGAAACAGACACAGGGAGGCAGCCAAGAGGGGGAGACAAATAAATATTTCCTAAGTAAAAGAACAGAACAAAGCTCCAGAAGAAGAACTCAACAAAGTGGAGTCAGGCAATCTAACAGATGCAGAGTTCAAAACACTGGTTATAAGGCTGTTCAATGAACTTAGGAGAAGAATAGATGAACTCCATGACAATTTAAAGAGATAAAAAAACAACAATAACAACAACAACAACATAAAAATGGAGATGAAAATTGTAATAGGGAACTAATCAGATGTGAAGAATACAATATCTGAGATAAAGAGCACATTAGAGGGAATCAACAAGTGGATGAGGAGGAGGATTGAATCACTAATAAAGAGGTTGGGGTAGAGAAACAGCAACAAGAAAAATAATTTTAAAAAATGAAGATATTTTAAGGAGATTATGGGACAACATCAAATGTAACAGCATTTGCATCATTGGGTACTGGAAGGAAAAGAGAAAGAGCAAGAAACTGAAAACCTATGTGAAGAAATAATGATTGAAAATTTTCTTAACCTGGTGAAGAAAATAGACATACAACCAGGAAGCTCAGAGGATCCCAAAGAGTCTCATAATCATATCATAATTGAAATGAAAAAAATAAATACAAAGAGAGAAAATTAGAAGCAAAGAGAGAGCTCTCATAAGACTGACATTTGATTTCTAAAAAGAAACTTTGCAGGCCAGAGGGGTTTGGCAAAAATTTTCAAAACAATGAAAACCCAGCATCTACAACCAAGGTTACTTTATTCAGCAAAGCTTTCATTCAAAGGACAGATATAGAGCTGTCCAGACAAGATAAAAGCTAAAAGAGTTCATCGCCATCAAGCTAGCATTACAGGAATTGTTGGAGGGATGAACTATACTTAATAATAATAATAATAATAATAATAATAATAATAATAATAAAATATATATATATGGGGACAGAGGGGAATAGATTTATTGGGTTATCACTTTGTGACTTATATAGATCTCCAATCACTGTGCTGTACAACCAAAACTAATATAATATTGCATCCCAACTATAAGTGAAAAATAAAAAATAAAAAAAAGGAACAGTGATGATATAATTGATATTGGGGTGAAATTTGATAATAAATAGAATTATTATGTAGTTTCAAAGCATCTTCTCACAAATCACTTATTCATTACAAAAAAAGTCATAACTTTACAGTAAAGAAAAATAGCAGACATCATGTTAATCCTGTGATGAGACTTAATATCCTTTTGAGACAAATTTATATCCTATGACTACTGATGTGATGCACCAACAGGAACATAGAGCCAAATTTATGGTATTCCTACCAAAAATTTATATCTTAAATCCAATCATGCAGAAGCATCAGGCAAACCAAAATAAGAAGTATTTTATAATATAACTGGTCAACAGTCTTCAAAAAATTTTGTCAAGGATAAAGAAAGGCTGAGGAAGTTTTTCAGATTAAAAAATGCTCAAGCAACATAAGAACTAAATGTAATGCATGATCCTGAGCTGGACCCTGGACCAAGGGGTGAGAAAATCTAATGATAAAAAGAATAATAATAAGAAAAAAAAAATGACGTAGAAGATAGAGGCTCTGTTCATCCCTCTGACAACCAAATCAAAGTTGTGAAGGAAACAAGGAGCAGCAGCAAGAAAAAATCGCCTGGGCTAAACAAGCTATACAACTAGGGAGAAATTCAAGAAAGCATCCTACAATGGCAGAAAGTAGGACAAGGCAAAGATGTGGGGCTGCCTGGTTTCTAGCGGCTGAGTGAGATGGAGACTGCAGCAGCGATAGCGGCAGATACCTCTTAAAGGGACCGGGTCTGTGAGAAAATTTTCGCGGTGATGGAACTCTTCTCTCTGAATACCAGTGCCAAATCGGCTGCACAAGGCGCACTAGGAGCTTACAAGGAGACATTGTCGGAGGGAGGGATTATGTGAGACTTGTTTGGTACAGAAGTATCAGTGGTATTCATTGTTCCCTGTTGAGCCCTTCCCACTACCAGTGCACCGGGCACAGTGCTGCCATAGCTCTGATATCATCAAACTGGATAACAAAGGTCACTGTGCTCAAAGGATTCCCTGAAACCCCACCTCCCCCAACTCATGGCCCCACCCAAGCCACATCCAGGTGTGTCCTCAGCAAGTCAGATGCTCCTTGCTGAGACTCACACTGGAGGCAGCAGCTGGCCTCGGTTTCTGGTGTGGCATTTTGAGACAACTTTAAGCACAGCATCTGTAGATTGCTGACTGAATCTTAACAGGTGACCCCAGAGGGGCATAGGCTTAGGCTAAACTAGACCTGCAGCTGAACCCCTCTCATGACTGTGCTGCTGGACACCTACTTCACAATTTCACACTAATAAGACCAGGAGACTTAAGAGCTTTGTTTAATACATAGAAACAGACACAGAAAGATAGCCAAAATGATATGACAAAGAAGTGGAAACCATATGGGAGAACAGAACAAAGATTCATATCTAATGGAGTCAAGTAATCTAACAGATGCAGAGTTCAAAACATTGGTTATAAAGATGCTCAACGAACTTTTGGGAAGTGTAGAGAACTCCATTAAAGAGATAAAAAACATAAACATGGAAATGGAAATTATAAAAAGAACCAATCTGAAATGGAGAACACATTATCTGAGATGAGGAGTATATTAAATGCAATAAAAAAGAAATAAACAAAGTGAATAAAGAAAATAAACAAAGTACCTCATCTAAAGGATGAGAAAGCCAAGGACGCACAGTCAGAAGGGCAAGAGATAAGCTGCCAGGACTATAAAAATAATTTAAGGAGAATATGGGACACTACTAAAGGTCCAAATATCTGTCTGATTGACACAACTGAAGAAAATCAAGATATTAAACAGCTGTTTAAAGAAATAATGATGGAAAAGTTTCCTAACTTGGTGAAGAAAATAGACATAAAATTCCAGGAAGCTCAGAAAATTCCAAAAGTCAGAAATCCAAAGAGGCCCACACCAAGACACATTATAATTTAAATGCCAAAGGTTAAATATAATGAAAGAATATTAAAAGAAATAAGAGAAAAATAGATAATCACTTAAAAAAGAACACCCATAAGACTGTTAGCTAATTTCTTAAAAGAAACTATGCAGGACAAAAAGATTTGGCAAAAAATATTCAACAGGATGAAGACTCAGGATCTACAACCAAGAATAATTTATCCAGCAAAGCTAGCATTTAGAATTGAAGGACAGATAAAGAACTTCCCAAACAAAAATAAGCTAAAGAAATTTATCACCACCAAGCCAGAATTACAGGAAATGTCAGAGGGACTTCTTCAAGAATAAAAACATATACCAAAAACAGAAATAAAAAAATGGTAACAACTACATTTCTATTAATAAGTACCTTAAATGGAAAAGAATTAAGTACTCCAACCAAAAAATAGAGTGGCTGAAAGGATAAAAAAAAAACAAGACCCCTACATATAAAAAGAAAGAGGATGGAAAAAATATTGCTTTGATGGATGTAGAAGGTATTTAAGTCAGACAGAGAAAGATAAACACTATATGATTTTACTTACATGCAGAATCCAAAAAATAAAAAGAAAAAACTAATCAAAAACAGACTCACAAATATAGTGGACAATTTGGTGATGAACAGAGGGGAGGGTGTTTAGTGGGCTGGGAGAATGGGGCTAAGGGTTAAAAAAGTACAAATTAGTAGCTGATGGATGGTCACAGTGATGGGGAACATGGCAGAAGGAATGCAGTTAGTATTAATATGCTGAATAGGTGGATGGTTGGAGAAGGAAGGGAGCAATTGGTGGGGACTGTTTTACGAACTATATAGATACCTAACCAATGTACTGTATACTTGAAACTAATTAAAATGAGAAAAGAAAAAAATATCTTTTTTACGCACTTGAAAAAAATAATAAAAACTAATGATAAGATTTGAATATGAACTGTAGATAATGAAATAAATACTTGTCAAATGACCAAATTTTGATTATTACACTATGTTTCTTTAAGGGAATATTTTTATTATTAGAAAATTAGCAGTGAAGAATTTAGCAGTGAGGGGTGATGATGTCTGAAATCTAGTCTCATATAATTTAGAAGTTATATAATAAATATAATATATAAACACAGATGGAGAGAGAATGAGATTGATTTCTTGCAACTTTTCTGTAAACTTTTGATTATTTCAAAATAAAAGATTCCAAATTTTTGTGGATAAAATAATAGTTTTATTTTCTGCTCGTTATAGATTAGCTACTGTTAGATACCGTTCCATGTCATTACTCCTTACTCCAGATGCAGGCTTCCAACACTCTTAAAGTCAGCATGGCAGAAGGATCAGAAAAATAAAGGTATATCCCAAGTTAAAACTTCCACTTGGAAAAGACACATGAAAATAGCTGTTTACAATTCATTAGTTAAAGTTGACAGAGAAGTGTTATTCTACCATATGTACCTTTACGCATGAATTTTTATTGTTCTATTCAATTTTTGAAAATGTGATTAGTGTTATAACACTAGAGAGCAAAATTATCATACAGAATTAACAGATATATTAGGTGTAAGTGTATTTGTATAATACTAGGAAAATAACAGTGTTAAATGTCTGGGAAAGCCAAGTGAAAGAAATTCTATATCAATGAATTTTTTTTAAACAGTTGAGTATACTGATTATGTTTTCAATTTGAATTACTTAAAATAATTATTTTCTACTTCTATTTTTATTTATAAATCATCAAAATGAAATTTTTAACATGTTTTATAAAAGCATTTATAAGGAATTTTTAAATTTCAACTAGGTATTTACTTTAAAACACAAACACCAATATGTAAATTTCATAGGACTAAGTACTGAAGTCTTTACAATTATGAACTTTAGAGTCCTGAGTTCAGTTCTAAGCTCTATCATTCAGTAGCTATGGGACCTTGGGTTAGTTATTTCAACTATCATTGCCTTCATTTTATTATATGTTATTGTTTATGTTAAATGACATAATTATTGTACTTGCCTCACAGATTTATTATGAGCATAAAATAAACATTTATAAAAGGCTTAACAGTGTGTCTGATAATAGCAAACTCTATATAAGCATTTATTGAATAAAAGTAAGTCTTCTAAAGCTGTTATGAAATTAATCAGTATGCTGAAATAGTGTTAGTTTCATGCTGTTTCAATAGTATAGGCCCAAAATTCATAAGCTGGCATGGTAAGACTTGTGAGATTTATTAACATGTCTTTGTCTTAAGGTTCTTTATAGACTGGAGAGAATGAAAATTTGTCTTCCTATTTCTTACAATTATTGTAGAATGAGGTAGTAGTTGTGAAACTGCTTTAAATAAAATATAGAAAGCACTGTACAAACGTATGCTTCTCAATATAATATTTGGCAAAATGAGTTAAGTGTGCCATGGACAAAACAGGTTGATATTGTAATAAGTGCTTCAGATGATTAGGTTAACTAATTGCATAGAAAGTATAGCACAGTGATTTATAACAGGCATCAATAAATATTTTGCTTCTGTATAGTGGGTTTAACCCTGCCTTATCGTGAAGAGAGGAACCATAGATTATATGTAAACAAATGGGTATGGATGTGTGTTGAGAAGGACAGTTTTATGTGCAGTCTTTCAACCGCTACTCATTCAAATAAAGACAGACTTGGGGCTGTGAACAAGAGATAAAGAGTCCACACAACCTATGACTGCCTTATCACCTTCTGTGGGAATATTTTTTTCCTATTTCAACTCAGGGTGTGCTCTTTGTTCTGCTTATGTGTCAGCAGCCATCAGGCTCATTCCAGTTTTCAGTATTTCAGACTCCTCAGGAGAGGGAGAGGGGTTCCACTAGCAGAGGGGTGACATAGGCCAATTGTCTTGCATCTGCATTGGCTGGGGTGGGGGAGACCTGCTAGTCATAAGAGAATGACACATGCTATTAGAGCTGATCTGACTCTATCTCATCTCTATGTGAGTAAAGCATTGTTCCATCCAGTGCTTGATGTGTTGTATTTTTCTTGACAACTCCCATACCAAGATGTAGTGGGCAAAAGTATTTCAATCCTTGCTCTGACACTTAATGAATGGATGGCTTTGGAAAAGTTACTTAAAAACTCTGAGCCCACATTTCTTTTTCTAAAAAAATGGGATTTAGGGAATGCTACCCATTAAGAATTTTGTGAGCATTAAATAGGCAAAATGCTTGAGTCTTAGCACATATTGATTTCTATAAAAGTATATGTTATTGTTAATAGATAATGCAGAGTTAAAGAAAAGTTAGAATTTTGGAAGACTGTATTTTATTTGACATTCTCATCAATGTTTTTTTAAAAATATATTGTTCCACAACTGAATTTTTAGAGATTTGGCATAACTATATATGTCTGTTCTAATGTCCAAATTGATTGACTCAAATCAATTATTTAGACAAAATTGGTTATCAAGTTAATTAAAGGTTTTGACAATTTTAAATGAGTCGTGTATGTAAAATTTCTGGTTGCTAAGGAATGGAAAGTATATTCGTTTTTTTTTTCTTGTATTATATAAAGAGGACAATGTGTAGTAATGCACACATGCACATGTGCACACACACACATAAGAGTGCTTTGAAAAAGAACTCTGATCTTGGGTCTAGCACTTACTACCTAAGTTAAGCTTAAAAAAATACCTCTTCTCTCCATTTACTTACTGATGTATTTGGTGAAAAGTACTTAACATATAAAGTTCCTGTGAAATGAAAACGAGAATGTGAGAAAGCGCTCTTTGAACTGTCTTGTTCCTCAAAGATTAGTTACCACCATTTGATTGAGAAGTTTGTTTTGTGCAAATTTAAATTCAATATGTTCAAATAATAGTAATATACTATGGTATATCAAGTCCTTGATAATCAAGGTAATCAAGTCCTTGCATTCACACTAAGAGTGTTTTATTAAGGACACAAGGCTAACATATTGAAATGCATAATGAATTTATAAAAGTAAAAAATATATCTTGTCACTTTGACTAGAAGATGTTGCAGATTGTCAAGAAAGTGGAAGAAAAGAGAGCAATGGAATCAATAGGGAAGACTTATCAAGGAGATGCTTAAGGAGATTTGACCTGGGTTTTGAAGAATAATTGAAATTCCAATGTTAGTGATTTCCAACCCTTGCAACCAATTAGCATCTCCTCAGGAGCTTAAATAAATACCAAAGCCTGGGACCCACCTCAGATTCTAATTGGTATTTTTTACAAGGTCTCTAGTTATTGCAAACACCACTGAGTTGAGAATCCCACTGTGAACTAATTTTGAGTTGCTGCTATTAATGCAGAATAGCATTAAAGCTTAAAAATGCATAATCTCAACCCCAAATCAAGACTCACTGAATTGGAATCTTCCCATTACAACTTCAGAAGTAATAGAAAGAAAAAAAAAACACAGGGAAAATTAAATACTATACTACCATGAGGCAGAAACATTGAGATGCCCTTCAAACTCTTTACCAACACTAGACATCTCAATAGAATTTTATATCTTTCTTGTTCTGCATTCTAATACCTGAAGTCTACTTCTGATTAAAATTACATAAACTAAAATTGTATAGTCAAATATTGAATATATTTCTGAACTTTTAAGAATATACCCAAAGACACAGGTATGAGCCAGAAAAGTTAGATATCAAACACCACCTCTATAAAAATTCCTCGTTTTAAACAAATGAGAGGATTGCTCAGTTTTTTTCACTTAACTTCAAGGCCTTAATATAATAATTTTTTTCCTCTTAGAAGGTTAAGGAACTCGTAACAACTAAATAGAATATCTCAGAATAAAGAAATATTTTGTAAAGCATATCAGGTTTGGAATATTAAAAAAAAAAGCCAGGATATGGAAGTTTCCATACGTTGTGTTTTCTTTAAAAAGAAGTGCTATTTATTGGCAAAAATGAGGTAGTAATTCACAGTTCTAGGTTTCTGAGACAAGGCTTGGAGAATGATTCACCTCATGGTGCTGGGCTTACCAATTATTCTTTCAGTATCATTAAAAAAATAGGTTGAAGAAGCAGGTATTGATTTCTGAGAAATCAGACATCAACATTTATTCATCGGGCAAGACAATATTGACCAAATTTTTAAAAAATTGAGAATGATATGTACTGTTATAGGATATAAATTTCTCTCTGCATCAGTTTACAATGTGATGGTCAAAACCAGGGCTGTTTAAAACTGTGAAGTGAGGTCTTCTGAAGATTTTTTAATAACTCTTTGAGCTCTATCTCTGAGAAAATGGGGATTTTTTTTTTTTGTAAAATGCCAAAGGGCCTAACATCATTTCCAGTGGAGAAAAGCAGGGAAGCTTGGATTGAATTCTTATTAAAACACTACAGCAGTAAGGACAACATGCAAAATGCTCCAAATGTGCTACTATGCACTAGTTCCTCATTCCAAGAGCACAGCCTGTGTCATGGACAATTTAATAACAAATGGCAACTTTCTTCATCAGATCTCATTTCTTAGGATTGTATCCTTTCACCACTTTCACAGTTCTTTTCTTTCTTCTAGGAAAGATGTAAAATATCTCAGACACTTAAGGTGAAATTATTTAATATACCACAGAAAAAAAGTGCATTAAAAAGTAGAAATAAGAAGATCTTTGTTTAAATTCAAAGAATCAATTAGGAGTAAACATGGTGGAGTGAGAGACATCCCCAAATCTATCCCCTTGAAATAACAATAAGTTGAACATCAAAACTCAACAACAACAACAAAACACTCAAAATGTACATCAGCATGTCTAAGTGTGGGATCTGTGCAGAAGAGCTACCTCAGGTCAGAACCCCCTGGGTTTTGGGTAGGTGGACTGGGAGAAATAAAGAAGCCACCTCTCGCAGACTCTTGAGCTACCTGTAGGAAGAGGAAGAGGGGAGAAGGAGCTGTGAGTTCTCTGATCAGCTCTGCCTGAGAAAATTGTGAGCTCCCTATGGCCAGAAGGTGGCAGGAACCCGTCCTCAGGGCAGAAGGCAGAGAAGCGGGAGGAAGAAAAACAACAGGTGATTTTTACCAGCCATGGTTACAAAACCACTGATGAGCTGCAACCCCATCTCCCAACCCAGAGGGCACTTCCTCTTATACCCTCAAGACTGATCACCCTGAAGTCTCAGGAGAATCTGAGCAAACATTATTGAAACTGTTGCTAACACACACAAGGACTGAAATTGAGGGTAGTGAGCATGATTAAATATCTATAAGAAAATAAAAATGCATTTTTAAGGCTTTATATAAAGTAAGGATTCAATAGGTTAGGTGCCATATTCTGGAAACCAAAAGAAAAGCAACTTCTTTGCAGAAGGCTAAAGAGAGACCTTATATAATAAATCTTCTTTCTGGAAAAAAAGCAAAATACATTTCCATTAATGCTCAGGAGAGAAATTGTCCATTAAATATCACGAACATCCAAGCTGACAAGGCATCTCAGAAAGAAAGAGAAAAATCTCCAGAAAATAAACTTACAGAAATAGAAATATCCAAACTTAAATAAAAGAGTTAGTACTTCTGAGTAAACTCAGTAAGTTCTGAGACAAGTCAACAATTTCAGGAATTAAAAACACCTAAATGAGCAAAGCAAGGAGATTGAAACCCTCAGAAAGAACAGATTAGATCTGGAGATGAAAAACACACTACAAGAGTTGAAAAATGAAATAGCAAGATCGGGAATAGAGTCGACAAAATGGAGAAAAGGATCAGTGATATCGAAGATAGAAACCTAGAAATAAATCAGAAGGAAGAAGAGATAAACAAAAAAATAAAAAATAATAAAAGAAAAATGCAAGAACTAGCTGATACCATAAGGAGAGGAAACATAAGAATAATGGGCATTATCAAAGGTGAGGAAAAGGAGCAGGGGCTGCAAAGCATTTTCAGACAAATAATAGATAAGAATTTCCCAAATCTAAAGAACGAACTGGAGCTTGGAATTCAAGAATTCAACAGAACACCCAATTATGTCAATCCCAAAATGCCTTCACCAAGACACATTTTATTAAAATTATCAAAATCAACAACAAAGAGAATTCTCAGGGCAGCCAGGGAAAAGAAAATGGTAACTTATAAAGAAAAACTCATTAATTTATCATCAGACATCTTAGTGCAAACCTTACAAACCAGAAAGAAGTGGAATTAAATATTTAAACTCTTAAGTAAAAGGAACGACCAGCCTACAATAATGTATCAAACTAAATTCTCCTTTAGATATAAAAGAGAAGTTAAGACCTTTCCAGACATACAAAAATTGAGGGAATTCTTCATTATGAGGCCTGCACTATAGGAAATACTAAAAGGGATCAACCCATCTAAAACAAAATGAATGAATGAATAAATAAATAAATAAGAGTAAAGTGACTATCAGAAAAATAGAAGCAAAGGATTGCAACCCTTACTAGAAACAAGCATTATAAGCTCAAATAATAAGAGAATTTCTATAGTAAGATAGTAATGAATGTTAAGCATACATAGGGACAAATTGAGATAACAATGACTGAAAAGAGAAGCATTCAAAGATCCAAATTCTCAAAGGGGAACAGAGATAAGTCACGCAAAGAAGAAAATAGATAACTGCATATATATATATATATATATATATATATATATATATATATATATATATATATAAAACTATCCTTTACATATTTGTAATAGTAACCACACACTAATAAAAAAAGAAAAAACAAAACAGAAACACAGGACAAGGAAGCTATGGAAATACCAAGCTACCAGAAAACAAAACATGCAATGGCTATAAGAAGACTTCATATTTCAATAATCACCCTAAATGTAAATGTCTGAACTCACCAATAAAAAGGCACAGAGTTGCAGAATAAATCAAAAAACAACACCCAACAATATGCTGCCTCCAAGAGACACATCACAGCTCCAAAGACAAATATAGACTCAAAGTAAAAGAGTAAAAAATTATATCCCAAGCAATTGGCATTCAGAGAAAAGTGGGAGTTGTGGTAACATATATCAGATGAAACAAACTTTAAAATAAAAAAGGTTAAAAAAGATACTGAGGGACACTTCATAATGATAAAGGGACTCATGTACCAAAAAGACATAACACTTATTAATATCTATGCTCCCAATCAGGGAGCCCCGAAATATGTAAAGGAATTACTAATAGAACTAAAGGGAGAAACAGATCGAAAAACTATCATAGTAGGGGACCTAAATACCCCACTGTTGGATATGGATAGATCATCCAAACAGAAAATCAATAAGGAAATAACATCCTTAAGTGACACATTAGACCAACTGGACATAATTGACATTTACAGAGCCTTCCATCCCCAAACAACTGCTTATACATTCTTCTCTAGTGCACATGGAACATTATCAAGAATCAACCACATACTAGGACACAGAGATAGTCACAAATATAAGAGGGTTGAAATCATACCAACCACATTCTCTAATCATAATACTTTGAATTTAGAGATCAACTACAGAAAGAAATCAGGAAGAATCACAAATACATGAAGATTCAACAACATGCTGCTGAAGAATAACTGGGTCAGGGAAGAAATAAAAAGAGAGATCATGAGATACATAGAAATGAATGATAATGATAGTACAACATATCAAAACTTTTGGGACATGGTAAAAGCAGTCATAAGAAGAAAGTTCATATCATGATAGGCCTATCTTCAAAAACAAGAATGAGCCCAAATAAATAACCTAATGCTTCATCTAAAAACACTAGAAAAAGAAGAACAAATGAAGCCTAAAGTCAGCAGAAGAAAAGAAATCATCAAAATTAGAGCTGAAATAAATAGAATTGAAAACAAAAAGACAGCAAAAATAAATACAAAAAAGAATTGGTTCTTTGAGAAGATTAATAAAATTGAGAAACCCCTGGTTAGACTCACTAAAGAGAAAAGAGAAAGGACACAAATAAGCAAAATCAGGGATAAAAGAGGGGAAATTATGACTGATATTGCAGAAGAACAAACAATAATATAAGAATACTATGAAAAAGTATATAATACTGAATTTTATAACCTAGAAGAAATTGACCATTACTTACAAAAATACAATCTTCCTAGATTGAATCAAGAGGAACTAGAAAATCTAAATAGACCGATCAGGGGCATGGAAATTGAAACAAATATCAAAAACCTACCAAAGAGTAAAAGTTCAGGACCAGATGGCTTTACCAGTGAATTCTATCAAACATTCAAAGATTTAATACTTATTCTTCTCAAACTCTTCCAAAAAATCTAAGAAGAGGAAATACTTCCCAACACATTTTATGAGGCCAATATTTCTGATAGCAAAACCTGGTAAAGATAACTCAAAAAGAGAAAACTACAGACTGATATCTCTCATGAACACACAGATGTAAAAATCCTAAATGAGATACTAGGGAACTGAATACAGCGACATTTAAAAAGATTATACATCATGATCAAATGAACTTTATCCAAAAGGCAGAAAAATGGTTCAATGTATGCAAAATGATTAATGTGATACACAACATAAACAAATTTAAAAATAAAAATTATATGATCATATCAAAATGTAGAAAAAACCTTCGACAAAATGTAGCATCCATTTATGATCAAAATACTTAATAAAATTGGCATAGAAGGAAAGTATCTTAACATAATAATGGCCATATATGACAAACCCTCAGCCAACATTATATTTAATGGTGAAAAATTAAAAACTTTCCCTCTAAGATCAGGAACAACGTGAGGCTGTCCACTATCACCACAGTTAGTCAATATAACATTGGAGGTCCTAGCAAGTGCAATCAGACAAGAGAAAAATTTAAAAGGCATCCAAATAGGAAATGAAGAAGTCAAACTGTCTCTATTTGTGGATAACATGGTTATCTATATAGAAAACCCTAAAGACTCCACAAGAACACTACTAAAAAAAAAAATAAGCAAAAACAGTAGTTTCCGATACAAAATCAACATTAAAAAATCCATAAAATTTCAATACTCTAATAATAGTCAGAAAAAGAAGTAGAAAATATAATTCCTTTTTTTAATTGCAACAAAAAGAATAAAATACCTAGGATTAAATCTAGTGAAACAAATGAAAGACTTATATAATGAAGACTACAAGAACCTATTAAAAAAATTGAAGAAGATACAAAGAAATAAAAAGATATTTCATGTTCTTGGATAGGATGAATCAACACAGTTAAAATGACCTTATTAACTAAAACATTATACAGATTTAATGCAGAGCCCATCAAAATCCCATCAACATTTTTTGATGAAATAGAACAAAAAATCATCAGATTTATATGGAAGCATAAAAGACTCCAAATTGCCGAAGTCATCCTGAGAAAAAAGAATGAGGCTGGAGGCATCACTCTGACAGACTTCAAATTATACTACAAAGTGACAGTAATCAAAACAGCATTGTATTGGCAGCAAAACAGACACACGGACCATTGGAGAAGAGTTGAGAGTCCAGAAGTAAACTCATATGTATATGGGCAAATAATTTTTGACAAAAAAGCCAAAAACATACAGTGGATAAAGGAAAGCCTCTTTAATAAATGGTGCTGGGAAAACTGGAAAGCCATCTGCAAAAGAATGAAATTAGACTGTTGTCTCTCACTTCACACCAACAATAACTCAAAATGAATTAAGGACCTGAAAATAAGACCTGAAACAATAAAACACATGGAAGAAAACATAGGAACTAAACTCAAGGACTTTGGACTTAAAGAGGATTTAATGAATTTGACCTCAAAAGCAAGGGAAGTAAAAGCTAAAATAAATGAATGGGACTACATCAAACTAAAAAGCTTCTGCTCAGCAAAAGGAACCATCAACAAGGTAAAAAGACAGCCATCGAATGGGAAAATATACTTATTTGCAAGCAACACCTCTGATAAGGGTCTAATGTCCAAAGTATACAAAGAACTCACGCAACTCAATAACAACAACAACAACAAAAATGATCAAATCAAAAAATGTGCAGATGACCTGAACAGACACTTCTCCCCAGAGAACATACAAATGGCCAACAAATATTTAAAAAGATGCTCAATATATCTAGCTATCAAGGAAATGCAAATCAAAACCACAATGAGATACCATCTCACATCTGTTAGAATAGCTATAATCAACAGGAGAAGTAATAACAAATGTTGGAGAGAAAGAAGAGAATAAAAAACCCTCCTACATTGCTGGTGGGACTGCAAATTGGTACAGCCACTATGGAAAACAGTATGGAGGTTATTCAAAAAACTAAGAATTGATCTACCATATGATCCAGCAATCTCTCTACTGGGTATTTACCCCAAAGTCTTAAAAACTCATATCCCAATAGATATTTGCACACTGATGTTTATAGCAGCATTATTCACAGTGGCCAAGATATGGAAGCAACTGAAGTGTCCCATGATAGATGATTGGCCAAAGAAGCTGTGGTACATATATACAATGGAATATTACTCAGCCGTAAGAAGAGATGAAATTCTGCCATTTGTGACAACATGGATGAAACTTGAGATAACCATGCTAAGTGAAATAAGCCAGATGAAAAAAGTTGAAAATCACATGATATCACTTATATGTGGGATATAAACTTAAAAGCAACAAATGAACAGGATAAACAAACAGAGACTCATAGACATGGACTATAGACTAGTGGTTACCAGAAGGTTGGGAGTGGGGGAGGAGAGGTGGTGTTGACAGGATAAAGGGAGTTATGAATAGAGGGGTAGGGGTGCATAAAGTGTGTAAAGGGGATCGAATATATGGTAGCTGATGTAAATTGGACTTTGGGTAGTGAGCACACAATAGAATATATAAATATCAAACAATAATGTACACCTGAAAATTATATGATTGTATTAACCAATGTTACCTCAATAAACTTAATTAAAAAATGAATTATGAGTGATAATGTCAACTTTGGTCAGGAAGTCAGGGAGATATATTGGACGATACAAAAGTCTTTTCTAGTGTCCTTTTTATTAAACCACAAAAGAATTGCATATTTTGTGAACATGTACTATCAACCTCGCTTCCTGGAGGATTTCTGCTCTCTGAATTTGAAAAAAAAAATAGTAATTTATATTAGCTTATATTTCATTTTCATGGTTAATGATAAAATAATTTTCAAAGTTTCTTTGTCACTGCAGAAAAGATGCTAAATGATAGTGAAGAAACTATTAATGGATGAAGAGAATTCCACCTCCCTTCTTCCACTAATTTTCTGTGTGGCACCTGGCAAATGGTTTAAAAGAGCCTAACTACAAGTTTGTTCATAAACAAATAAAGACACTGGGCCTAATGATTTATAAAGTTATATTCTTGTATTGACATTTTGACTTTTACTATAAGTGATAACACTAAATCATTAAATTATATAATTTTACGAGTTTTTGCATAACTTTCATCTATAAATATTATAAGACAAATACATTTTTTCAAAAGTTTTATTGTATTAGGTTATGAACAAAATTTTCAGTTATGTATGTCCCAATCTTTGAACATACTAGGCAATGCTCAAATAACAAAACTATAAACAATAATTATGAACATTTAAATATGTTAATTAAAAAAAAGACACTCTTTAGAACTCATGGGTCACAGAATTACAAACTGCAATTAAAAATTACTTAGAGATATTAAGAATAAGATTATCAACTGAAAATGTAAAATTTTTCAAAAGTCATATTTAGAGGCAAATATAGAGGTTCATATTTCATTAAAATTAAATTATTATAGTTTTAACATAATTTGTTAAGACTTTTTTTAAAAAACAGTTTTAAGTTCATATTTCATTATAATTAAATTATTATAATTTTAAACATAATTTGTTAAGACTTTTTTTAAAAAACAGTTTTAGGTTCACAGCAAAATTGAAGGGAAGATACAGAGATTTTCCATATATTCCTTGCCCCCACTCATGCATAGTCTCCCTTATTATCAATATCCACCACCAGAGTAATACATTAGTTACAACTAAGAAACCTACATTGATTCATCATTATCACCCAAATTTCATAATTTACTTTGGAGTTAGTTCTTGGTGTTGTACATTCTATGGTTTTGGACTAATATATAAAAACATGGATTCATCATTATAGTATCATACATTATTTTCACTACCCTAAAAATTCTCTGTGCTCTGCCTGTTCATCTGTTCCCCTCAGCCACTGCAACCACAGATATTTCTACTGTCTCCATAGTTTTTACCTTTTCCAGAATGTCATATGGACATATAGTATGTAGTCTTTTCAGACTGGCTTCAACACAATGTTTTCAAAAAGGAGAATACAAATGTAAGTATATATAAATGTACATTAATTAGAAAATATGAAGAAAAAACATAGCAGTTATAATGACTGAATTCCAAATCTAGTTGTGCAAATCAAGTAAAACACAGATGTAGAGGATAATAAAACAAATAAAAAAACCTCTATAGTGTTCTATTCTAATAAATTAGAAATTTTAGTAAAAAAGACACTTTAGGAAATTTTAAGTGATCAAAATGAACTTTAGAAGAATAAAATCAGAACGTTAATAAATATTATGGCAAAATATCAATTAGTCACACATAAAGCTATAAAAACATTATTTTCATGTAAAATTATTATAGAGAAACTAAATTTTTCAGGAGCACCAGGCAGAACAAGTTGAATGAGAAAATCTGACCTACCTTTCCATTTTTTTCTCTTTTTCATATATAATAGTTTTTTAGCACAAAAGGAAAGCTATAGTTTTAATAGAGATTTCGCTTTTCTTCCTGGGGATGCAAATTTTTTTTTTTTACTTAAAAAATTAAAAATGCAAAAAATGGATAAAGAATCATATATACACATGTACTTGTCTAGATATCTATCATCATATTTAACTCAATCACTAAAATGACTTACTGGAGATATTTAAGTGAGAATAATGATATTTTATATTTATTTTATCATTTTTTTAACATCATCTATAAATTAAAATACTGCACTGACCTAGATTTCATCCCAGACTCTCTGTAATACTATCTTTTATTATAGAATTCTTATACACCGTTAGAGAAAATGTAAACTGATAAAAGTATTATAGAAAACTGCATGAACATTCCTCTAAGATTAAAAATAAAATCACTATGTAATCCAGCAATTCTAATTCTGGGTATATAGTCAAAAGAATTCAAAGAAGGATAACTACTTTTTTCATATTTATAATGCTGTAATGTGAATGATACTGTATTCACAAAAACATAGATGTAAAAACCATTCTAATGTTTATAAACATATGAAATGATAAAGACAATGTAGTATATACATACAATGGACTATTATTCTGCCTTTAAAAAAAGAAGGAAATACTGACATTTGAGACAACCTGAATGAACTTGGACATTATGCTAAGTGAAATAAATCAGACAGAGAACAATAAACTCCACAAGATCTTACTTCTGTGTAGAATCTAAAGAAGTTTTACTCATAGAAAGAGAGTAGAATAGTGAGTAACAGTGGCTGAAAGTGGTGGAAATAGAATGAGGTTAGTAAAATAGTATAAACTTTTATTAATAAGGTGAATACTTTATAAGGAAGGTATTCTGGAGACCAAATGACAGCTTGGTGAATACAGTTAATGAACATGTATTGTACACTTGAAATTGACTAAGACAATAGATCTTAAGTGTCTTGATCATACACACACAACAAAAGGGTAACTATATGAAATGATTTCTTTGTTAACAAGCTTGATTTTGGTAATCATTCCACACTACATATACATATCAAAATATCATATTATATGTCTTAAATATATACAATTTTATTTGTCAAGCATACCTCAATTTAGCTAGGATTAACAAAACAAATAAAACTAATGCTCACCTTCTGTCTGAATGCTCTATTTTCTTTAGCCATTTATCATATGACATACACTGAGCCTTTACAAAATCTGTGTACTCTCCCTAAGATGCTTCTAATTTGTTTGGTCTTTCAAATTCAGTACTCATTATAGAAACTTTCATGAGAGGTAGATTATTACTAAATACAACTGAGCCAGTTTAGGAGAGGAAGGAGGTTGAACCAACATGACTTGCTCTGAGTTCTTAATAACTGGAGAAAATGGAGAAAATATTAAACCTAGGTCTATCATGAAGATTATTCCTCTTTATATAAAATCTCTCATTAAATCTTTTTATATTTGTGTGCACTATAATACTATGTTCCTTCAAGTTACAGGGAACACAGAATTACTCAAGATCTTGTTGGATGACTTAATATTGAGAGAAGAAAGATGGTGATGGTTGTGGAGAAGGGGCTTTATGAAGGCCTTCATGTAATTAAGAAGATAGTCAATCATCCAGGCTACCGAGAGGCTGAAACATCTTCTAGATTCTATGCTCATTTATAAATTCTGTTTATTTATTCAAAAATAATTTGAGGACCTATTAGGTGGGAGAGACAGCAGCTTGGGTGACTCAGCTGGTACACTAATGGGTTGTCCCCTTTAATGCAGTATAGAATTTCAAAATATAAATTTTGGAGAAACAACCACTTATATTATAGTAGAGAGGTAGAGAAGTGGTGAAAGATACTGATGTTGTTTTATTAATAAGAAAAAGTATTCTATTTAGATATTAGTAAAGAAAGTGCTTGTAATATATTCAAAAGCTTCAATCCCTGAACTTTCTATGATTTCACCTACTAAAAATTCTCATTTAAAATTAAACAGTCCAAAAAGTGAGATTTCTCAAAAGATGAAAATTTTCAAAAAGAAGTACATCATCCACAAGAGAAATGCCTCAGAATTAGCTTGTACTCTGCTGATATAATTATTTATCTGTTCTGATAAAATTCTAATATGGATGAAATTAAGGATGAATTTTACTATAACTCAGAAAAAGTTCAAATTTATTATTTTAAATTTCAGGCTTTGCAGTAATTTTAGTTTTATAATTAAGCATTAATATAATTGAGATTGGAGACTTAGATATCTATCTAATTAAAAGGAGCCAACCCATCTAACAGATATTCTCTGACTAAAGCAAACATAAATCTACTTGGGGAAAATCTGAGTAAAAGTCTGCTTGAGAAACAAGAGGTAAGAATTTTCTGGGAGGTTTTGCAACAAAATTAGCCATGGGCATGTGCACATTTTCTGCCCCCTGTTGTCCATGCCCTATATAATCTCCTCACCTTGAATGTGGGTAAGAAGTATCAATATGATGGCTATCACTTGTGATTAGGTTACACTGTAAAGCAAAGATAAATGATATTGAAAAAATAATTAAAGTCTTTAATCAGTTGACTTTGATTTAATTATAAGGTAAAACACCTAGGTGGGCTAGACCTAGTTAGGTCTTAAAATAAGCCCTCAAAGTAAGAGACAAGTAATATCCAGGAGATGACCTCCTGGTCTTGCATAAGCCAACTGGAGTGATGTGGAGAGAGCTATATAGTAGCAAATATCAGATAGCCTCTAAGAGGTGAGGTGAGAGCACCATGTGGCTCTGAAAGAAAATCAGATGAAATTGCAATTTGCCCGACACATTTTTTTTCAGCCTTGTGAGACCATGAGCAGAGGACTAGTTAACTTGTGGCTGGTATAGAAACTACAAAATAACAAGTGTGTGCTGTTTTAAGTCATCATATTTGTGTTATTTTATTTATTTATTTATTTTTGTAGCAAAGACTAACATCAAGTCTTATCATTGTGCCAAATGAAAGGTGTGGCTGATAATCTTCTCCATCTTGGGAGTGATCTGATTTGACAAATGTTTGGTTTCACAATCAAGTTAAATTTTACTTTTTAAAGGCTGTATAAATCACATCCTATATTTGAAACTGAACATTTGGAGAGCACATTAACAAAAAATGGAGGTATAGAAATAAACGCCACCTCATATTCATAGGTTGGATGAATTAAATTGTTAAAATATCCATACTACCCAAAGTGATCTATAGATTTATTTTAATCAAAATTCCCAAATCCCTTAAATCTCTATCAAAATCTTAATGGGAATTTTGCAAAAATAGAAAAAAAAATATTATATGAAACCTCAAAGACCCCTGACTAGCAAAAAAAAAAAAAAAAAAAAAAAAAAAAAAAAAAAAAAAAAAAAAAAAAAAAAAAAAAAAAAAAAAAAAAAAAAAAAAAAAAAAAAAAAAAAAAAAAAGGTAAAAAAAATAGTGTTGAAAACCTTAGACTTTCTAATTTGAAAACATACTATAAAGCAAGAATAATTAAGACAGTGTGGTACTGGCATGAAGACATAAAGACAAACAGAACAGAATAGAAAGTGCATAAAAACTGTATATATGACTAAATTATTTTTGACAAGGGTATCAAGATAGCATAATGGAGAAAGGACAGTGGATGGAAACAGAAAAAATGGATAGTCAAATGCAAGAGAATAAAGTTGGACCATTACTTTACACTATATATAAAAATTAATAAAAAGCCTACAAATATGACCTAAAATAATAAAACTTCTAGAAAAAAATAGGTAAAAGGCTTCAGGACATTGGATTTGATAATGACTTCTTGGATGTAAAACCAAAACAAAAGGAACAAAAGCAAAAAAAAACGAATAAATGAGATTACATCAAATTTAAAAACCTCTCTGCATCACAAGAAACAACCAATAAATTGAAAAGGTAGTCTAAAGAATGGGAAAAATATTTCTAATCACATATCTGTTAAGGAGTTAATATCCACCATATATAAGAAACTTCTACAACTCAACAACAACAAAATAAATAAATAACCTGCTTTTTAAATATGAACAAAGGACTTGAATACACAATTCTTCAAAGAAGGTATACAAATGGCCCAAAAGCATATTAAAAGTTTATCAATATTAATAATCATAAGAGAAATGCAAATAAAAACCACAAGATATGATCTCATATCCATTGGGATGGCTACTATCAAAAGAACAGAAATAAAAAGTGTTCATGAGGATGCAGAGATATTTAAACCTTTGCACACTGTTGGTGGAAATATAACATTGTAGAGTCATTATGGAAAACAGTTTGGAGGTTACTCAAATAATTAAAAATAGAATTAGCATATGCTTCAGCAACCCTAATTCTGGATTTATCCAAAAGAATTAAAAACACGATCTCATATATTAATGATATGTCAATAAAACTGAATTGATTTAATTAATAAATTAAATTAAAACAGGATCTCAAAGAGATGTTTAAACACCGATAATTTCTACAAGATTAGCTAAGAGGTAGAGCTAACCTCAATGTCCAATGTTGAATAAATAAAGTACATACATACATACACACACAATAAAATGTTATTCAGCCTTAAAAGAAGGAAATCCTGTCAAATGCAACAATATGGGTGAACTTCTAGAACATTATACTAAGCAAAAATAATTCAGTTAAAAAAAAAACAAAGCAAGTACTGTAAGTACTGTATGATATCATTCAAATGAAGTATCTGATGTAGTCGAAATCATAAAAACAGAAAGTATAAAGGAAGGTTGCTAAGTGTTGGGGGAAGAGAAATTAGTGTTCAGGGCACAGAGTTTCAATTTTGCAAGATTAAAAAGTTCTAGAGACCTGTTGAATAACAGTGAGAATATACTTATTAGTATTGAATTTTACACTTACAAATAAGGTGGTAAATTTAATATTATGTGCTTTTTACAACAATAAAAAATAGTTAAACAATCAAATTGAGATGTTTGGGAAATAAACAATAGTACCTAGCTCAATTTAAAACAGAATACATGCAGCAAATCAGTTTTGTGAATATCTTAAGCTGAGGATAAGATACTGCTGATTCAAAAACACTCAAAACGAAAAGATAAAAGGATCAAAAGAAAAATGACAATAGACATTTCAAAAAATAGACACAGCAGTATGATTTAGAAAAAAGTTTCTAGATGCTTTTTAAATAAATTCTTTCTTCATTTTTTAAATATATTTATCTGAAGAGAAATTAGCTCAATTCTGCCATTTGAGTCTTAGAAGACAAGGGTAAAATTGTTTGATATTCTTCATATGAAAAACTCTAGGTCAAACAGTAAATGTAAAGTTACTTAGGCCACCCATTTCATCAATCTGCTTTACTTATCTAATATAGCAGCATTCACTTGCTGGCCTTGCAGATTTCTAATTCTTCATATATGGTAACTTGTGGGGGCAATTTTATTGCATTTATCTCTGAACATCATCTGTCTACTACTTTAAAATAGCATTAAGATACCTATGAAGGGCAGTAATAATCAAAGCTGATGGAAGTAACCAACTAATTGCAAAAAAAATTATTGGCCTGAACAGATTTCCTATGCTCTTCATAGCACAATCAAATTTAATCTATTTATCCTACACCTGAATATAACTTTTCTGGTCACTAATGATAGAATTGCCACCTTTAATTCTTACCTGTAAATAAAAGTAATTATGAGAATTAAACAAGATGACACATAGAAGAAGCACTTAGCAAACTATAGAAGTCCTTAAAAATGTAAAGCATCATTACAATTTTAGAACTAACCATATTGTTTAGGATTGTTATTAGGTCGTAGTTAAAGCCTAATTAATAATCGATTTCCTTCAACGTTTTTAGAATTGCACTTCCGGTTTTTGCATGTAAGGAGCTTGGAAGTTGCCACGCAATACTAACAAGTAAAAAGCTGAATAGACTGAAATTTTGACAACTACTTGGATTCATAAGAGAGGAAGGATAAAGAGCAAACCGTAGCCCCCAAGATTAGAAAGATAGAGGGTGAATACAGGGATTTGCTTGCTAATCAAAGCAGAGACTCATGAGCGCACAGGCACAATCCTGCACACCAGTGCCAGGGTAAGAAAACTGAACTGATGAAATTGAAGGAAATGGCAACTTGCAGCCTTGTCTGTATAGTATCAATAGTTTTTGTTATCGTTTTCTTAATACCTTGCTTTTTTTTTTTTTTAACATACTGGCATTTTTGCTGCCTTAGGAGGAGAACACACATGAGCAATGGTTTTTTTTTTTTTTTTTTTTTTTTGGATAGACAGAATTCCAAGCACAATATTTTAAATTTTCCTGATTTTCAGGTAGTTTTTAATCACACCATGCATAAATGTTGGAAAATAACTTAACTGATTTCAACCAATGCTAAATTAAATGATATCACAATTTAAAATGTGGAATTGTTTGAAATAATCTATTATTTTGATTTTATTTTAATCTGCCAGACAAATCATGCCAGTAGATTTTCCATGCATTTAGTCACAGACCACTCATAATATTTTATTTATGTCAAAATGGGTTGTTTGGTAATAATTCAGGCATTCTCAGGATGTTAAATTATTCTGAAAACCTATTTACCTTGCTGCATTTGAGCTTATACATAGATTGAGAACAATCCTTTCCCATTTGAAAATACACTATCCATGAACAAAGCTATTTCTTAATGAGGATGGTGTTATCATAAGTAAGCATGAAGAGGTGTTTGCTGTTTTTGAGGGAAAATGTCATATTTAAGTGGTAGAACTGTACACAGCTGTGTTTGAGTTCATCAAACATCTCACATTAAATGTCTGAGGTTTGCTTATTTCCAAATGTGTTTTGAAAAATGTGTTTCTCTATATTTTTAAGCATGGAGAGTGTTTCAAAAGGCCCACATGCTGCAAGTTGCCATTTCATCTATTTATCAAAATAGAAGCATAAATAGAATTTGTTGTCAGTAAATTCAGCTGAATGGGTTTATGACTTTTTTTTTTTTCTTTCAGATAATGAGATAGCTCAGAAGTATTCTAAAGCCAGAGGATTCAGATATCATTGCCAGGATTTTTATATATCCTGGAATAGGAGCTGAAACTCACTAAATGTTGGTAACTTTGATTAGACACCAAATCAAATCTATCTCCTGGTTTCATCATATATCTGCAGCTCTTCTCCATTTAGGTTAGTTAACATTTTTTGGAAACAGATTTCCAGAGAAAAATATACTGTTTCTAGAAGCCTATCTTATAAAACTCTAAATCAAACCACTATTGGTCATTGACACAATATTTTACCTGGTCTTTAGTCATGATCATATTTAATCCCACTTATAACTGAAGTACAGTTGACCCTTGAACAACACCATTTGAACTTGCAGCACCCTCTTATATGTGGATTGTTTCTCATAAACATACAGCCTACTCTCTGTAAATCCAGATTTACAACTGCAGATTAAACTTAGATTAAAAATGGTATTTTCCATCCATGGTTGAGGTTCTGTGAATAAGGAGAGCTGACTGAATATTTTGTTCTGTACCATTTTATATAAGGGACATGATCATCTGTAAATTTTGGTGTCTTCAGCTCTTTTGAGTGTGTGGTGGTGGGCACTCCTGGTTGTTCAAGGGTAAACTGTATTTGTGATTTTAGATACATTGCTTATTCTACTCATTATTCAAAAATTACTCCTTTTGTTGAGTTCCCTTTTCTTTAAATGTTTATCTATGCTTTGAGATGCTATACTATGAATAGCTTAGCTTTTAAATTTAAGTTTAAAACTTGTAGATTTAAACTATACTTTTTTCTTGTCTCTTTTATGACTAATTCCTCCTTTGTAAAATGAGGATAAAAATAGTTTTCTTTCCATAATATTAATGATGAAATTAATATAAAACTGTAGAGAAGCTAGGAATCAGAAATAAAATGAAATATTTAAAAAATAGTTTATCTAAATTTTACCTGAAAACAAAAGAAATTAAATAGAAAAATAACTTTTGCAAAATAACTTTCAAATATTCTCATCATTTGCTCTTGTTTGGACATTAGGAAAAAAAGTGGAAGAAAAAAAGTGTAAAGGAGGATGCTGAAGGTTAATATAAAATGTCAAGTCAGTATTAAATAAATGGGGGAAAAAAGATGATTAATAATTTGAGTCACTCAGGCTAAATATGTGGGTCTTTCTTTTACACAATCACATCTTTTATTGCCAGAGAAAAAGATCCTGAAATTTTAAGAGGGCCACTTCTCATTTTGTTACTAAATCCTATTATTACTTTCATTGTCGTATTTAGAATTCAACTAATAAATAAAATATGATGGGATGCAGGCAAATTTTGAGTCATAGGAAAATTTGTAGCATAATTTTTTCAATTAACAAAATTACAAAAACAATATAAGATATTAAATGTAATAGTAAATAGAAAATATAATATTACACATTAAAATAATATAAAATTAAAAATATAAAAATCTACCAAATATAGATATACCATAAAAATCAAAAGTAAGTTCAAAGATAAAAATATTACATTTCAAGCAAAAATATAATGGATTAGATAAAATTAAAAAATTAAAAATATGTCCCAACCCACTTTCTTTAAAAGGTTAATAAAAGCAAAATGTTGGAAGACAATAGAATTGGAAAAGCTATTAAACTATTTGCCCCTTAAAAAAATTCAGAATGCTGTTTTTATATATAATTTATTTCAAACTTTGGAGAAAATAATTAAAAACTTTTTAATCTTACTTGGAGTTTAGAAAATAAAAGATGGATGAATTACCACCTCATTTTGTCAGCTGAAACTAAAATCATAAAACACAGTGCACAAAATTGTATTCAGAATAAATTTAATTTTCAATTTTGATCCTACAATTATAAACAGAATATTAATAAAGCAGGGTGAAAGGATAACAACATATTCAAAATAAGTAGGACACTAACAAGGAAGACCTGTCTGATTATTAGAAAATATTTAACTATAATTTAAAACACCAAAAAGTTGAGGGAATATAAGAGTGCGTTAACAATCATGATACTCTGTTAGAACTCTACATTTATTCTTAATTAAAAAATACTCTATAAAAATATAAAAAGGAGAAGACTTGTCAACATAGCATAGAAGCTAAATGCAGTGCATGACTGATTCCTCTCACCACCACACCAAAATTACAGTGAAACTACAGAGCAATTATAACCTGAGCTCTGGATGAACAGAGGCCCTACAACTGGGAACATACATATGAAGAGGCTGGTAGGAGGGGCTGAGATGCAAAATGTCCTGTCTCACAACAGCAGAAGGCAGTTGAATCAGGAGGGTTATCTGGTCTGCAGAACCTTCTCCCTGCCCTCCTAGGAGCAAGGGGTCCTGGACCCCACTGGTGTCCTCAACCAAGGGTTCCAATGTCAAGAAGAGAAGTATTCGCAAGCTCTGGCTATGTAAAACCAGTGGACATGGTGGCCGAGTGAGACAAAAGGCTGAGGGTGTTAAAGACATTCTTTTCAAGGGGCCAGCAGCCAAACTTACTCACTGATAGACTCACTCGCTCTGAACTTCAGCACTAGCATAGATGCTCAAGGGCTTCAGGGAAAGGGTTGGCGAAGTGGCTCTCTCCTAGACACAAGTTCTGGAAGCATCCATTGTTTCATGGTTGAGCCCTAACCCCTCCCAGCAGCGAATGCAGACAGCTATCGTACCTGAGTCTCAACCGGCCTGGATAACTCAGATCATTCTGCCTAGGGGATTCCCTGAGACCTTTCTGTTTGCAACTTGTGGGCCCACCTAAGCTGCCTTCAGTGGTTTATTCCAGGGTCCTCAACCCCCAGGCCACAGACCGGTACCAGTCCCAAGCCTGTTAGGAAATGGGCCACATGAAAGGAGGTGAATGGTTGGCGAGTGAGTAAAGCTCCATGTGTATTTGCAGCTGCTCCCCAGCACTACCATCACCACCTCAGCTCTACATCAGATCATAGGGGCACTGGCTGGTGCCAAAAAAGGTTAAGGACTGTTAGTTTATTCTATACAAGTGGCCTAGCTCAACTCATGCTGCACACTTCACTAAAATTTCTCAAAGGCTCATAAAACCCAAAGAAGCATCATCTGGCCTCAGTGTACTCTGCACCTGTTGCTGAGCAGTACCAAACCTTGCACTAGTTACCACTAGTTTCTGGCTTGGCCTCTCAAGGAACCTATAAGTCAGCATGGGTGGCAGACACCTGTGCAATGCTTGGTGACTCTTATCAGGGGGCTATGGAAGTGCACAAGGTATAGTTGAACTTGGCCTGCAGCTGGGGCCCTCCCAGGAAGCATTTGGGCTGGCACTCACAGTAGCCTGCTTCTACTCACAACAGAACTGGAGAAGAACCTAGGGTTGCATCTGAAGAGGACACACCTGAATAAGTAGACTGTAAAGTCCCCAGAGCCCTGCTAGAGTAAATCCTGCTCTATAGAGACAGGTCCTCACTGGCCAATCCTCATAACCAAGCAGACTAAGGTCAATCCCTCCCATCAAAGCGCAAACAGCAACCAAGTCTCAACTACATTAGGAGGGCACACACAAGAAACACATCTTGAATACCCCATTCAGGTGATCAGGAAAGACTGTGCCGCTGGGCCACATAGGACACCTACTACATAAGGTCACTCTACTAAGACCGGGAGCCCTAGGAGCCCTACATGATATATAGAAATAAACACAGAGAGGCAGACAAAATAACAAGACAAGAAAACATGTCTCAAACAAAAGAACAGAACAAAGTTTCAGTAAAAAATTAAACAAAGTGAAGACAAGCAATCTACCAAATGTAGAGTTCAAAACACAGGTTATAAAGATGCTCAATAAACTTATGGGGAGAGTAGATGAACTCAGTGAGAACTTTGACAAAGAGAAAACATAAAAATTGAGATGGAAAACACAAAAAAGAACCAGTAAGAAATGAAGACTACATTAGAGGAAATCAACAGATTGGATGAAGTGGAAGATTGAATCAGCAATTTAGAGGATGGGGTAATGGAAGGATACTCGATCAGAACAGTGACAAGAAAAAAGAATTAAAAAAAATGAGGATAGTTTAAGGGGACTCTGGGACATTAAGCATAAAAACATTCACATATCATAGAAGTGCCAGAAGGAGAAGAGAGAGAACAAGGAATTGAAAGCCTATTTGAAAAAATAATGGCTGAAAACTTGCCTAACTTAGGACACATAAGCCCTGGAAGCTCAGAGTCCCAAACAAGATGAACCCGAAGAGGCCCATACCAAAACACATCATAATTAAAATGCCAAAGATTAAAGAAAAAGAGAGAATCTTAAAATCAGCAAGAGAAAAGCAGTTAGTTATCTACAAGGGAGCTTCCGTAAGAGTATGCACCAATTTTTCAACAGAAATTTTGCAGACTAGAAGGGCTTGGCAAAAAATTTTCAAAGCAATGAAAAGATAATGCAAAAAAACCAAGATTACTCTACCCAGCAAAGCTTTCATTCAGAGTCAAAAAACAGATAGAGAGCTTCCCAGACACAATAAAAGCTAAAGGAATTCATCACTGTTAAGCCAGTATTACAGGAAATGTTGGAGGGACTTCTTTAAAAAGAAAAAAAAAAACCCAAATGTATCAAAAATATGAATAAAGAATAGCAATAACTACACATCTAACAATAATTACTTTAAATAAAAAAGAATTAAATGCTCCAATCAAAATATAGGGTGGCTGGATGGATAAGAAAACCTGACCCTTATATGCTGCCGATAAGAGACTCCAGATTTAAAGACATACACAGACTAAAAGCAAAGAGATGGAAAAAGATATTTCGTGATGGACCTAGGGGCTAGTGTGCTGAGTAGAGTGAACCAGTTAAAGAAAGATAAATGCCATATAATTTTACATATGGAATCTAAAGAACAAAATAAACAAGAAAAAAAAACAGAAACAAACTCACAGACACAGAGAATATTTTGAGGGTTATCAGATGAGAAGGAGGTTAGAGAGGTAAGTAAAAAATTGAGAAGGGATTAAGAAGTACAAATGGTAGTTACAAGATAGTCATAGAGGTATAAAGAATAGCATAAGGAATATAGTTAATAATATTGTAATAACTATGTACAGTGTCAGATAGGTACTAGATTTATTGAGATGATCACTTTGTGAGATATATAGATGTGTAATCACTATACTGTACACCTGAAACTAATATAATATTGTATTCTAAGTATAAATAAAAAATAAAAATTATTATTAAAAAATAAAGTAAATAAAATAAATGTATGAAAAAGGAAAATAAAGGCATTTCTGGTAGTAGCTAGATAGAGCTGCAATAATTAATTAATTTTAGCTTAGAATCTCTAACAGTAAAATTAAGAGAAAAATTATAAAAATTTTAAAGATGACTTATTAATATATTTCTATCATATATTTTATCTTAGAAATCTAATACAATCATCACAAAAATTCTAGAATCATAAAGGAGATCATATGATGGCAAATTAACAAAAAAGAATATGTAAAGTATAATAGTATTTATAATTTTTTTATATTCCAGTAAATACATTGAAGAGACCAAGAAAAAATCTGTAACATAACTATTTAGAAATAAACACTAAAAAGCACACAGCAATTAGATTTAGAAAATTACAGAAATGTAAGAAAGCATAAAATATTAATGAATGTATGTCGGGAGCCACGTAATGGAGAAACAAAATGGCCACGGCTCATAAGTTCCTACTTCACTTCCTGGAGATTAGCTGAAAGCCCGCGCGCGCCAAGACAAAGCCCACGCGCGCCAAGACAAAGCCCGCGCGCGCCAAGATGCCTATACCGCCTACCCCCTTATGGCACCTTACCCCACTTAAGCGCCCCTATCAGCATATGCCGCGCTATACCACCCCTTCCCTGGCAGCCAATCCCCTGCCTACAAGTATCTCTCTAACCCCCCTCCCTCTCTGTATATATGTATCCCCATTTTGCAATAAAATTTTGAGGCTTGATCAGAATACTGTCTTGCCTCCGCTCCTTTTTCTCAGGTTGGATCCTCCTCGCCCCCACGAATAACTAGGTCCCGCCGGTCGGGACAAGTGGCGCCCAACGTGGGGCACGAGGCACGGATCCTTCTCAGACGGACCCCGACCTAATTCCTGACGTCCGGACCCCTGAAGCCCAGAAGTGGAGGACTGCTTTCACCGCTCATGAAAGTCATTCGTCCTCGGTGAGTACCCTTTCGTCCGTCTCATAAAAATGGGCCATAAGTTATCTAAGGAAGCGGTCTTCATAAAAGACCTCAAGGTTTCACTCAG
>PVKZ01002837.1:0-182533 GCA_004027375.1 Macroglossus sobrinus | reverse complement strand
GTTTCTCCCTTTAGTTCTGTTAGTAATTGCTTTCCATATATTGTAACTCCCTGATTGGGAGCATAGATATTAATAAATGTTGTCTTTTTGGTGCATGATTCCCTTTATCATTATGAAGTGTCTTTCGGTATCTTTCTTTACTTTTTTTATTTTGAAGTCTGTTTTATTCGATATTAGTACCGCTGGTGTGCAGTTTAGGTGTTTTTTGTTGAGTTTTAGATGTTCAGTTTATTGTTGTTTCAAGGGGAGAGATCTGAGGACATCTCTTATTCTGCCATGTTTCTCAGAATTCTCCTGATATTTTATTTACATTAATATGTAAGAAGAAAATGAACCAAATATGCTACTTGTGTCATTTGTTGAAGTGACACAAGACATTTTGTTGAATCAGATAATGATTTTAAGTACCAGAAGACTATTTTCTCAATTTATTGTGCCATTTATAAAATAATAGCTATTTATATGGCAAACTTTTTTCATTATTAACATTTTTTAAATCTTTTTTCTAAAGCATGGACATTCAAAAACAGTAAATGAAACCCTGATTTGTAGCATTTGCTTATGCTCATCATAAAATCCAATGTGATATCACAGAATAAATATTTCTACCTGACAGATAGAATACAAATATTAGGCTATCCATTAGATCATCAAAATCCATCTTTGAAATCCTACCTGACTATTTCAGAGTTTTCATAGACTCAATGTTTGAAATTTTACTTTAGTTCACTGTTGAAAATTCTGATTAGTTTATTTCTCACTTTTTTTCCATCTTAACCCACCGCTTATTGAGTTTTGCTAAAAGTGGTAATCCTACCCAGCGGGCCTCTGTGGTTTTCTTAGAATGAAATAATAAGCATGCTTTGATATTCAGGGAGTGTAGGTTGTTTAGGCCTATAATTGTTTTTAATGGGTTGCTCACTTCAAAATCACAGTTGATTACTACAAAATACAGCAAAGCAGAATTAGGCCAATAAAAATTAGTGGATTTATAGTTTTACAGTAAATAAAACTTTGTTAAATATAAATAACACTAGCACTTTTTTTTTTAATTTTCAGCATGCTATGTAACATTTATGATCCTACATATTTCATTTGGTTATGATTTGGAATACTGTTTGACAATAGTAAGCAGACAGAATAATACAACAATAAAATGCTCTTTTATTTAATGATTTCATTTTGGCAAAGGTTTGTTTGCATACAAAGTGACTTCTATTTATAGCAGTCAATAAAAAAGGCATTTTGTGACAGAAATTATTTGGCTTGTGCCAGGATGGCCCTTGCCTTGTATTACATGCACTTTGACAATAGTCAACTTCACAGGAAATCCAGTTCTACTGGGGCATACATAAACAAAATAAAATTCATGTTAACACAATTCTCTAAATATTTTCATACAAATTAATTAGTAAAATGTAAAACAGATCATTTTAAAGCTAAATTATGAGGATACACACACACACACATTTATTTATTTAATGGGTATTTTTTAACACTGTTCATTTGTCTGAATGAAAATAAAATGTAAACTTAGGACTTTGGGGGTAAGGCGAGATGACAAGAGGAATTACTTAAAAGATCGAAAATTTGAGACGGGAAATCAATACTTTAAAAGTCCAAAGCTTGGCAATTACTATGATAAACTTCTTTCCTCCTTTTTTTCCTTCACAAATTTTTACCTTGGGTATATAAGAAGAAACTTTGCAAGATTTGAGAAGATTCAATGATTATCTAAAACTAACTTTAATGTTTTTTAATTCATTTAAAATGAATCTGTTTTTACAAGACTGTCTTTCCTAAAACCAATGCAGTTTACAATAGATCACCACCTAAGCTTATAAGTATTATAAGAAGGAAATTTTTGCATGTGTTTCTTATTCTTCTGTAAACATGCCCTTAAAGTATACCATTGCAAAGGCCAGTAGATAGCCAAAAATATATAAACTCTCTTTTTTTCCATAGAAACAGAAAGATTTCAGGGGCCAAGTGTAAACAAATATGATTCCAAAATATTTGGATTGTTACAAAAAGAAAAAGGCTTCCTTCAATCTACTTAAACTTTTATTACACATTTTATTTTGTCCTCTCCAGTTGTTTTTTCCTTTCTTTCTATTTATTCTTTAAAAATTCCTTCTTAAACTGCTTTAAAGAAAAACGGTCTCTTTTCAGTTCTTTCTAAAACAATATGTCATGAAACTAACTTGGTTAGTCGCAGAAAGCTGTAGATAAAATAAAACTAGTCATATGACCCACATAACTTATTGTGTCTTTAGCTCATAATTTTAGAAAGGAAATAAAGTGACAATGTAATTGTAAATGCAGGCTTTTATCAAATATTGTAGTTTAAAGCATTCAATGAATATTTTTGTAATGTCTAAAAGGACATTTGGATATTTTGCTATGTCCAAAAGATTATTTCAATAATTAAGGTGAAATGTTTTCTAAAAAAGAATATTATTTTTTTTATGAAACTAAAATTGTTTCTTCAGCAGTCTGATGACATTAAGTAAGTTTGTCTTTATTTTATTGTCATACCTTAAACAGTACTCTTTGAGGTTCAAAATATTTCTGTCGGCTACTTGCACAATCCAAATTAATTTGTTACCTATTATACCTTTCTTTGGGAATATGTTGCCAATTGTTAGACCTGGAAAAATGGTGGATATAAAACTATTCGAAAACAGAGAAGCTAGGACCATATCTCTGCCCTACATATCTCAGCCATGAAGAAGCAGAACTAATCAATGCAATTATCCAAGGCCAGCCAGACTGATTTAACCAGAAGCACTACAAATGAATGAACTAGGTGGTGATCTATCTGTGAACTGCACTGACCATTCAGTGTTTCCTGTGTCTATAATGCAAAGTAAAATGGACAGTTGAGGCAATTATCTAAACAATTCTGTCCAAAAAAAAGCTTGTTACTAAGGTAAAAGTGAGTTGGGGAGTGCCTCAATTATCCATATTGAATTTCTGTATTGATCACATTCACAGGACAATTGCTTGACTCGCCACTTCATTTTGCTTGGGTAGACACAGACTAAAATAATTGAAAGCAATTAAACAGCAATGTCTGGGGAACCATAAGTGACAACTTAGGTCAGATATTGTGATGCAAGGTAGCTTCATCAACAAGTATTTATCAAATCCCTACTGTGCCAAATACTAGAGAAATTACCAGTTAAACAGAGAAGAAAATGACTATTCACAATCTAACGGAAATGAGGCATGCATCCATTAAAACGTTAGGTGGAATGGGCATCAATTCAACAGTGAATTTTGAAATAAAAAAGCTGTGTTTTAAGTAATATGTTGGTTTCTTTCCAAAGCCTAGTGAAATTTAAAAAGCTTGAAGTTAGACTTTGAATTGGCTTTATAAACAGGCTTGCCATTTAAGAAAGACTGGGAAGACCTCTATTAGAAATCTTTGAATGAGTAAAGCAAAAGCACTCTGGTCATCCTTCTTTGGAAGGCAAATACATGTGGGAGGAGTCACACACTTAAATGCACTAAATCCCTAAGGCTTTTCCTTAAAGGGAAGTGAGTTGTCATTGTCCCTCAGAGTGATATGCGAAAACAGCAGCAAAACACCACTGAGTGCCTGCAGGAGATAACTGAATAGCAGTAAAAGGATAGGTAGAGATTGAAAATAAATTCTGCACTCACACAGCAATTTGGCCTTGAGCCAACTAGGTGGACTAACAGGTTCTTTATTACCCTATGATTATTGTAGTGAAAGTGACAAAAAGGTTAACTAATCTCCACCTAGAATACTAAGGCAAGACCTGTCTAATACATGTTTATCTAATTTTTTTTTTTAATGGAGACAATATCATTGGTAGATCTAAAGTAATTTTATCTAGAACCACATTTGTCTGTCCTGGAATACACACACACAAGCACACACATAATAAGCATGATTTGACATAATGAGTCCTATATTACTGTAGAAAATGCAGAACTTCAATATTCACATATACCCATTTTTATCATAAAACTATTTAACTCTTTAAAACCCTAAGTGTCTTTCTCTTTATAATTTTGAATGTACCTATAGGCATATAAAGTAAATATGTAAAATAAAACTATTCAATATTTCATAGTACCTATGATGTTATTGGCATTAAAATATAAATAATTTCTGGATTAAATGTCATTATATAACAGTAAAATTTTACTTATAAAATAAAACTAGTTACACTTAAATCAGAAATTAACATTAAGTCAAATAACATACAGGAATGAATGTGGACACTTTCTGGTAATATTTTAATAGTTTGAAAGGAGAGATCAATATGTCATTAGAATTAGAAATGACATATCTTTTTATGTTCATCTTGTCACCAAAAGTTTGGAATGGCACTGGAAAGCAGAAGTGACAGAAACATGTTCTAGTTTTCTTGGAAGCCATTTTTACCCACCACCCTGTAGTACACATGCACATATTTCTATAGATATACACAGAGATTCCTGTTTAGAGCTAATTGTAAAAGTGTTAGGGTTCAGAGGCAACTTATGATAAACCAATTTCCTGCTTCAGACCTTCCTTATTAAAACATTGATCTATTTCATTTGTCTCTCTGATTAATCTATGAAAGTAACCAAATGAAAGATTGGTACAAATATACATATAAGCTATAGTGATTCTACTCAGCCGTAAAGATAAAACAGTTATTACTCTTTACCATAATTGTATCTCACCTTGAATCAACCTGAATTATAAATGAGAAACTGGAAAACTTAAAATTGGCTTTACTTGCTCATTCAACTGTTACTCTTCTAAAAAATCTAAATATTCCCACAAATCCTCAGAGGCAATACAATTCTCTATTTTAATAAATTCCCTTGTATCCCACAGAGAATTAATTGCTTTGAAAGCAACTCAATGGTCTGACTTGCTGAGAGGGCCACTGGTAGGGTTTTTTTTCTCTTTTTCTTTTTCTTTTTCTCCTCTATTAAAGAACTCTAAGGAATTAACCAACCTCCTGACCAGGTATAATATCTACTTCTATTATCTCTTTCTACCTCTGTCACTCTCTTTGTCTCTCTGGTCTTTCTCTCTGTCTACACACACACACACACACACACACACACACACACACACACGCATGCATGCACAAAAGGATTGTGAGATCCATGGTATTATTAACAAAATTTGAATTTGTTGTTGTATAAATGGAACTGGATGACTCTGTGGTATGTAAATTACCAGGTCAACTCTCCACAGTCTCTTTCTCTTTGTGAGAAAAATCAGTGACAGATTGTTCTTTGAGAGGATTTCTTGATTATTAAAATCTATAACAGAAATAGAATTTGCCATACCAACTTGTATATAATAGAATGTGCTATCTCATGATTTTTATATAGGATTATAATCTCTAATTGAATCGATTCACTAATTTATTAATCCAATGAATATTTATTTAGCAACTATTATATGTCAGAATTAGCCAAAAAAAAATTATAATGGAAGGTTTGTTTCAGGAAGGTGATGCATCGTAAGAGCTATTAGGATACACATGTAATTCAGATGACACATAGGAACTGGTGTATAGCAATAAACAGAGCTAAGTTATTGGTTAAATTCTATGCAAATACACAGTGCTAATATTTTCTAAAATTGCTATTAGTTGTCTCTGGGTAACTGAATTTAAAAAGTTAAAATTAAATATTAAAACCATCCAAATATCTGTTTTTATAATGAGTGAAGCAAAATGGATTTAAAAATGAATTAATGTAAATAAAAAATAATAAATATGTACATATATGTATGTACTCTAGTGCTAATTGAGATTGATCATCTTTGCCTCCATTAACATTATGTTACTGAATAACTGAATGAAAAACAAAATCAATAAAGTTTCAAACATAAGGGAAACATTTTTCAAATATAATTCTCTAATATAGGGGTCCCCAACCCTGGGCCATGAACTGGTACTGGTCCATGGCCTGTTAGGAACTGGGCCACACAGCAGTAGGTTGATGGAAGGCAAGCAAGCAAAACTTCATCTGTATTTGCAGCCAGTCCCCAGAGTTAGCATCACCGCCTCAGTACCACCTCAGATCATTAGGCATTAGATTCTCATAGAAGCACTAATCCCTGGTGCCAAAACGGTTGGGAATCACTGCTCTAATGCACAAATAACATTAAAGAGAATAGTATTTTTATTCTTATTTTTAAAATTTTATTAAATTTATTGGGATGACATTGGTTAATAAGATTATATAGGTTTCAAGTGTACAATTCTATAATTCATCACTTGTACATTGCATATTGTGTTTACCCCCTAAGTTAAAACTCCTTCTGTCACCATATTTTAACCCCCTTTACTTATTCTACCTCCTCTCCACCCCTTTTTTCCTATGGTAACCACCTTATTGTTTTGTGTGTCTATGAGTTTTTTATTAACTTATTTGTTTGTTTGTTGCTTTCCATTTTACATCAAACATATGAGTGAAATCATATGATTCTTGACTTTTTCTCTCTGAGTTATTGCACTTATCATAATATTCTCAGGATACATCTATGCAGTCACAAGTGGCAGTACTTCATCTTTTCTTATGGCTGATTAGTATTCCACTGTATATATGTACCACATTTTCTTTATCTAGTTCTCAATGGAAAGATACTTTGATTGTTTTCATGTCTTAGCCACAATAAATAATACTACAGTGAACATAAGGGTACATATATCTTTACAAATAAATCTTTTAAAACTTTTTAAGTAGGATCCCAGAAGAAGGATTGTTGGATCATATTATAATTCTATTCTTAATTTTTTGATGAAACTCCATCTATTTTCCATAGTGGCTGTACCAATTTGCATCCCCACCAGCAGTGTATGAGGGTTTCTTTTCCCCCACAACCTCTCCAACACTTGTTATGTCTTGTCTTATTGATAATAGCCATTCCAACAGGCGTAAGGTGTTATTTCTTTATGGTTTTGATTTGCATTTACCTAATGGCTGGAAGTTAAGCATCTTTTCATATATCTGTTGGCCAGATATATCTATGTCATCTTAGGAAGTGTCTGTTCAGGTTCTCTGCCCATTTTTTAATTGAATTGTTTGTTTTGTTTTTTGTTGAGTTGTATGAGTTCTTTACGTATTTTGGATATTAACCCTTTATCAGAGGTGTTGTTTACAAATACATTCTCCCATTTCATGGGTTGCTTTTTTGTTTTATTGATGGTTTCTTTTGCTGAGCAGAGATTTTTACTTTGATATAGTCCCATTCATTTATTTTTGCTTTTAGGTCAAATTTGAGGTCAAGTTCATAAAATCCTCTCTAAACCTAAGGTCTATGAGTTTAGTACATATAATTTTTTCTGTGTATTTTAATTGTTTCAGGTCTTATATTTAGGTCTTTCTGTCATTTTGAATTAATTTTAGTGTATGATGACAAATAAAAGTCTAGTTTCATTTTTTTTTAATGTGGCTTTCTAATTTTCTCAGCAACATATTTAGTTTCTCATTTGTTTTAATTGGAGGACTCTATATACTCCTTCATTTGGTCCATCTGAATAAAAAAAGATAATACTGACAAAGCTAAAAATATGAGAGATATAATAAAATTGAGTTTATATTAAACTAGTTTAGTTTTTAAAGTAAAAATAACACCATATGTTTTTAATATGCTATAAAGACAGTTTTGAAAAGTAAAATTAACACTATTTAAAATTTGGAATATTTTTCATCTGCAGCTCCTTTTAAAGAACAATTCAAATATATCATTAGTTTTTCTAATGATGATATTGCAACATTTAACTAAAGTGTTTATTTTAATAGTTTTATTGCTGAAATTATGGTTAAAGATTAAGACTCTTAAAGGGGACTTCTGCTTTATGACCTGTTTTTCCATGGCTCTAAGCATCTGTAGTAGTTAGCATTTCTCACACATAGAAACACCTCAGTATGTTTGCTTGATGCTATATGAGACAATGAGATAGATATGCATACACACATGCATGCATATGTTTGCACATGCAGACATACACATGGTAATGTTATGTACAAGAATTTTAAATGGATTGAAATAAACAAGAGCATAAAGTATTTGTTCAGCACAAAATAGAAATGAAATTTATAAGCATGCTAAATATGCCTTCTCATATCAAAATTTATAGCAATTTTTAGAAGTGAAATTTATGATTAGAAAAGATCATAACAAAGGACAATGAGAATTATTTTTTGGGGGGGACAAAGAAAGAAAAGTTATTAAAGAGCTTCACAGACAACATATTTATTAAAGTCTTCTCAATATTTGGAAATGGTTTTCAATTAATATCAAGAACATATAATTAAAAGGAGATAAGGCAAGCTTTGTAAGTCAGTCAACATAAATGTTTAATGACTTTAGACTATGTTATATTTAGAAATATGTTATATTTCTATTAATTTTAACAGTCATCACCATATTCTCTATATAAAACCTATTTTATTTAAGAAAAACTTTATTAATAGTCATGAAATATAGGCTTTAAGATAAATTGCTCTGAAAATCCAGAAATATAAAAATAAAGAGCCTCAAATACTATGTATAGCCTGAGCACTGAAATAGCTCTAGTTTCTTCAAGCAAATGAGAGAAATAAAAACTCTAGATGCATGGAAGGCAAATGTGGTAAAATCATTATCGATCTCTATTCTTTAATCTTTCTGGAATCCAGAACATTTCCCATGTTATTACTTTGTAATTGTTCCTCTTAATGTGCTTAATTTCTCACTCTTCGACTTTATTCCAGCCATGTGACTTGCATCAGCAGGCAGTTCTGATAATAGAGTTTAAAGCATCACACATATTTTTGCTTGCTCTCTTGCAAATTCACTATCATTATAAAAACAATATGTCCCCGGCAGCCAGCTTGCTAGTCCAAAAGGAGAGACATGGGGAGTAGAGGTGCCACTGCCTACCCACCAAACTCCACAAGAGGAGAGCCTTGTAGCCAAATCCAAACTAAAACAGATAAAACCCAGCAGATTTTTAGATATACAAGAATACATGCTTTTATTTTTATATCCACAAAGATTTTGTGGTAGTTTTTTAAATAACATGATTTTGACAAAGATAACTGGCATCAAAAGCTAAATGCAAAAGTCTATAAGTTTATAGTTACAGAGAGAGAAAATACAAAAGAGACCTGAAGATTCAAGAACTCATGGCTTGAAAATAAAAAGTGGCAACCTTACTGATGTTATTGTCCAAAAGAAGTGATTTCCTATGTTTATTAAAATATTTCATACAAATGTATTTAAAAAAATAATTTAAATGTCATTAATTATATTGGCAGACATGGCGAAGAAGTGCTGTTTATATATGAGCTTGTCCTGAACACCAAGGCAAAGTTCAACCTTTCCAGCCTCAAAATATCTTAGACTCATACCTTTGGTCATTAAAACCTGTCTATGCTTCTGAGTTGAACTGAAGAATTACAAGAATCACTCAATAAGCTAACCCGAAGGCCTGTTTTTTAACATATTTTGCTCCATTTATTTCTCAAGGACTTTGGATTATACATAAGTGGCAAGTTTCATCTATGACAAAAGAACAAGGCCTCATAAGCACTCTATTACAATCTCGATGGGATCTCTGGGTGGCTTCACTCTCAGAGATAAGGTGATTCAAAAATAAACCAAAGTAAAACTTACAAATGAGAAAACTCAAATCTATCAATTCTGTCTCTAATTAAATTGAAACAAACGTGCTTCATTCTGTCTGTCAGAATTAAGAGTAACTCCCTTCTGAAATAAGAAATCATTTAAAATATCTATAACTTTTTGTACACAATATGCCATGTAATCAAGAACAACCATATGTTATGAAAAATAAAATTATGGAGAATTTCACTAGAATAAAATTATAGAAAGATAAAATACTATAACAAAAGTAAGAACTAAATAGAAAGGTTAAACCTTACATTGGACAGTTAAAAAGAGAATTACTAAATTTAAAGGTAGATTGCTATAAAATATCCATATTAAAGCATGAAAAGAAAAAAGTCTAGAAACTTGAAAAAGAAATGTAAGAATGTATAGAATATTATACAAATATTAATGTGTGAATAAGGATGAGAAATATAATAGAAAAAACAATCTTTAAAGAGGTAATAGTTAATAATTTGACAAAGCTGATAAAAACTATAAGCCATATCAATAGAAGCCCTAGTACTCCTAATGTGGATAAATTTTTAAAAATTAGAAACAGATCTTTCAAAAAAAAAAACTACTAACAAATAAGAAATCTTAAAAGCACTTTGAGGAAAAGACATTACATTTAAAGATTTTATAATTATGTCTTATTGCTGATGCCTCCATTGAACAACAGAAATCAGAAGACTATGGAACAACACCTCTAGATGGCTAAAAGTAGCTGCTATTGTAAATGATAATACACTGTCCAGATGAGTCCCCCTGCCAAAACTGAGATTCTTATTCTCCTTAAGTATGCTTGATGGTTCACAACTGAGTCCATATAGAAAATGCTTCCAACTAAATGTTGTATTGCCTTACCAGGAACAGCCCATCTCCAATAATTGTTTACATAGATAAGCATACATTTATTTCACTTGCTCAAATTAGGGATGACTATAATCACCATCTCAACAAGAGAGCCTGTTGAATTCACTGAGACTATTCTTGCAACTTCAATACAGTTTAGCTTTTCCCTCTGCCAATCTTTTTTCCTTTGTTCCTTCTCAAGTATTCTTCCTGAGGATACTCTCTAGCAAACTCTTAGAAGCAAATTGTTTTCAGAATACAACCTTCTTTCAGAGAAGATAATTGCCAAAAAAAAATTCAAAAGAGGAAGATGATATAAAGGCATCTATATATTATTGTTATTAATGAATTGTCATTAGCAGCATCTCAGTAAAATTTGTCATTAGCAGTATCTCACATAAAGAAACTTAAGGGATATTTTTGCCATTAGCAGTATTGCACTAAAGGAAGCTAAAGAGATCATTTTGGGAGGAGGAAAAGTATTTCCAAACAAAATATGAAAATGTAAGTCAGACTAAAAACCCTGGAAAGTATATGTGGGTAAATCTAAAAGGGTCTTAAGTTTATACAATAATAAAAATAATGTCTTGTGGGCGTTAACTTCTAGGTACAATAAAAATGACAATAAATAAAAAAAGTAAATACTCTATTAATTAATGAGTATTATTACATATTTGAGTGTAATAATTTAAATGATAATGAAAGAATGTAAAACTAATACCTAATAAAGGTCAATGTAATAATGAAAAATATGCGATTATTGCAAAAGATGGCAAAATAGAAGAAAAATAACAAAACAGTTGGATCAAATAGAAAACAGTAAGGTGGTCATTATACAACTAAATATCAGTAATTAATTTAAATGTTAATAAACTAAATATTTCAATTGCAAGACAAAAATTTTTCAGGCTGGAATGAAAGATAATTTTTTAAAAATCTTTATATATTGCTCATAAAAGAAACAACTGAAATATAGAGACCAAGAGCTGTTTAAAATATAAAGTTGGAAGTTTGTAAATAGATCCATCATATAAACTCTAAAACAAAAGAAAGCTGGTATAAATACACTCATATCAGAGAAGATAAATTTTAATGCAAGAATTAAAGAAGGATCCACATAATGATAAATGGGTAATCATCTAGGATTATTTAACAAGTATGTGCATGTGCTTAATAACATAGTTTCAAAATATAAAAAAAAAACTTGATGGAACTAAAAAGAGATTAGAGAGACTTAATGTATAATCATGAAAGGAGATATGAGTACATGCTCTCACAATCAGAGGATCTGAACTTTGTAACCTGGCAGAAACAAATATATGAATACATTAAAAGATTGTCTCTTTCTTTTTTAATACTTCCCATTAAATTGCTACTATGGAGGAACCATTAGAGGAAAAAAAAGCTTATTAGCTATTAAGCGATAACAAAATACCTAAGTCTCTTAGCCTCACAGAGAGTTGAAAACATTAGGTTCCACCCATCTTTCTCATACTCCTAGTTTTTTCTGTCAATAACTTTTTATAGATAGCAGCAGGTAAGAACACTGAAGAACAATCAGAGGTTAACTTCTGACTGCTTGGACAACATGGAAACTGAATTAGGTTGTAATGTGAAATATATTCTGTTATTGAGTGTCTTTTATTTTTGAAGATTTACTGAGATGAGTGAGCCAGTGTCAGATATTGGGTTATTAGATGTGGGATAATGGGCTTTTTTTGTTGGAAAGTAAGAGTGGTGAAATGAAGAACAAGAAGTATTTTCTAATACTATCAATTTTACAGAATTAAAGACGTTGAAAATTGTGTTTTATTTTTTTTTAGAATCAAAGAGCTCATCAAGGAATATCATTCTTTCTCTTTACTTGGATAATAACAACTCAGGTCTGAAATTCACTGTTAGATTGTCTACAACCCATTATTATTGTATCATGTAATGTGTTTATTTCACAGCCATAGAGATAATGTATTATTATTTTATTACTTTAGTTATTAAAGTTTTAAACTAATTTGATATTTTAAGTTAATGAAACATACAATTTAAGAATCACTGAGTCTATTCAAACAAGGGAAGTTGCTGCATCTCCACCCCTGCTCACCCCACTGGACATTTAAAAATGGTATCTTCTATAAATAATAGTTTAATCTATATGCTTATAACTAAGTTATCATATATTTAAACAAGCTAGCTCTCATTTATTTATTTTTATTTAAAATCAATTATTTGACTCAGGAGAAAGTTATACAAATGGTTAGGTATATAGCATTGAATAGTGAAGCCGAATAAGAAAATATGGCGATATGGTGGTAAAAATGGAGTAAACATTTTTCTAAACTATAAAAGCTTATAATTCTTTGTACTTCTCTAATTTGCAAATATATACCCATAATAATTTCTATATGTGACTAATAATTAGCTAAAGTGGCAAGTTAATATTTCTGAGAAATCTTCCAGGACTGAAGGCAATGAAATTATGTCTACACATTTTTTCATAGTAATAAGAACCAACTATGGTAGACAGACTGTATGAAATTTGACTACACAATTATTTTGAGGAAGGTATAATCTTCAGTAGTAGGGATAGCAGAAGCAACTACAAATGATTTTACTCTGATACTTGTAAAACCAGTTATTTTTCTGGATGCCAAGAATTAACAATGATTTATCCTGTAAACTCCTTTACCCATACTCATTGCTACAATTTAGCATTCATATGTGGGTAAAGTATGGGCTGTGAATGGAGACATTATCCAAGCATAACATGCAGTATAATTGTGAATTTAGCTTTTCAACTGAATTGCTCTAAGCGTTGTTAAAAAAAAAAAAAGATATTATTCTCTAACAAAGGAGTAATTTGCATTAGCAATATGTTTGGGGTTTGATATTTCTATGATTTTTGCAGGTTTTTTTTCATTTAATAGAAATTCATAAAATTATGAAAATGTTATTTTTCAAGTACTTATCAGTACCAGACAGTATGGCTAGTTTCAGCCTAGGACAATTATCAGTTAATTTGGCATCTATCTAGTAGATTGGCTCCCAAATCACAAGGCTTTTTAGACTAAATAGCATTTATTTCATGAGTTGTTCAAAAGTGCTCATCTGCACATATGAAATTTCTCCTGTGATTTTGGTTTCTGAATATGCGTGTAAAGCAACATTGTAAGACTGAATCTTTTTAATATATTTCAGATTGCAACTTATTGTAGTCTGAAATCACTTTTAAAGTTTTTAACTCCCCCAATTAATATTTCATTATTTTAGTAAGGATTTGTATTACTGACTTACTACACTGTGCCTCAACTGGGAAGCCTGAATCATGAATGGAAAGGTGGGGAAATTATACTAGAAATTCTAGTTTATTTGCACATAAACCCATAAGTAAGAAAATTAAAACAAACTAAAACAAAACAAAACAATAACCAAGCATAGAGTTGGTTTGCACATTTTAGAAAAACTTATATATAGTTTAGCTATCATACTTACTGTGATATACTTACTTTATATGACATGTTAGAGCAGAATAATCTATAAACAAATATACCACATATGTATTCATATTTTTCTGTGCCATACTTCTCAAATTTTAACTCAAACAAATGAAATCACTCTGATTATATATAATATTTTATTCTTTAGCATACCTTGACAAAGCACATTATTTATAATGATCTTAAAAATGACACTTGTTGCTTTTAATTATAAAACAGAAATTTGATGTGTATACATTTGTATATGTTCGTGGTTTTCAATATTTAAATAAAAGCAAATTTTGAGTTTTTTCCATTTGTTTACTGTTTTTTGTTTACTTAACATAAGATATATAATATGTGATGTGCTTTCTTTGTATCAATTTTATGCAAAGCAGTAAAAAACTTATTTAAGCATGTTGCCACCTTTATATAGGCTTCATTTGTGTTATATACTCAAATATAGTTTTTACAAAATATAGTTTTCATACCTGTCAGCATTTTCTGAAAAATTATGATTTTGTAATGTATTTTAATTACAACACAATAAAGCAACATAAAAATTCTTCTGCTTTACCAATAATCATGAGAAAAATTACTTTGAGTTAGGTTCATTTTTTTAATTCAGATTTTTAATAGACAAAGTAATTCATCTATTCCCTTCTGCTTATTGATCACTGTGGTCAATTGTGAGTATATTTAGAGTATTGAACAAGGAAATAGAGATACTTAGTCTGTTATAGTGGAGCTTAAGAGAACTCACTTAACTACATTGGAGTCTAACCATCTGCTTTGGCATTATTAGCCCAAGGCTCCAAGTATATTAAGCAATGTAACTATGTTAAAAGTTCTTTTGATTCTTGATACACAGTGAGAGTGCTTTTCTTTGCTGGATTCAAGTGAACTAATCATTTGCTGGTGTATATGAGTATAGTCATTCTGGTCGTTGAGTTGTTTATAGTCAACTTCACTCCAGATTGGCAAGTTCCTATGCTATAGTGATTGTAAATCCACTGTTCATACAGTCTAATATTCTTATTAAAATTTTTTCCTTAAAAAAAAGTGTTTCAATTGACATTTGTTTCAAGATTATTACTCCTGATTTTTATGCTATCTTGAATAATGTTATATACCATATAACTTCCAAGTGTTTAATTGATTTATCAAACTTTTAATAAGCAGCTATTACATTGGCCACTGGACACTGCAGCTGGATATTGGGTATGCACAAACTAAGGGAAGAGAGAGGCACAAATATATAACTTCTTTATTAACATAGTGGGTACATTTTGTACTAATGTAACTACAAACTTTGGGTGAATTATCACATTTTCAGAATTACATAATTTTCTTGTAGTTATTAGTGATTTCTATAAGTTTACTGCCTATTTTGTATATTTTATTTGTATGTTTACTATTCATTATTTTGAACAGGTTTATACATAGTTCAAGATTTAAATCATTTATTGAACCTATTCAATAATTTTTTTCTAGGCATAATAGTAATAATTCTAATTTCATTCACTGCATTATTGTTAACTGCTTGTTTTGAAGTTAATTTGCTTTACTTCCTAATATTTATGGACTACCTCAAAATCTACTTATGATTTATTACTATTTATTTAGAACTGCATGAACCAAAACCTTAGGGACATTAGCAACTTCAAAATTTTATCTATGAATTTCTTTTTCAGTATCAATTATGTGTGCACACAATTCCAGAAAACCCCACCAACAATTATATGTTTGGAGAGTTTCTTTTGTTTCTTATGTATAAGAAGACCCTTTGTTTTATTATTATTATTATTAATTATATCTAAGCCAGTCTTCTTTTAATGCTAATTCTCTCTCCATTTCCCTACTTTGACCGGTGACTTGGTGATTTAATTTTACTACAATAATTCACCTTTCTGTAAAAGTTTTTCTTCATGTATCTGGCCCTCCTGAGTCTAGTAGATTGGTAATATTTTCCTTTACAGAAACCAAGTCCTTTTTCACAGATGTGCAGATCACAATGTAACATATGGACAATTCATATAAAACAATCTCACTGTTTCAATTAAAATATATACATTTAATACATAGCTAATACTCAAGACCTAATACATTAAAGGAATTACAGAAACTGGAGCTGTATTGTAAAAGGGTTACCAATAGACTATTATTGGGTATTGGAGGAATAAAAAGTCATATTTTTTTCTAGTAGGAATAGATAGGAAAAGTTAACTTGTAAAGGCTTCATTAACAATAGATTTTGTAGGTTAACTATTTGGCATTCCAAGAGCCTAAAAAATACAGATAAAAGAGAATACTACAATGACACTTGGGGCAGAGTCAGGTTCTCAGATATGAGAAAAATTCATTCATGTTAGAGTTTAGAGTAAGACCAAAATTTCCACTGGAAACTAGCTAGAAGGCTATTTGGAGTCTATTGTAAAAAATCTTTTATTTAAGGTTGGCAACATTTTATTTTTTTATCTGGTCATTTGGAAGCCAATGAAAATTTGAATTATATTAATAAAATATTATAAAATTATATGTGTTTTGTAAGTTTAGATTAAAATATAATTTTGTAAAATGAGATAAAACCAAGTATTAATTATATAATTACATGTATGAAGTCATATCTAAAGAAATATGAAGCAATATTCTGAGACAAAACAAATATCTGAGACAATGTATGTACATAGCCAAGAATTAATAGCAGAAGAAAAAAATTTCATCATTATAAAATATTACTCACAAAACCAAGAAAACAGCAGCTGTTTGACCGTTTATACAATATGGTTTGGAATCACAGAGCACAGTGGAGAAATAGATAATTCTAAATATGTAAGAGATTAAAAAGATCATAAGATAGATGTCAAAGATTTCATAAAAATAGATTTTGACATGTTAAACAATAGTTGAGTCTAAATTTTTGAAGGTGTAACAGGAGACTGAACTTCATTTCATATTTTGACTTGCTTATTGTCTGAATTCAAGTAGTTCTAAAATAGCATGAAAACTGTTAAGTTTAAAATTTTTCAAGCTGTCTACAACTTCCTGGCTCTGGATTCACTCAGAAATAATAATAGGAGTGATCTCATTGTAAGAGAAAATGAAAGAAGATAGAAAAATGGTACTAGGATAATAAGAGATTCTTGATTATTCACTGAAGTGTGTAGTAATTATTTTTGAAGAGAGATGCTGGTATACTACAGAATCACCTTTCTTGGCACAGCCCAGTCCTTTTCTTGGATCTGACGCACTTGAGCCTAACAGATGAATGTGCTCCCATTTTGAAAATTCACTGATGTGTATTCTGCTTAGACATTTCATAGAATCCGACAAATCTATTTCTTACAATATGATTTACTTTAACATATATCATTTTATTTTATCTCTATTTGATGAAAGATTGTTTAAAATGTTTATTCTTTGATTGGCATATGGCCCAAATAAGTTTTATGAAAAAATATATAATAGAGAGGATCTTCAAAGTTTTTTATTAGGTCAAGTCAATTTTCTCCTTCTTCTTAAGCTAAGGGCATCATTATTAGAAAGTGCCAAACGTGATACAGGATTTCAAAAGCAGCACAATCAATGGTTTTTCCATTGTCAGGGAATAATACAGCTGAAGCTTAATTACATTTCAGAAATGAACAGCAAAAAATCTCAAGGTACAGTAGCCTTTTATCACAAGTTTTCTGAGGTCAAAATTTATAAAAGTAGAGATAAAAAACAGTCAATTTTCTCTGAATCTGTAGTGTATGTATATTGTAGACTCATCAGATTTTTGCTGAGAAGGGCTATAATGTTATGATAATTCAATGCTGTGAAGTCATTATGACTTCAAATGAGTAGATGCTATTTACTTTTAAATAACATTTTTTCTGTGTCTTTTTACCCACAGAAAGCTTAATTCAACTAAAATGATTTCACCATAGTGCTTTTAGCATTGCAATTTGTTACATCCTTTTTAATGCAGAAAATTTTAAATAATGTACTAAAGAAACTCCATAAACTGGATTCAAATGTTATTTTTTTTTAAATTACACTTGGCTAAAATTTATTTCACTTAAAATAATTTTCTAAATTAATGTAATTTAAAGCTCTTGTGATAAGCTGCTGACTTTTAATATTTATGGTATTATAAGTTCCAATATAGGAAACTTATTGTTTAAATGCACTCACCTACAATCTCACTTGCTATATGTATTAACAGATTTTAGAGCTAGTATAGCTATTCCTATTTCATAGATAAGAAATTTGAGGCTAACATTAGTAAATACCTTGCCTAAGATTATACATGATTAGTATGCTTGTGTTTTGTGTGCATGTGTGTATTTTTGAAAGGAGAGATAAAACTGCCTTAAGAATTGATTTCAGTCTCTGTAATATTTGCCTATGAACATTTCAATCCAGATAGGAATCAGTAGCATTTGGGGGAAAATGAGAAAACAAATGGAAAATCTGTCTCTGATCTGAGCAGAGAAGCCTGGCCAGAATTTTCTGTAAAGAACAAAAAACCATCTGCTAAATAGCCCTGCAACTGGAGCTGATGCTTCCAAATTGTGGTATTTCTCAAGGCACAGAGATTAGCCAGGAGCTTATATCTCTGCTTCATTGCAAAGATTTGTGTAACTCCTTTAAAAAAAGAAGTGCTTGACTGAACATTGGACTGTCTCTGCCTTGCCACCCCAACCTGCTTCCTCTTCCCCAGTTGCTTCAGTCTGACCCCTGTCAATTTATGTAGCTTCTCCAGAAATACAGGAGGCAGGCAGCCTCTTCCTTTCATTACTAGAATCATAAAATCTCAAAAGTAATTATACTGCCAAAGGAAAGCTCTTACAGTTAAAATCATTTCCCTTGAGATTTTGATAAAATTATGAGATTTTGATAAAATCTTAAAATTTTGATAAAATATAAAGAAAAAAGAAAATAATAAATGTTCATCATAATTTTAAATGTTAATGATTTAAGTCCAAAAAATTATGCACATAGACACATTAACTTTGCAGGACCCAAAATAAAATTAAATATTTTAAAATGTTTATTTATCTTTTAAAATGTGTTTTTTAAAATTGTCCTACATATGCAATTATTTGGAAATTAGGTGCACAAAACTATTGGCATCAAAATTGCCATACTTATCTATGTTTATAAAAAAGACTTGAACATAATAAATGATAAAATGTAATAATAAAACAATATTTTATTTTAGTCTCATAGTGCTCTTTAAAAGGCTAAGTATTAAATATATTCTTTATAAGCTTCTTTGGCTCTTTTGCTTACTCTAAGGTAAAATAAATTTCTACGGACACTTTAAGAAGCAAAATTGTCCCAAGTCAATAAAAATGCCTAATGTCATATAATAATCAAAACTTTAAACTAATTTAATGTTAAAACAATTTGTCTTTCTCAGATGAGGATACATATCGGCTGAATTCTCCTTGCAGAAGCTTCTTAATCAGAATCGCTTCACTTTTAAATGACCCCAGGCCAAAGTCCTTTTGTGAGTTTCATATCTTTTTCCACAAGACATGCATACTATTACATCATCAGAGAGGTGTGGAGCCATTTCCTAAATGAGCCTCTCTTTCTCTGCTACCCTGATGCTTTATCTAGTCACTCCTCTTTTAGTTTGCTTAAATATGATCACATTCTAGAATACTGTGCCCACTAAGTGCAGAGATTATATAACAGGTTCCCATAGAAACCCCACTCAGTTGATTGAGATGAAGGGCAACCAACTTCTTATTCACCCCAAAGAAATTCAGACTTTATAAACAAATTCTCTTCAAAGCCCCAAAACTTGCCAGTCTTGCAAAAGTCCTAACCTTATCTTCTCTCCGTGTCAGTGAGTCTTCAACAGGTTTATGACCACTTAGTTTGAGATTTGTCACTGTAGACTGTTTATCACACACTTTGAAATGTAGTATCATTGATTGCCTCCATGACTCAACTGAAATTGGTTTAGAAGAACTCTATAATTTACTTGATATGTTCATATATACAGATAGAACTATAGGGAGATACTTTTAATAAAAAAAAGATTGCAGCATCTACCGAATTTTAAATAAACATATTAAAAAGCATAATTTAAATGTTAAAAAGAAAGAAAATTTTATGCTTCATAGATTGATTCTGTATATCTCTTATATTATCAAGAATTTTTTCCATTCTTTCTTTTATGAAATTTCTTTTAATTTCACTTTTACCATTATTCTTTCTCAAAATTTATGCTTTATTATTTTTTCACTATCGATTTATGAAAACTTTGAAACATAGGAAATCTGAATGTGTGTGTTTGCGTGTGTATGTATTCTCTAGTGTCAACAATTATTATTTTGCAATATTTGGTTTAATAGTCTGTCCTTATTTTTCTGAACCATTTGAAAGCAAGTTGCATATCTGTACCAACTTATCCCCTCTTTCTCAGGCCTCATTTTTTTACCATGTTTCCTGACCCATTTCAGCAAATGATTATGGACAACAATGCTACCATAGGCTTAAGAGACAAGTGCCCCAGCACTGGGGAGGAGAGGCCATTGTGCCTGCTCTCTCGCCATACTGGATTACGAAAAGTCTGATACTGCCTAATTGTCAGGTGACACAATCTGGAAATTAGATAGAGTTCAGATTCATAGAATTGACTTTGATAATGAGACACAGAAACAAGAGAGAAGAAGCAACTGATGAATTGTTTTTTTCTTCATCTCTTTCTCTCCTCTAGGCTGTTTTTAGATGTGGAAGATTTGGCCAATGAAGCCAAAAAAAATTCTATGTAATATGGCAATTTCAGTAATGGAGCCTCTAGTAATCACTGTCCCTCTTTCTGTGCCTCAATTCCCTGTTTCATTTATGCCTACTTCTCTGAAATTGCACCTTTATCCCCCATTAAATGTTAGCACCTATATTTTTTTCTCATCTCTGTTTTCCAGGGAATTGAAAACTGGTACTATTGGTACCAGGGATGCCATTACGAAGCATACCCTTGAGGCTGGATTTTGGAGTTGGATTTCTTTCTGATTTGAAGGCAACAGAAACTATGTCGCTGTTGGTGAAGGCATGGTATTAATCCCTGATATGCAGTGACATTATGATAGTGCAGATGTCAAAAACATGTTGTGGGGTATCAAGTGGCTGCTACACATGACTGACTGGTCTGGTGCAGTTATAACCTCAAATATATAACTGTAGCTTGACTATTTCTGATGGCAGTAAAAGTCTAGAAAAGGCTGACAGATGAATGGCAGCTGATTATCAACTTAAATGCAGATAATGAAAGCCCAAGGGCTTCTGTGGCAGCTTTAAAAGAGATTCTCATCTTCCTTCAGTCTCAGAGCTGACTTTGCTCTTGGGTGACTAGGCCTTAACAGAGACTGAGCAACTGAACATGAGACATCAAGTAGTTGTGAACAAGAGCAGCCAATGATGAGCTGGCTATTCTAGGATCAACTGAATCATATATTTTGCAGAAGTAAAAGCAGCAAAAATCTCTTTGAAAATAGAAACAGTAGATGAGGGGTCTGGCTTAAGTTTTTTCAGACAGCATGAAAATAAAAATAAGATAAATCATTGGTCTGGATCCCTTGGCACTTATTAATCTTGCTCTCTGAACATACATTAGCCTTCTAGAATGTTCTCTATGATCAATTGCAGAGGAAGCAAGGAAGTAGGCCTGACTTACAAATAAATAGATGTGACATATCAGCACTAGCCAGAAAGTAGACTGCTGCTATAGTACAGCTCCACTCATGGATCACCATAAGGGTTAACAGTAAGAAAAAAATTGCTCAGGGTACAGATTATAAGCAGTATACCCAATTGCTCATTTACTAGGGAGAGAGAAGTGGTCTGAGGTAGAGATAAGTACTGACTTCTCAGCTATAATAAAAAATTGGGAAATTGGTAAAAAAAACAAACAAACCTTGGAATTGACCAAAAACAGCATTAAAGGGTGAAGAAATGCTCTCTAGAATCTATGTATGTGAATGTGCTTGGGGATAAGTACCATACTCGACAAGTACCATACAACCAGAAGAACAAGATGGCCTATCCTGTGAATATCAAACATCCTCTCTCCTTGGCCACCCAAGAAAAAGGGCATACATTGGCACCAGTAAAGCTATCTCTTAACAAGATGGAGATAATTGCTTCCACTGATGAATATACAAATTTCTACTATCAGAAGCTGACTTTTCATTCTTAATGATTTATTTAAAAAAACAGCTATAGCTATCCATATCAGGACATAGAAGTTACTTTGAATTCCTTTTGCTCTGGAGGAGATGACAATGCATTCTTATGAAATCAACTTATACTTCAGATTTGGTTTTTCCTTCTCCGACTTTGAAACCTTGAGTGTCACCACCATTTACAGTATACAGAATGACAGACACATCTATATTGTATTCTACAGAGTACTGATTCAGATCAAAGGAATTTTTCATGGCAGAGGAGGTATAACAATTGACATGATCAAAGATTTTATTGATTTTACCATTTCATCCTCAAACTCAGAAAGGGCTGGCTGGCTTGAAAAGAATCGCAAAGTAGCACATTGGTGGTAAAGCTAAGGTACCAATATCAGGCAATACCTTGCATAGCAGGGTCTTACAGGCTGTGATTTATGCACTTAATCAATAGAAAGTGCATAATGATGTGTTCTTAAGAGGTAGAATACACTAGTTTGAGTATCAAGAATTAAAAATAGGATTGCTGCCTCTTATTATCACTCCCTTGGTGCTTCTCTTCCTTGAAAAGTATGCTCTGCTGGCTTAGATGTCCTAGTTCACAGGTGGGGGAGTGCACTCCTGCCAAAAGACACAGTAAGCATTCCACTAATTAGAAACTTTCACTACTAGTTGACCTCTTATGAATTTGTCATCTAATTCAATTATCAGACAATAACAAGAGTACTGGTACTAACTAGGAAAATCAACCCTAATTACCTTAAAAAGCTTGTCATCATTAAAAAATTCATTAGGAAAGAATCTGTCTAGGGTCCAGTGGATTTACCTGTAATATGGTCAGTGATAGATCTAAAAAGAAATTACAAACACTGTAGAGTAACAGAGATAAGGCAATAACGACAACAAGGAATACTTGGGGGGAAAATCTCTGGAACCCCTTATTAGGTAAGCAGCTCAAAACATCTGTAGATCTAGCCAAGTGTGATGAAAATCTAGAATAGGAAATGGAGATAGATAATAAAATAATATTAATGTTGGCCCAGAACTAGCTGCAGCAAGAAGATAGTACTTGGTTTGCTAACACTAGTTTATTCAATCTCATTTGTGGAGTTTGCAACAACCTTTACCTTCAAAGATTGGACATCTCCATTCTCAGAGAAGTAAGAGAATCTTTGTCTCCTAGAAGATATAGGCATTAAAAAATAATGCAAGTGGTTCTCAGTGGTACAAAGAGTACGCCACGTCATTCCCAAATTGTGTACCACTTCAGATCTCTTTGGCTGTTACCACTATTTCTACTTCTAGCCTGGCTGTTTACCTTGCTTCCTGGCCAGAGTGAAGCCTACAAATTTGGTAACTATTTTAGTGTTATTAAAGTACCAGTCTATGTTGCTGACATTGCTTCTATCACAGACCAAAAAATGCCATCCCTGTTATCTACTGACAGGAGATAACTGTACCTTGCTCAACTGTACCCACAGAAAATTTTGATTTACCAGGGGCTCTCTGGTAGGGCAACAGGACAACATAATTGGTCAAGAGAATTACCTTTCTGTAAGATAGACTTTGACCAATAAGAAATTTGAATAGGAATAAGTAACACATATATAATTTATCTCATGTCTACAGGTATCTTGTATCCTATGTGACATGCTTTCCAGTATAACCAAGAACTCCTTACTCTCTGAGTAACAGATTGAATATTGGGTATTGTGTTATGTATATTATGCAACTGTGAAGAAGCAAGGTTAAAGGAGAGAAAATGGTCAGTAGGTGTTCTGTATTGTCCTTTCTTGCAAAATTGAATAGTGCTGTTATATACTAAATTATGTGCCCCCAGATTTTAATGTTAATGTCTTAATCCCCATTACTTAAAACAAGACCATATTTGAAGATAGGGTTCTTAAAGAGCAAATTAAATTAATATGAAATTACTAGAGTATGTCAAATATGTCATCATAAGAAGAGAGTAGGACAGTCACACAGAGAGGAAGACCACGTGAAGACACGGGAAAGATGGCCATCTATATCCTGTCATAAGAACATCTAATACAAAAAAAATTTTTTTGAATCCTTCTTGGCCGCCTGCTGTGTTTATAGTCCAAAATATTTGTTTTAATTTTCAAAATTTGGGGAATTAATTTTGCTTCTAATGCAGCTCTTCTGAGAATTGTCAGGCTTGATTTCTCTGTTCTCTTTTTTAAATTTCAAATTAAATTCACATTTCATTACTTTATTGATTTCTGCCTTTAAAGTTTCTTTATTTATTTTCTTAGTTTGTTTGAGCTGCTATAACAAAATACCACAGACTAGGTAGCTTATAAACAACAGAAATTTATTACTTATGGTTCCAGAGCCTGAAAAGTTGAAGCTAGAGGAGCAAACACAGTAGCATTTTGGTGAGGGACCTCTTCCGGTTTGTAGTTGGCACCTTCTTACTGTGCACTCACATGGTGGAAGGGGCTGGGGAGCCCTGTGGCACTTTTACAAGGTCTCACCTGAAGACTCTACCTCCTAATATTATCATTTTGGAGATTAGGATTTCAACACATGAATTTGAGGGAGAAATTAACTTTCAGACAAGAGCAATTTTTATGCTTATATTTTAAATGGTAGAAGCAGGGAGTATATTCAACTAGTAATAAATTCAACAAGGAGTAAGCTTCATATAGCATTTAAAATACAACATTATTAAAGCATCAAATTCTTTACATAAAATTATTTTGCTATAATTAATATCATATATTAGTCATCTTTAATCTTGCTTTCCTAGAAATTAAAACATAATAGAGTAGCTACTGTCTCTTTCAAATTTCTCCAAAGAAAGTAAACTAATCCTTTTTTTTTTCCTCCAGGAAACAGATATGTTCAAAATCATTTTACTTACCTTATAAGTACATTCACACTAGTGGATTTAGTAAATATGTTTTTGTTGTCAATACTGATGACAATGTTCCTCCCAGTGAAAGTCATTTTTTTACATGAAGAGTTAATGCAACATCCTTTGTCTTTATCACTTTCCACCTCCATAGCTTATTCAAAGTTTCAGGCACTACTTCTCAGTTTCAGTTCAAACCAGCTCCATCAGGAAACTGTTACATCCTGTTAAATCACTCTTTCACAGTCATTGATTCTGTAGGCTTCCTGTTCTCGACGTGTTTACAATTTCACTAAAATGACGTAGAAAGCCCTGTCGTGTGATCAGCATGAAATCTTTATGAAAGGAGCTTCAAACACCCCTCCCAGGCTCATCTTAACCAGTAAAGAGCAACATCCTTACTATATATCTTGCCTCAAGTGGTATTCAGATATTGGTGAAACAGCCTTTGAAAGAGAATTCTTGAGTAGTGATGAAAGCAAAAGATTTTGACCTGGTTTGTGTGAGCTGGTGATTTTCCCTTTATTATTACTTAGAGGCAGAGTATTCAAAGTATTTTGGTCATGAGAGCGAGTCTAGAATATCAAGAGAAATTGCTCACACTTTTTCACAGAATAGATAAGAAATAAATTCAAGCACTTATATTTTGACCCAATTCACATGATTTTATACTAGTACTTATAAAAATAGTTGACAAAATTACACACAGAAGGATCATATTTTGTTAGTAATCTTGAAAACTGCAAAATCAGAATTGAGAATATTGGTAGAAATAATGACCTTGATTCTTGACGATAATTCTAATTAGTGAAATTTGAAATGGGCAAGTATCTGAACAATGACAGAAAAAGACATTGTAAAATTTATTGTAAACATTATCTTTATTAAATAATTATAGTAACATGAAAAGAAACAGGAAAAAAAGAACATGTTTTTACTGTCTATAAATTAAAGAGATTTAATTTGGCTTATTTGAGAAAATGTTTTCTAAATAAACTGAAATCCTGATTAAAATATTTTTGCTATTAATGGGATGCAAAATGGCCTTCAAGTCAAATTGAAAAAATCTAAATATCCACCACATAAAATTAAAGATAAAATTATCTTACATCTTCAGCTTCATGTGTGTAATAAATTGGAGAATAATTACTTAAATCAGGGTGCATACAAATTAGCTTTATTATGATAAAAGAAAAAAACTGGAACTCCTTGCTCTTCTATCTTATTTGCTTCCAATTGGTTATGTAGTTTGTGGTAAATAACATTACCTTCTTGGTCACAGGTTGCTAATCTTTAAAATGAGATTTTTACCAAATATTTCAGTAAACTTTATTTCAATTATGTCATGCATTTCATTAGCCTTTCACTTTGGTTTACTTATCCCTCTATTTAGCTGCATAACTCATGTATTCTGTACAGTTGAAGGGACTTAGATAATAAGATTTCATGAGGAAGGATACTGCCTGAGGTAATGTAAAGAAATAGAGAATTTAAAGCTCAGAGTTTGAGGGGTCAGAAAGTAGGACTAATTGAGCTTTGAGAAAGCTCTTATGATTTAAATTCCTTTTACTAGATGCCATCCTAAGTAAAATTTTATTCTACTCTAAAATAAGAATTCTATTAAAATAGAATTTTTGTGTTCCTGCTGAAAAATTAACACTTGTTCCTCATAAGTTATAAGTAAGGAAAAACTGAATGAATGTATACATTTTTACTTCTACTTAAAAATTAAGGCTAGTTACCATTTTTAATCCTATGTAACAAAAAAAAACATTGAATGTTTCTATATAAATATAATTTTAAAACAGCCTTTCATTACCTTTTTTTTATTTTCCTTATTGCCTATATAGAAAATATTCAATTAAATTTGAATTTTTTTAATTGTGGTAAAATATGCATATTATAAAACTTACCATCTTAATTATTGTCAAGTATAGTTCAGCAGTGTTAAGTTTATGTACATTCACATTGTTGTACACCAATCCCCACAACTCTTTTTATCTTGAAAAACTGAAACTCTATACTTTTAAACAACTCTTTATCCTCCTTTCCTTTCAATCGCTGATAATCACCATTCTAATTTCTATCTCTATGAATTTGACTACTCTAGTGGAATGTTACAGTACTCTGTGTGTATTTGTGTGTGTGAGACTGGCTAATTTTCACTTAGCATAATATCCTCAAGGATAATTCATGTTGTAGCATGTGTCAGAAATCATGTGTTAAAATTTTCTTCTTTTTAAGGCTGAGTAACATTCCATTGTATTTTTTATATCCATTAATCCATTGATGAACACATGGGTAGCATCTGCCTTTTGGCTGTTGTAAATAATAATGTCCCAAACAAGGTATACAGATATCTCGCCATGACCCTACTTTCAATATTTTGGGGTGTTTACTCAGAAATGGAATTGCTGGATCATATAGTAATTTTCTTTTTAACTTTTTGAAAAACCACCATACCACTTTCCATATGGTTGTACCATTTCACATTCTGCCAAAAGTTCATCAAGTTCTAATTTCCCCACATCCTTACTATCTGTTGTTATTTTCTAGATTTTGTTGTTATTTGTGTGTGTTTTGCTTAGTAACTACTCAATGAGGGTGTGGAAGCACTGGATTTTTAATTCCCTAATAATTAATAATGTTGGACATTTTTTCATATGCTTATTAGCTATTTTTATATCTTCTTTGGAGAAATGTATATTCAAGTCCTTTGCCCATTTTTTAGTCAGACTAATTCGTTGTTGTGAATTGTAGTTCTTTATATATTCTTAATATTATTCTTATCAGATGTATGAATTGCAAATTTCTTCTTCCCTTCCATACATTACATTTTCACTGTTGATTGTGTTCTTTAATGCATAGAAATTCAAGATTTTAATGTAGCCTAATTTTGTCTATTTTTATGAAGCTGAGACATAAAAATTTTGATTTACTTGAGTTATGATAATAGCACTGAAATAGTGTGTTATGATTCTTGTTACCACTTTAATACAAAAAAATGATTTCATGAGAGCCTTGTGTTATAAATATAATATTCTGAGATATAAATAATGAGTTTCTTGAGTAAATTTTTGAACAGCAAGAGAGTGAGACTGTTAAAATCAGCATTGAATATTTGTTTCTTCTACACATTTCTAATGTTTCTTATGTTATCGATTACTTTCCCTGTTTATTGGCTTGCTCTGATGGTATTTGCTTGGCATGTTATGGCTTATAAGTGGGTTCGGTTTTCCCAGCTATGCACCAGGGCTGCATGACATCATCTCATTTAAATCTTCTTTAGTCTAGACTAAATCTAAGTTTACACAGTTATCTATTCATCTTACTCATTTGATTATTAGGAAATTTTGCTAACTTTGATTAATGAAGTAAAATTTACTTGCTAAAAATTAGTTTACTTATTGCTAAATTATAGAGTGTCTTAAAATATCTTGTTCACTAAATATTTAAACAAATTATAATTGCTTAAAGAACATTGGTACCTTATCTTCGTTAAGGTTAATACTCAACTGAGAGATCCTTGGATTAAATGAAGACTAATGTTCAAATAAATGAAGTGTAATTGGCAACAATTTTTCATTCTGTTAATTCTTTCCATAGCAATTTCAGATGCAAAAGTGTGACAATTTTGCCTAATAGTGTTTGAGATTTTATTTTGATATCTGTGACAATCACTAGTCTGACTTGTAATGACATCTTACATATCTTTTAGTATGAGCTGTACATAACTGCTTAAGGTTCATTTACTCAGACAAACTTCTTTATATGATACTTTAATTTTGTTCTATTTCAACTATAATAAATATGAAATTTTATACTAAACTACTTAACATTTTACTAATCCAAAAATAATTCTTTTATAAGTTCACCTTGAAAAGTGTTAAAATGTTTGAAATTGAAAGCAAAATATTGCAAAGTATTGTGATTTGCAATTAAGTAGTGATAAAATGATTCAAATAAAAGTAGGACAGTTGGATCTGGTATTTTCTCTCAATAGGTTGGTATGAACACTAAATAAACTGCCAATGAAGTGTTATTATTTGAAATATAATTAATAACTAGTTGTTCTGTTCTCTGTATTAGTAAATCACGTTAACTGGCACTACTTTGGGAAATGTAAAACAAACAACCCTTAAAAACAAACATAGTTTTAATAAGTCATATTGAAAAAGGGCCATCAAATTTTTCTGTCACACCTAACCCTATTCTACCACGATGTAAGAGATCTGAGCATAATTGATAAAAACGTAGTAAACCTTAAGACATAATTTCTTTTAAAATATGCTGATTTTTTTCATTCAAGTATATTATAAAATGTATTGGTCTGGATCTTCTAAGGAGCAGATACTTAAATGAGCATAAATGATCAAGAGATTTATTAGAGGTGCTTATGAGAGAAGCTGGAAGGAGAGCTGTCAGATGCAAGTATGACCTAGAGTGAAAAAAAGAGAAGAAAGAAAAGTTATGTGAAGCATTGTAGACTCTAGTGCTAATCTGAGAAATATTCAACAAGATTGTCAGGGAGAACTCAAGCCAAAGTTGTCCATCAGAGTTTTCCTGTATCCCCTGAGAATGAACCTGTCTTAGTATTCTTGCCACATTCAGTCACTGGAGGAGAGCAGTTCATTGGAAGTATGGTCTTGATTGAAACATAGCAATAGATTTCTGAGTGCAGCCTTTGGGCTCTCAGTCAACTATGCTTCCTTCAGTAGAAAATCTGAGTCATTTTCCTAGTAAACATTAAAAAATAGAGCATCAATTAAATAAATAATCTATAATCCATATAATGGACCAATCAGTAGTAATATTTTTAATTGGATAAATCTACATGCACATAGATAAAAAAATAACGTTTTAGTGAAAAAAGCAGGATTTGGGAAATAATTTAGAATGCTATTCCATTTGTAGAAAAAGAACACACCTTCAAATATATCCGTGTATATACTTGTATATGCATAAGTGGATTTTGAAATAACAAATATGAAATCCATTTAATTGGTATTTCTAGGGAACTGGGAGAGTGGGGATCAGGACTTTTATATACTTGTGGGAATGTATGTTTTTAATGTAATCCTGTTCCTTCTTTAAAGATTGCATACTATTCTTACAGCAACTAATATAATTGACTTCATTCTTTTAATGTTTCTTACTGCTTATTATTTACTTAACTTTGTTATTTCACCTCTTGTTCTTTTCTTTTGCTAGTGTGAACAAAATGTCATTTTAACACCTTTTCCTGAACTCGAGCTACCTATTTTATATATGCATTCAGTTAATAATTCTCCCTTTCTTCAGGAGTCATGAGAAAACATAATTTTTTATTATATAAAAATGGAAAATATTTTAGCTCGATCAAGTTGTTCTGATCCACCTTTGTTTACTTATCACTCTCATATATAATGAAGCATTTAGATACTTAAAATTGCCGACTATTTTCTGTCTCCCTGTCAGCAAATGAAACTTTTGGAACTCTTTTCTTCTTTCTTCATACATACAATTTCTTGTGCTTTCTAATGTAAATAAGTTCTTTCAAACATTATTAGAATTTTCCTTATATCATTACTCTTCTATTTGAAGAATCCTATGAAATACTTATGCAACACATCCTATACTAGCTCATTATCTAATAGTATATGCATTTTATTGTATTATCAATTGTAAGAACTACCATTATTTTAAGTAGTCTAGAAAAGAATAAAACACTTCTCATAAAATTATAACATAATGCTCCCATTCACTAGATTTCTTTTAATTTTTAAATTTTAAATTAAAAGATCATTTGTAGTACAATTTATATAAAAGTATTGATAACAATATATCACTTTTTTATTTAAAAAATTATATAAGTGGAGGTTAAGGTATTACTAAAAATTCTTCGTTGTCTAAGTCAATTGCTGTGCTTGCTTTTAACTCAGTCATGGATTGCTTAAAGTTTCTCATGTGTTGTCATCATCCTCTGTGGGATTAAGAGCTCTGGTGATGCCAACATCTCAGAAGAGGAGTCCATTACTACATTTTGTGGGATGGCAGTTTTCTATCAGAACAAAAGTCTTCTGCTCTTTAGTCTCTCCATATTTTTAAACTGCAGATTTGGAAAGGTTTCAGCCAGTCTCTTTGAATCTACAACAACTGAAGGTATTCAGAAATCTTCATGCACAATTATTATACCTTTTTTCCAGGGAGTCCAAATCTGACCCAAAATTCACCTTGTTCTAATTCTCAACATAAGACTGTCAGCCATGGAGTGCCAGACTCATTTCTAACAGGAAAATAATACTGTGCGAGCTTTCTTCTTCAGTTTTCCAACACTGTCTGAGTGCTCACTTGCCTGTTGGACCCAAAAACTGGTTGGCTTAGGACGGGTATCTTATGACTTGGAAGTGAAAGTGACCTAGAAGCATTAAAGTTATAATTTTTCTAGAATTCATATTTATATCTTACATATTCTTTACATATTCTTTAGTTTATTTTTATTCTGTTATTTTTTATTAAATTATTGGGTACACTGCTTAATAGATTTACATAGATTTTAAGTGTACAATTCAATAATACATCATCTGTATATTGCATTGTGTGTTCACCACCCAAAGACAAACAAATCTCCTTTCATCACCATATATTTTTTTATTTTTTATTCACTTCTCAAGCATTTATTCTCCATATAATTAAGAATATTGTTACATTTTTATAAATTATAATAGATTATATTTAAATTCAACTTCTTTATTAAACTTCAGTAAACCCTATGAATACTGTAGAGATTCTTTTGCTATTTATTATCATTAAAGAGCTACTTTGTATCCTGATTGTGATGAAACAATCATTTCCTCCAGATACAGTTAAAGAGAGCATGCAGAGTCCTAAACTTAGTCATCCCCTTTGTAGTCTGTTTTTGCCAACATTGATTTAAAAATCATTTAGAATAAACATATGGCAATAGTACTTCACATTTATATACTTATTTACCACTTATGAATCATAATAATAAAGTACAAGCTACTGTCCATCTTTTCTCTCATTCTTTCCCCAATCAGAAAAATTTCAAACCATTCAACCATGCTTGTCTAGTGCACAACTGATATCCAGTTTAGAGAAATACATTTACCTTTGCAAATAGCGGAAGTTTTCAGCCTATTTGGCAAGATAACATTTGAGTCTATTACCTAAAGTATACCTGCTAAATGACTCACTTCTTTGAAATAAACTTCTTAGTTTCAACTTACTGGTATTTTCCTTGCAGTATCCAGTTCTATATAATTTACTCCTTTTCTTTCAAATTGTGCTATTGTTGCTCATATTTGTAAAAGCCAGAGTAACTTGACAAATCTGTTTGTTTTATTTATTTTTTTTAATTCTAAATGTTGGATGAATTCCAGAGTATTTTTTTCCCCCTTTAGATTTCCTGGCTTTATTTTTCCAATTTAGCTAACTTTTTTCTTTGGCATCTTATGACAGTTTGAGATCTTTCTGGCCAAATTATCAGGGGTTCCCATATGTTCTATATGTAAGATTGAGTCTCACCAAGACCACTCCATATGGCCTTGAATTGCTCATTTTTATTACTCTAAAGGGAAATCTGGATTCTTCCCTATTTTGGATTGTATCTTAAAGTCCTCTTCAATTAATTTGATGTCCAGCAGTATTACTGTAAATCACCCCTTTCACATTCCTAACCACACCCTTCCCAGGGAGAATGGTCAAAAGGTGGGACATAAGTAATGGCATGGCTGTAGTCCTTAGGTTCTGTAGTCTTTAGTTCTTAGGGCTATAGAATTAGGTTCTACATTAGATAAAATAAATATGTACAGAATGCAGGTCAGTAAGGGAAGAACTGATGAGAAAGTAAGAGAGAGGTTTGCTAAAGGAAGCCAGATCCTTAAGGTACATTTTTAGAAACAAATGAATTGCAAAGAACTACAAGAATGAGACTAAAAGGTGAATAGTGCAAATGATATTAAATCTTAGTGTATTCCTGTGCAGGGAAAGAGAAAAGTGTGTGTGTGTGTGTGTGTGTGTGTGTGTGTGTGTAATGACTGAAGTTTAACCATGATCTTTTACAAATCATTAATTTCCTTCTTTCGTCTCGCTGTAAAATATTACTGAATTTTTATTAAAATATCTGGTCATGAATAGCTATTGGTAAATTTATCTTTTTAGAGAATTCTTTTATATTCATTGGTATGATTGAGTTCTAAATCCAACATTGCATTTGCATGTGAAAAAGGCTGAATTGCTTTTGCCATATGATATCTAAATCAATAAATATATACGTACCTTTTATAGAAGCTTTTGTAGATGATAATGATGTCAGAGAAAAAAATCAGTGAAATTATCAACTTCTTTTACGGGTAGAAAAACATGAATGGCTTTCAGCAGATGGTGATTTCAACTTCATATTTTTACCATTCCTGTGTCAAAAGGCTTTTAAAGCTTTTACAATGAAGCATAAAAAGTCAAATAGTCTCAAGAAAAAGTGCTAGTGTATTCCAGTGAAACTAAACCTGAAAATTTATTCTTTTTAAATTTCTTGGGAAACTGAGAAAAGGTAGTAGATAGTGTAGACTCTGGAATCCTTCATCATTTTAAAAACCATGATTCAAGGACAAACCTAACTCAGGACAAGTTAGTATAATTATGGAAACAGAGTGAAAATATCTACAAATAAAGCTTTTAAAAAAGATTCAATAGATATTCCAGATCTTTGCACTTTTTCAGGATGAGGCTAAGGCAGTTTTTTAAAGATATAATTTGGTTTGATTTTAGATAAATCTTTATAAAATTAGATCTAAATGGAATCTTGTATTTTGCCAATAACATACTTGACTGCTAATTAAAAAGCTAATGATTCAGCTTTGCAAATACTCACCTTGTCAAAATTAGCAATAATTTGTCTTCAAGTCATAAGGAATGCTAACATTACCTTAGTATATTTATAAAGTAAATATACACCCACAATATTAAGGAAACATTTTTAAAAGCCTATAGATGCTGAAACTATGAACATTAACAAAAATATGTAAATTGAGATATTTTTTTTACCCTGATTTACCCTGATTTTTTTTCTAAACATATGCTTAACTTCTGCATTTAAAATTATCCCCTTTTATATAGCCTCAAGCATGATTTAAGTTTTATCCTTGTGCACTACCATGGAAGTGTGCCACTTCAGGGAGTTTATGAGACTGATTGGCGTTTGCAATGCCTTCTGGTAATTTGGAATAAATTTTTCTGTCTAGTTTTAGTTTTCTTTTAATTGCAATAAACTATATAATTATTAACATTTATTTTTATAATAGAAAAATATGACTAACATGAACAGTGTTTTAAACATGTGTTTTCGTATATTCAAATATAACCTAGAAGCTTTTTCATTTTACATATGGGAAAACAGAAATAGAATTCAGTGATTTGTCTACCGTCATGCAATAAATTGATAATAGTGTAAAAGTCAAAAAATTATCCCTCTGGAAGTTTAAAATGAGATATATTAATAATAAAAGCAAAGGATAGAGGAACAAGTGAGTAAATATTTACCCATTATAATTCTGAGTTGGTTAAGTTCTTAAAAGATTGAAAGGGGAATTTGAAACACTTCAAATGTATTTTGTGGGAATGTAAATAACATACTAAGAATAGAAACATTACAGGAGATAATTAAAAAATGAACATAGAGTTTTAGAAATCAACCTAGAGAAATACAGTGGATGGCGTGGACTTTCCTGTCAAAAAGAGGATATGGAGAAAATAGTCTAAAGAATTAAAATAAATAGAAGATTGCAAAAATGTTTCAGAAAACATAGATAACCTTTTCTAAAAATATTTCTCTTGATTTATGCCATTTTCACAATTATTTCTTAAAATATTAGTTTCATAAATAAAATTTTATGTCTAACTTGTTAGTGAATACTAAATCTGGAAACTTCTCATACTATTCAATAATTATATTTTTCTATAATGTAATTTATTTTAAAGTAAAATATTATATAAAATAATGCAGAACTCTTACATTAGAAATTACTAGGAAGTGAATAAAAATTGAAAGAAAAGTGACTCATAGTATGGAACAAACATTTTTGTCTAAAGAAAACCAAAGTTTTATTTCTGAATTTTAAAAATTTATTTGTATATTTGTTATTCAGTTACAAATAAAGTCACTTTGCTTAATGAATGATCCATTCAGCTTCCCCAATTTCCATAAGAATGAGAAAAATAATATTCTATTATATCACTTCTTAGTAAGTCCATACAAATCTTGGTATAGTTTCATAAGAAGTACTCAGTAGTACTTCTGCTTTTTCATAGAATGCTCATACCCCATTTTCAAAGTATAAAAGATAAAAAGGGGATTTTTAATCCATAGTCAGAAAGTGAATATATATATACTTTCAAAGTATATGCTAAAAATGAGCTTATTTCCTGAGACAATTTGTACCTTCTTAAATTATATGTTATACAAAAATTATTAGTTTTATCATGTTCCAAATTGTTTCCTAAGAATAATACAAATTATATTCTAGGGTGGATCATATTTATCTTTTGAAAATACTGTTTTAAAATGAGCTTTTGTGGACTAATCTTTTAGTGCAAAATACAAGCCTATTTTGCTCATCGCGTAGTAAATTCTAACTGCCATAACCAAAGGTTAACCTAGTAATAATACGAGCCTCTTAGAGAATAAGTCTTTTTAATATTATGTTAGCATTGAAAAATAATATGAAGAATTAAAATGAATGAAGAAATAAATTAATTGCACTAATGATGCAAATAACTTCTCAGGAGAACTAATTTTTAAAAGTGTTATTTTGTTTTTGTTTATTTTTTATTGTTTATTTAGTTCTAAAGATACTTATTAGTAAATGCTTTACTATATGTGGATTTAATGATATTTAGGGAGACTCGATTCAATTAAAAATTCAAAATAGTAAATTAATACATAGTTTTCCTGAAGGATATCTAAATCTAATGTATGCTATAACATATACATTATACTTTATGCAGAACATGTCCTATTGCTATTAAATTTAAGCTCTCTGTACCATGTCACATTGAAATGGAAAGTATATGCTGTAATAATTTGCATAGGGTTTTACTATTAGGTGATAGATTGCTGAAAATTAAGATATATAACTATAGAGATACCTGGAGTGCTTAATCCTAAATTATAGGATATTTTTGTCTCCTAAAATTGGACAGGTCTTCAAATGACTGACTCTTTCCTGGCTTCCGAGAGGTCTCAGTTTAAGGACTTCCTCAACCCTTCAAAAATAAATCCAGGCCTCCTGTTCTATTATGATTTCACTCTGTTGTCTGTTATTTTTCTTCATAAAACTTAAAATACATATTATATACTGAATATCCCCTTATTACCATTCAGAAAGTTTCTATTTTATCATTGGACAACTGATGTCTATTACAACTGTCAATAAGTATTTTTGAATGAAAAAATTGATAAATGAGCCTAAGTTCTTTCTGATATTTATAGAATTATATAATATTGTGTTTGAAAGGAATTTGTAACAGAGGCCTAGCTAACCTTGTATATGATGGTTGATTCTGCTCTAATACATCTCTGACAAGTATGTAATCCAACTAGTTTCTATTTGAACATCTGTGATTGGATATGTAGTAACTTTGGCTGTGGCCCAGTTCATTATTACACAGATTTCATAGTATAGTCTTCTCTATTTCAAGCTTAATTCATCTCCATTTAATGTACCCTTGTTTGTCTTAACTCTATGGTTTTAGCTGCAAAGGAAAATGCATTCTCTCTTCCACCTGAAAACTTTCAAGTATTTGAAGACTTCTATCATATTTCCCCTGAGTATTAATATATCTAGGCATAACATTTGCTTCTTCTTCAACCATTTCTTTTCAGAATTGAGTCCATGATCTTCCATACCTAGGTAATTTTATTGAATGAGTTCAACATTGACTGAATTTCTATTAATAAACTGTGGCCTTTTAAGATAGTAATCACACATTGACTGAATAGTACAGAGAAATGGGGAAAATAGCTGTAGTAGATACTTGTGATATACCAGCAATATGCTTCTCAGCCTACTTTATTTAGTAGAGCTGTGGTTGAAAATATGTGTTACCCTTTTCAGTACCCCACACAAACAGTGTAACAGGGTCTCTCTGTTCTGCTTTCTCAGAGGCTCAAGGCCACTCAGGGGCATGCAAGTGAAACCCTGCAGTTCAGAAGCATTAAATGATGGTAAATAGAACTTCATGGATCAATGCTATATCCTCCCCTTTCTCTGATGAAAAACTTATGAGGTTCCTTATGAAGTTGTCCATTATTGTAATAAGATCATTATTAAAGGTTGATTGATGGGTTTTCCCTACCTTGTTCTCAACTTCCACATTTTCTTACTGCTGATTTCTTGGATGAGCTATCAAATAAACAATCATGTCCAAGTCCTTGTCTTCCAAAGGAATCCATTCTAAGAACCATGCAATTCTAAACAACTATATTTATGTTATTATTACAGATTGATATATTCTGATATTTTTTATGAAAGCAAAAAAAATTGAAATACCATTGATTTACTCTATTTTTAAATATTTAAGTTTATTTTACATATGCTCCATTAGGTTGTGATATGCTAATGTTTTTCTTTAAATTTATATTTTTTTCCCTGCAAGGACTAAATCTTTACTTTTTTTTCAAATATGTTGTTATTGGTTCAAGCCTATCTCAATAACATGTTACTATGTTTTAAAGTATCTTTCTGCTAACAAACATATGATATATCTTTCTGCCTTTGTGTACTCCTCAGATGATCTAAGCACTGGTATGATGAATTTTACTGAGTGATTAAAGAAGACACATAATAAGAAATCACCAACGAAAAAAATATTTTTCATCTCTCAGGTAAGGCGATTCTAAATTTAATCTACTCACTATACTTTTAATGCCTTTATAGAATCAGATTTAAAAATTTTTGTTTCCTTTTATTTTCAAAAATTAAATTAAAAGTATTAATTATTACCTGATTTTTTATTTAAAATCGATATTATAATAAAAAATTTAATATTTTGATATAGAAGTTTGATAAACTTATTTAGATTAAATTTTACTGTAAATTATCTTATTTATTTCTTTTATAATCATATATGTATTTTTTTTATTTTAGAGAGCATAAAAATAATTCTGAGATGATATAAATCTAAGTATACATCCAAACATATATACTAACATATGACGGAATTTACAGTTGTTTCAGCTCTCTCTGACCTCCAAATTATATTTCATCAGCATAATAAAATGCTCAAAATTATATTTTTATAATCAAATAATTTATTTTATTTAACATTCTATATTTGATTTTTTTACTCTGCTGCAGAGGAAACTATATTAAAGCATCCATTTTAGAGACTTTGAGAGGATATTTTGTGCCCTAGATTTGGACAAATCTTTCAGTGGCTGACTTCTTGGCTTTCTTGAGGTCTCAGTTTAAATACTATCTTCTTGTGTAAGGACTACCTCAACTCTTCAAAATAAAAGCAAGCTATCTGTCCCATTAATACATATTAAAGGGAATTATATGTTAAATATTCACTTTTAAAAAATATATACAATTCTGCAGCCATATCTACAAAATAATGACTTTTGGAAACAAATTTTAAAAGTAACTTTTGTTTAAAAGTGAAATATTTCTTCTAGTGATTTATTGAAGAAGTCATTTATTTTATTCTATACTCTAGCAACATAGCCAGAATAAAGAATGGATGGATGTATCTGTTGACTTCTCTCAAATTATTTCCACAGTTGAAAATTACTCTAGGGACTCTCTAGTTCTTCAGCCTAATAGCATTGTTTTAATAGTACAATTTTACCTTGAAGTATGCTTAAAGTTCACAGGTGGCCATTGGGATTTATTTAAAAGTAGAGTATCAGCTTTAATATGTTTAAAATATTACAGTGCATGTGTGCACACATGTGCATGTGTTACTTTGGAATGATTTATACAGTCCATTCTGTGAGTTCAGTTTTTACTTTTTACTTTGTATATTCTTTTTTAGAGATACTTGCTTTATAATCTAATAGGCAATTAAAAAGCAAGCCTAAAATACTATGTTGCTAAACATCCTCTATCATCTCTTACATGGTTGTCAGTCAGCTATTAAGAATTTTTTCCCAGTGCTTTCACCTTAATATTTCTATAACTTATTATTAGTTTTCTAACTAAATGAGAGTTAATTTGGAGTCAAGCTCCTTATATTGTGAAGAGTGATTCAAATTTTGTATATTAATTGTTAACTTTATAATAACATTCTACTTTTGATTCTTATTTAAGGACCATTTGTCACTTGTGTTTTTCTTATGTTTCTTCTCTTTGAGACATTTTAGTCTGTAAATGCTTATTTAGAAAGTTATTCCATCGATATCAGTGATTACATAAAGGATTTGCTCAAATAAATTATGTGAAGTACTAATAATTTATATTATGTATTATTTAATATGGTCTAATAATGTTATAAAAATTTTAATACAGCATTATTTTTTTCAGCCTAAGAGTGATACAATAGAAAATGTGTGTACTTTTACTTACTTTTTGAATTTTCATTCTAATTTTGTGTTAGGTCTTCCAAGTATGTTAATATAAAAGGACAGCCATATTTTCAAAAAGATTTAAATATTTCATTTCTTACTATATTTTATAATTTCTAAGATAGTTCACATCTTCCCCAAAACTTAATGTTTTTAAGCATTTTATTCAAGATATTAATTATGCTTACAAAATGAGCATGTTGTAAAATACATACAGATAATGCATGCATGACCTGTTTTCCTTTTACACAAGTGGTATGTCATTAACATTCAAAAACCTGCTTTTTTCACTTAATACTTTACCTTTGATATTGTTTTATATCAATACTTAACTCATGTTCTTATTCTTTTTACAGCACAGTAATATATTGCATCATTCTCTTATTGATGATCATTTATATCATTTCCCAACATTTACTTATTTAAGTAACACTTGAGCAATTTTGAATACAACTTGTTTTGACTATGTGTGGACAAATTAGTATATAAAAGGATCAAAGAACATACAAACTTTTATTTATTGCTAGATATTAGCACACTGCCTTCTGCTGAATTTTCAAACTTAGTAGTCTGCCATCAAAGTATACCAGTTTATAGGTTCATTAAAATAATTTATTTCCCTTAGGCTCACAATATTTATACTTAATGTTTCTAAGTATATTTTTATTCAATATGGTACTACTCACAATACACAGATGATATTCATACATCTACCCTCACACAATACTAATTACTTCATATCAGCAAATTACACTTTCACATTACAGTTCACTCTTCTATATTCCAACACCAAAAGTCTCTATTCCTAATTACGGTACAATAACCATAAACATAAAAATTCCATTTACTTGTCTCCTGACAGGCTTTGAACAATTATTGTTATATTTTACACACATGCATATACACACAAAAAATATTTTTTGTGCTTTTTCTTTTTTCCTGCAGATTAGCATTTTCATCTGATATTATTTTCCTTTAGCCAGAAAAAAATCTTTTGATATTTCCTGTGAAGTGGGTTTGCTAAGACAAATTCTTGCAGCTTTTCTTTACTTAAGATGTCTTTATTTCACTCTCGTTTGTGAAGAATATTTTCATTGTGTATAGAATTCTAGATTAATATTTGCACTTCAAAAATTCCATTCTATTATCTTTTGTTCTCTATTATTTCTAATGAAGTGTCAGCAGTAATTTGATTTACGGCAACTCATTATATGAAGCTTCTTTTATCTCTGACTGCATTTAAAATTTTCACTTTTTTATCTTCAGTTTTCAGCAATTAAATTTTGATGTATCTAAGTGTGCCTTTCTTTGTGTTCATCCTCCCTAGTTTCTTTGAGTTTTCAGTATTGTATATTGATAATCTTTTAAGTTATATTTTTAAAAAGTGTACTTTTTCTTCTAGGTCACATAATGTAATCTTTCTTGGACTCTGAGTCTCTTTTATTTTTAATATTCATACTTTTACTTGCTGCTTCAAGTTAGTGCAGTTTATGGTCTATCGTAAGGATTACTGATTTTTGTTGTTGTTGTTCTTGTTATCTCCAAACTTCTTTTAAGGTCATACAATGATATTTTAAATTTCAGACATCTTATTTTTCTTTTTCATTAATTCTAGTTTATTCTCTTATAGCTTTCATTTTTTTGCTAATATTCCCTAATTCATTTTACAATTACAATTTTCTTTATTTTTTGTACATATATTCTTTTAAATCTTGGAGTATATTTGTGTAATATCTGCTCTTGAAGTTTTGCCCGTTGAACCTAAAATTTGAATCTTCTTATATTTAGCTTTTTTGGATGGATTTTATTTGTCTATGTGTCAAAATTTACCTTTTTATGTTTATGTCTTATATTAGGTCATCATGAGTAATACATTGGAGAAGATCTCTATTTTGTTATATTCCCTAAAGTGTTACTTTTTGTTCTAGCATGCACTTGATTGCAGATTAATCATATTTAAATCTGTGAAGGCAAGATTTATGTTTTTGTAGAAATATAACTTATATAAGTTTGAGGAGTTTTTAAGCCCCTCTAACTTGGTGGACTCAAGCTCCAAACTCTGATTTTAGACTTTTTTGGAGGCATTTAAAGTATTACTCCTAAGTTATAGCCTTTTTTGCGTTTCCACTTAGGTGTTAACAAAGTATTAATAAAGACATTGCACAATAATTGAGCCAGTTTTCCAGTGTCTCCATCATTGCTTCACTTCTAGTATCTCTATTCTGTTGTCAAACTCATGGAAGCTGCTTTCTGGTGAGCTTTAGGTATTCTTGAACTAGAGATTTGTAGCCTAACCTTTGTCTAAGGACCGCTGAGGATTTCTATCCAACTGTTGCTCCCTGCTACATATGTACGCATGCAAAATAATCTTTTAAAATATAAATTCATATTTTACCAGTCAAATATACTGAGGAAAACACAAACTAAACTTTGGATGCAGTGTCCTTAATAAAGGAAGCATTGGCTGCTGTTATATTCACATACAAAACAATCTCTCCAAAACAGTTTTGTCTTTGAGTTGGCTGAGACGTGTATACCACTACACTTTATTTGTTTGTTTGTTTGTTTGTTTAATTTAAACAATGGTTGAGAATTTCTTCACCATTTATTCTGGATGTTAGCAATTTATAAATTATCATGTCTATATTAAATATCTTCATTGTAAAAATATTAAACAAAAATCAAGGAAATAATGTCCATGATTTTATCCAACTTTAAGTTAAACAATTGTGCCTAAATCTTTCTCTCACTTTTTCCAGAGTATCCTTTGAAAACATTAAAATCCTTTAGTTGAGGATGTCTAACAGATCCTCTTTTTTATTTTTTTGGTCAGATTTTGTGTTTCTTGGAACCAAAATGTATTTAGCCATTGCTAGAACATTGTTAGAGTGAGAATTCATCAAATTCTCTCAATTTTCAAGGTCTTCTTCATATAAAGGAAGTATAGATACAGTTACAAAGAAATTGAAAATTGTCAAGCTATATGACTATATATATATAGTAATTGTATTTTTGTAATTATATATATTTGTAATTATATATATATATATATATATATATATATATATATATATATATAGTAATTGTAATATATATAGTAATTGTATTTTTTATTGTATTTTTTCTCAACCAAGACATCTCCTTTAGAATAATTAAAATATAAAATTTTGGTTAGTCACTTCCAAGGAGATATTTATTGCTCAAGTTATTTTAAGGGAGAAAAAAAAATCTTATTGACAAATCCACAACTTTAAAATTATATTTAAAGTAAAATATAAGTATGTCATGCAAGTTTTAGGCTGATCGCTGGTGTTTACTACTTATTTTTTCTAGATCTAAATAATGTTTACAAAAGCTATGCAGGTCAGTGATATTAGTATAATTAACTTTCTCCTCAGCAAGTAGTCCATTCTCAATAATGAGAATGTCACACTAATATAGATTTTCCCACTTACACAAAGGGAAGACATTTTTAAATGTTATACATCACACACAAAAATTTCTCTTCTCCCATTAGATTGTCTAACACAGAAAATCAAGAGTCAAGATTTTTTCTCAAATCTTTGAGCAAAATTGAGCTCCAGAAAAACAGTAACTTTTTCTACGCCCTTTCTATGTGTATTATCTCATTATAGATTGTTATCTGGGGTGGGAAAGTGTTGTTATATGCATCTAAGTTTGAGAAGCAGAGATGCATATAATGCTATCTCCTAGTTCATGTCTGACTGAATATTTCTACTGTTATAATTTCTTACTAAAATGTAATACTAAGCATTGATATTATTAGCTAGATAATCTATAATGTTTATAAATTAAAACATAATTAAAATTTATGAAAGTGTTATTAAATTTTCTAGTTCAACTGAGATTCTTAATACTGAAGCTATTTAAGTTTTATTTTATGTTTTGTTTAAAGAAAGAATCAGGTACTTTTAAAAGCTATATGTGAATTTTACATTTAGAAGTTTAGAGACTGAACACCTTGTATCTAGGAGGGTTGGTGCTACAGGTCCAGAACATTTTTCTAGCACATACACATTGAAAGATAAAGGCATGTGTATCCATTAGTGTATTTGTTACTCCAGATGAGGGCTCTTTAGGGCTTTTCAACTGGGGCAATACTAGCAACAACTTGCATCTATTCCCATCACAGACCTGGAACCAGCTCACTCTTGCCTACTACTGATTATGCTACAGACACATGGATAATCTATAGAGACAGTTCTTAACCTTCACATCATTTATGAGCCTAAAAGCAGTACCTTGCTTGAGTTCTGTGTACATGGTACTTTCCTGATCTAAGGCTTTTCAGTTGCTACTGCATTCCTAAAAACTGCAAGATCTTCTCAGACCACAAACAAGTACAACCAAGAAAGTGGAAGGATATTAAACTCTTGAGACAAACTTTAGACATTGAAAATAAAATAAAAGTCTATACATTAATTATTTTTTCTCTTTTCACCTCCTCGATAATTTTTTTTATACTCCATAACAGTTTCATAAACCCTTAGTAAAAGCCTCCATTGAGACCTTAACAGTCACCCTGCCATGATGCTTTAGTCAGCTTGATAATATACTTCCTTATACTTGTAGTCCATCCTTCTCTTCACTTTCCTTTTGCTACACTCTACTTCCCTTAAAAAAGCACTCTCTAATAATCTGTTTTCATGTAAGCATGCCCTTAGACACTTCTTTCTAAGAAACCCAAGCTGAAATAGGGAGATAGGAGGTAGAATGAAGTTGAATATAGGCACTATTTCTGATCAATAATACTAAAGGATAAGTTGTAGACCCTAATAGGTCTTATGTACAAAAAATACATAAAATATTGTTAAGCTTTAAGCACATAAAATAGCTCTTTCTGTTTTTAAGAATGTCATTGGTATTAAGTATTGCGGAAAGAATAAATAATAACTAAACTTTATTATTTAGGTATTGAAAATATGCATAGCAGGTAATAGATCTCTAACATTTTCCAGTCATTGACTTCCAAATATCAATTCATTCACTCACTCAACAAATATATATCAAGAATCTGTTGTGGGCTTACTATGTACGATGTGTTCTAGATACAATGAATGAGAGAGATGAATCTTTGTTTTCATGTAGCAAACATCCTAATAAGAGGAGAAAGAAAACATGGAGTATGGTAGATGGTGATAAATGATAAGAAAAAGAAAAGTGGATAAGAGTGTTGAGGTGAAAGCAGAAAAGGCAGGCTTTGATGGTGAGGTAATATTTGAGCAAAGAGACCTCAGGACTTTTATGAGAGAACCTCCTTCTGTTAGTAGCCTAATAGATATGTTGTAAGTGAAGACAATGATGAGGTGAGAAAAAAAGTTATGCAATTATACTTTCAAGTTAGAGAAAATAAGAGGAAGAAATTATGACTTTTCCTTTAACAATAAAACTAATGCTATTATTTATAGCTTTATTACTAATCTTTATTACTTTGAATAAAGACATAAAATGAGAATTTATTGAATGCTTATAAAATGTGTCATTCCCTCTTCTAAGCATGTGAAATGCCTTCGATCTTTTAACCTTTCCTGGAATGGTGGCTAGGTAGGTGCTATTAATATTACCATTGTAAAGATGAGAAAATTGAGGTTTGAAACCTGAAATAATTACCCTAAACCCACAGAGATAACTGTTACAAAAAGGAATAGAGAATTATGAGCATAGGCTGAGTACAGAGGTACTAACCATTATCTAATGTTATATTAAGTTCTTTTCCTTTAGAAAACCTCCTGTTGACCTTCTGTTACAATTTTGAAAGCAAAGGGAAAAAAAGTGACAAATATACAATTGTCTCAATTTTATTTTGAGAAATTATCAAGGCATGGAAAAAGGAAAACAAAATAAATTAATAAGCTTAAAGTCAATAAAATAACATTGATCACCTAAATCAAAACTTGTATATTTTATAATTGTTAAGTCTTGAAATCTAAACTTACATAGTTCTTTTGCATTTCTATATTTGCTCTAGTAATCAATAATCTTAAGGCAAGAACTATCTGGAAATATTTTTAATGGGTCATTATTTAAAGCAAAGTTCATTAAACAAATATCAGAAAAGTCTGATTCATATTTATACTTATTTTAGTTAATTATAGAATATAAATTTCACAATTTTGAATAATACAATTTTGACACCAAATTCTTTTGAATAAAAATAAAGTTAGATTGTTTTTAAAATCTTATTTTTCAAAGAAAAAAAGTTTATAGTTTAAAACTTGTCACCAGAATAGCATCTTGAGTAGATTATGAAAACTTTGATGACTATTAAGTATAACCTATTTTTTATATGTACATGAAGCTTTGTGCAATGAGCACATTCTTAAATTTTTTGAATAACAATTGAATTGAACTCTTGGAAGAGAATACTTATTTTTGCCAATTGTTAAACTGAATTGAGGCACCCTGATTAACCTCTGTGTAGCAGTTTCTTTCAGTTATCAGGCCAACTATTTTTCTCATTAATGGCATTTTAATTCAAATAACATTTAAATTGAATGCATTATCAAATATATATTGTACATTGGGGAGAGAAGAAAAAAACCTTTCTCTGATATTCTCTAAATAGTATTTCCTCCAGCGAAAGAAATAATTTTCTTCTGATTTCCTCTCTTCCTCACTCATCCTCACAATAATGCTGCAGAGTTTTCTGTGACATATCTTTAAATGGAATTGCAAAATTTGTATTTTATTATTAGGTTAGAAATTGCTATATTTTTTATTTCCAAAAGATTTAGAGAAAGGTACAAAGAAGTAACAGGCAGTATTTTAATGGTTCTGGTTTACCTAAAAATTTAAATATATTATTTGCAAGAACTTATAAGAGAATCCATTTATTGGAGTCTTCTGAAATTGAAGGCTTTATTTAAATTAAGTCATAACTTGGATGAACCTAAATCATTGCAACTGAAATTTTAAAAATCTATCTATCTATCTATCTATCTATCTATCTATCTATCTATCTATCTATCTATCATCTGTCTATCTATCATCATCATCTATCATCTATCATCTCTCAAGTAAAATGATACCCCCATTATTAAAATATCTAAAAATATATTTTTTGTGCTTACATATCATATTGACCTTTTATTTTAAAATAATAGAAATACGCACAAACTCAGAGAAGTGAATTCACCTTCAGAAAAGCTATGTAAAATGAGGCAGCCATTTTATGGAACTTTGTTTTTTTTTCATTTAAATCAATAAAGTGAAATAGAAGGAATTAAAAATTGATTTATAATTCTAAACTCTAGTCAACCATAAAATTTTAAATTGTGTTTACAACACTAAATATTAATAAGAAAGAAATGTTTATAAAAATATTATGTGACATACAAATGTCTGTTGTCTAGGATTCTTTTCAAATGGTGCCAGATAATTTAAATACCTCTAGATATTTGAGGCTTTAGTCTAGACAGAATACTTACTTATAGAATGTTTGTGAAGTCATTAAATTTATGTGAAATTTACTAACATGAGTAGCTTTTCAAGACTCTATGAGTGCATGAAGAACAACTCTAGTGTTAGTTTTTCACCAAAACTTCCTTAAACTTGGTGAAAGTAGATTAAGTTTTGGAATGTCTACTTAGATATTAGGACATTTCATTTGGCTAACTAGAATTTTCTGTCTCAATACAATCTGATAATATACATAAAATCAGCCAACTTACATTTGTTTAATTTTTAAAATTACCTTGGGACTGCTGTGGTTTAACAATAAATCAAATGATAAAAAAAATATATAGTGATATATGAGATAATATAATTTAAAAGTTAGTTTTTTGTGATATAGAGACAACGAGGTTGTCAATAAGTTTCATGTGTATTTCCCTTTCCCAGAATTATGCATTATATATAATTTATAAAAATTATTTAAGGGAGAATAAGAATACCTACAATGTGAAGAGTTATAGGAGTACTGTACATGTTATTCACTATGGTTGTATAACAAGAGGGTACTTAGAAATCTCATCTCTCTTTGGAGCTCAAAGAATAATGTAGATGCATAAAACAATATTTACTATAGTGCTACGATATATATAAATATTACTGCTAGAATAGCTGATTAGGCTATGTCGCTGCATTTTCTCTGCCTCTATATATTTGTGTATGTTGCTATTTTTTGCTTGCTTTATTTTGGCTTTTGATTTCATCTACTTTAGCGGTTTTTCTTATTATGACTGCTGTGCACTCAAGGGTATTTTAGTGACATGAAAAATTTAATGTGATTGCATCCATGCTTAATTTACTTCCAAAAAAACCCTTCAGCTTTGGAGAAAGTAAATCCAACTTTGGAGACATTAGAACCCAAAATGTAGGGTAAATTTTTGAACTTTTAAAAAGTAATGAAGAATTGGATATGTCTTTGATAAAAATGAATGAGGAAGATTTCCCAAATCCAAGTTCCCCTGACACTGTCCTATTACTGTAACTTGAAATGACACTATTATAGAACTCATTCTCCATGAATGAAAGAATTATCCCCTATTAAAATGTAAATGTCCCGGAAAAGACAGTACAAGAATCAATCAATCATTTATACCTTAATGGGAAGTAATCACTCAAACCCTTTCAATATTATAGTTATCTAAAATTGAACATTGATAAGATGGAGATGAGACAGAAGTACTTTGGGAAACAGGAGTAGGGAGGATGAAAAAATAAAAGAGAAATGAGAAAGAGCTGAACAAACAGCACAATTTACAATGTTAGAGGTTGAGTTACAGTTGAAAATTATTGCAAGTAGTGTGGGCTAACCTCAAGAAACACTGCTGCTATTGTAAAGCCTTTCAGTGGCATACTTGCATTTGAGGTAAAAGAATTTTATTCTCTCTGTCCTCGTTCTTGCCTAGAGGACTATCATTCATGCTGAAAGGTGCTGACATGTCACCCCAAATGAGCGGAGTGCGTATTTATGCAGTCAATTCTTACTTTAAGAATACAAATATAAACACGCGTATTCTGAATTTATCAGAATAATACAGGAGACAATAAATAAAAAGTCTTCACTTTTAGAAAGTGTCCAGTATATTATTTAAATAGAATATTTTTTAAGATCACATAAAATGTCTGTGATATTCAGATATTTGGTCTAAATATATCATTTTGAAAAAAATGTCTATTTAGTAAGGCAATATACCTTGTAATTCTTCTGCATTTATGTATGCACTGTCTAAATATATAAGATAACGTGTTTTGTATAGTACTTAATATAGTTCATCAATCTATCATTGTCATCTTTATCATCATCATTATGTGTATGTGTATGTGTGTGTATGTGTGTATCTTTCCAGAGTTATACAGGAGAGTTACACATGGCTAAACAGGTAGTTCTTGAATGTCCTTTAAGAAGAATTTTAAAGGATTACCTGTTATTTTTCTTACACAATCTTGAAAGGCAGACCAAGATAATTATATTTTGATTATTAAATAGATATAGGTGCATATCATATGATATATGTAATATCATATGCAATATATCATACATTGTATATATAATATGTGAATTTATATATATTATACATGAACATAAACATTACTGAATTAACAACAGCCATAACTAATTACAATAAAATGAGTTCACATTATATGAGAATAGTTTAATCTATTGTTAAATTTCACTGAGGTCTGAAACTTCAGTAATATGATTTTGATATTATAATAATAAAATTCATAATAAAATTCATCTAATGATTTAATTTGAGGACATTCCATTTGTTTGTTTATTTTCACCCACAAACACTCTAAAACATGTACTACTAGTGTGACTATCAGGATGGAATTATACAATATCTAATTTGTGTACCTGACCTCTCATGAGTAAGATTGTATCTCTGCTTAGTTACATTTTATTAAGGCTATTTTTAAATACATTTTTGGATAAACTGTGGTCATTTATTAACTCAAATAAGCAATATTATTATAGATGTTTTTGTTATAGTCTTCTGATTAGCCATTTGTTGGATTAGTCACCTTTAATCCTCTTTGCATTTTGTTTTAGACATTTTTGTATTATTTTTATTTATTTAGCTTATTCTTTGGGTAAAACTATAAGATAATTGGACTCAAGAGTGAATCACATTTATATGTTGGTGAGAAATCAATTATCCTCATCTTATTTTTTCAGTAAGTATGTAAATTAAAAACAAAGCTTAATAGTGATCTCCGTAATGTCAGACCAGATTTAAATTAAGAACATAGAAAAGTTAACATTAATTACAGGTTCATATTCTTTTGTTTCTATTTTAAATTTGTCATTTATTGTTTTACTTCTTTACTCAGAAACACATAAGCAATATTATGAATTTATACTTTTTATTAAGTTTAATAAAAAGTATTAAAGATAATATTATATTTAACTGTAAATCTAAACATTTCACTATAAAAAATTGTACTAATATAATTGAGAGCTTTATCTTCAAAAAATTATAATTTTATTTATTATTGAGAAAAAAATCAAATGAAAACCTGAAAAGACAAATCAAAATTGTCTAAATTTTACAGGATTTTTCTCTTTTTAACAGTATCAAAACTATGATGAAAATTGTTTTTGAATACTTCTGTAGCAGATGTCAGCCATCTTGCTTATCACTGAACAAGCTGCATGCATTTGAACTAAACAGCTCAGTATTGCATTGAGGGATGTGGTTGCTGATTGAACACAGGTGTAATGGTTGATATACTGTCACACAGTCTGATGTTAACCTAAGATCTTTGTTGAAATAGTTATTACTGATGGCATGAAATGTAATTGCTAATTTTCTGCCTGAGTGGTTACATATTTTCTCTAAATCTTAAGAGTTATTCATCCTTTACCCACTACCCATTTCTCAGAGTTTGAGGCAGGTGTGTCTGTGGTCCATGGATCAGTAATTGAACCTGTCACTTGTAATCTACCGATTTCATTCTTCAACAATGTGACTACTGCTTTATTCACTCTTCTGCTTATTTTTCGCTAAGTATCAAATGTCTTGCTTGAACCTAAGCTAACCAACATTTATTGTTTACCTTTTAAGGGATCTTTGGTCACCAAGCAAAGGAGTTGTGAGTGATTCTAGTCTGATTTATTATTATTATTATTATTATTATTATTATTATCATTATTTAGTATTTTTGGTTTTAGATGCCTGGCTTTCAAATGAATTGGTTCTTTATGAGCCTAATTATAATAAATCAATCAATTGTGTTGTAGGTGTAAAAAGTGCAGATGTTAAGTGAGGGAAGGGGTAGGAGGCTGGGATGGAGTTACTATTCTATTTAAGTGACTTTCTTCTCAAAACGGCTTAGTAATAGTGATTAGTGCCTGACGATGAGCCAGTGCTTTGTGGTTTTGACAATAAATACGCTATAATAAATTTAATTTTAATAAATTTTTTACTTTCAATTTGGGTTTCTACTAAATCAATTCAACTAAGTCATAGTCTTGAGTAAAATTAAAAAGGAGATAATATATGCCCAATTTATACTCAAACGGAGGATTATCCATAAACATAAATTGTATATTTTGTTGAAATCCTTTCAAAGCAAAAGATAATTAATATTTTCTCTAAAACTGTGTCTGACTAATGAATATATAGGATTACAAATCCATTGGTTGAAATTTTAGATAGTGGATCTTGTCTTTTTAAGCAAAAACAAACAAACAAACAAACAAACCTAAAATAATCAGTTTGGCTTAGTGGAAAAAACAGTCTCTGGTTTAAAATTATGCTCTCATGTTTAGTGCACATGACTTAAGGTATATCATCTTTATCTCAGTGTCTTTATCTTTAAAAAAAGATACAATAATCTTTTCATGAGTTGATGTCATAAATTTTAAAGATACGTAGATAAATCATCTTTGACAGGACTCTCATTTAGTAGAAACTTACTATTTGGTACTTATTTTCATGGGATCTGTCATGAATCCTGAAATTCGAGTAATAATGAGACAAATTACTAATGAAAGAATCAGCTACCAGCATTAAGATCTAAGGAGAATATTTTCAATATTAGACAGCAGAAGACATGCAGACCTCTGGAATACAATTTTGATTGAGGAAACAAATGGCCAGGTATGCTTCTTTTTGTGGTTGTAGTTGTCTGGGGCTCATTAACAGTGGAAGGAGATAATGTAAATATACATGAGAGCTTCACTAAAATGCAATGTTTAGTGCACATGATAAGGTATTCATTGACTGATTTATACAGACACAGCATTATAAATCAGAGCTATTATTTGGTGCAACAATAAATGGGAAAGAAGCATTCCTTAATATTACATATTCTATTTTAATTTTTCAAAGTTGTGTATTTATAAAATAAGTTTCTAATTTAAAAACTATAAATTGTGTGATGAGTTTTCTTTATATGTAATTTATAAAACATTTTAACCTCGCCTCTAGATATCCATTTCTGGATTATAGAAGAAAGGGATGTACAACGAATGGGTGAACTTTAAAAAAGGATGGGCATTAAGAAACTGAGTCTGAAAGATAGGATCTGGTTAAAATCAAAGTAGAAAGAAATTGTGAGTATTTGGGAATAATAAATCACAGAACAGGCTGCAAAACTAGGAGTATAATATATTTTGGCAGGCGGGGCAGGGGAAAGATATTTTCTTGACCCAGTTTTCAGACCTTGGCTAGAGGCTTATCAGTTCTCCTTCTTGGGCAGTTAAGTGCACATCCCAACTACTTTTCTTATCAAATTCTCATACTCCAGAACCACTATATCCCTAATATAATCGCCCTGAGGCCAGGTGTCAGACAAGGAGGGACAGCCCCAGACATTCAAATTAGCCAACTCAAAGGGAGTCTGCCAAAACTGTTAATCCCACCTGGTTTACATAAGCAATCACCTGCAGCTCCAAGGTGCTATTACTCCGACCTCAGGTGCAACCCCCTATGTGACCCTGCCTGGCAGCCTTCTTTATTTTGGAACTTTGTCTTTCATTTTCCTAAATGTCACTGTGCTGAGTCCTGCCAGCAAAAGAATCTTTAAATCTGAAACAAGAAATGTTAGGTAATAATGTGAGAGAGAACCAATATCAAAGATTAAGTTGTCAGGAATCTATTGGTTAAAACAAAAGCAAAGGAAACAGTTTCTAGAGTTTGATTTCAGGAAGGTATGGTCTTAAGTAGATCTTAACCATACAGTCTTATTTCTATGCCTAGTAAAGTAACTCATGATTCTCACTACCAAACACATTTCTATTTTACTCAGAAATTGCCAACATAATCTATTCAGTTGCTAAAGGTAAAAAACAGGCATTGTTCATTTTTTTTCTTGAGTATACTTAATATACAAATGGACATATATAAAGTATAAAATTTGACAAGTTTTGACATAGGAATACACCTTAAAACCATCACCACAAACAAAATAATAAGCATAGATAACCCCAAAAGTCTTCTCATGCCCTTTCATATCTTTTCACCTCTTTCCAACTCCTCTCCCCCAACTCTCATCCCTTTCTCCAAGCAACCACTAATCTGCTTCTATCTCTATGAACTGCTTTGCATTTTCTAGAATTTTATGTAAATCATACAGTATGACTCTTTTACATGAAACTTCTTTCATATATCAGTATGTTAAAATTTATCTATGTTGTTGTATACATCAGTGTCTCATATGGCTCATAAATAGCACAATTTATTTATACATTCACTTGTTGATGAATATTTGAGTTGTTTGAAGGTTGGGATTATTACTAAAAAAACTACTATGAACATTTGTATACATGTCTTTTAATGAACATAAACTTCATGCTTTAATTTTTTTGGGGTGGGGCATGATACTTGAGAGTAATATAGTTGGAACATAATAAAGCTGTATTTTTAAATTTTAAGAAACTGTCAAACTATTTTCTAGATTGGTTCTAACATTTCACATTCCTGTTTGCAGTCTTCTCAGAAAGTCCTGTTCATCCACATTCTTGTCAGTACTTGATAAGTTTAGACTTTTTAATATAAGTCAGTTTTATAGGTGTATATTGGTATTTCATCTTTTTTTGTCATTTCCTAATAACTTAATGATGTGTAGCATTATCATGTGCATATTTGTGATCACACATATTCTTTGTTGAAGTTATTAAATTCAGTTATAATTTAAATTATGCCTAATTTTGTTTATTGAATTGCATGTTTTCTTATTGAGTTCTGATTATATTTTAAGTGTTTCAATGGAAGTCCCTTATCAAAAACATTATTTGAAATTAGTTTGTCTTTTCATTCTCCCAATAAAGTCCTTTGAAGAGCAGGCATTTTAAACTTCAATAAAGTCTAAAGCAATATTCTTGATTCTCTTAGTTCTACTTCCTAATTTAAAAAAAGTTGACTTCTTTACATTCATGTTACTATCCTTATCCTAGCAGCTCTCATTTTCTTTCTTCATAATTACAACCTGTTAAGTTTGTGCTTCCAAATTTTACTCCACCACCAAAGCTACAGTTCTTTAAAAATATTATACAGATATTAACACTTGACTGCTTAAAACTTTTCAATAATTTCCATTGGCTTTGTAAAAGTCACACATCTTTTTATATAACCTATAATGAATGTCCTTCATGGTCTGACCCCTGCCTGACTCTCATACCTCATTTTGTACCACATTCTCTCATGACCATTATGTTTCATTAATATCATTCTTTCTATCCACTTTACAAGTCAAGTTACTTTCTACTTAGGCCTGTGTTCTTACATTTTTCTATACCTGGGCTATTTGTTTGACTTGTCTTGTCTACTATCATTGACTATAGAATGAAAGCTTCCTGGTAGCATGACTTCTGTTTAAGTTCTCTGCTTATTCATTATTTTCTTCCTAAACTCAGGACTGGGATATACAGTAATGATTCATAAGCAGTTGCTGAATAAGTATACAAATGAGTAAATACATTTTGACAATTTTATTCATTATTAATCTAGATTTTATTTTAATATAATAATTCAGTTTTCTAGTATTTATTATCAATAATCACTTTGGAGTATGAGGTTATCATTACCTCATTGTTACCACCAACAGTGGGTACTTATTGAATAGATGAGATTGAGAGCAATATCACAGTTTAAACTAGCAAGGATTGAGGTCAGGACACAAAAAGACCAGCAATAACACAACTAGAATATGAATCAGATTCGGATCCACATTGTATCTTCACTCCAGGCTACACAGAGATCTCCTAAGACTAAACAAGATGAACAGGCTGATTAATGCTCCTGTAGCAAAGAGAAACACAAAACAGTCAAATGAGAACTCAGAATGTTAAAGGCATGTCCTAATATCCAGTTAATTCCAGAATGCTGCATGCGTAAAATGTGGAACTTGTAATTTTGTGCCTAAATTTATAGATATTTGTCATTTCAAATCCTTGACTATCCAGTTGAGAATTCCTATTATAAACAATAGAAAAACAAAGTGCTGAGTTCTAAAAGACTCTCCTCCTTAACCTTTTGCTATACTTTATTTATATTCTTGATTTTTAAAAAAGATATGACACTATTTGAAGACAATAAAAAAAAATTTCCATTTATTATATACAGAGATCCTCAAAATTCTATCTCCTGCTAAACTATTTTTCAGGATGTTAATTATAAAATAAAATTTTTTTTAACACATGCTTTAGCTAACTTTGCAACACATACCCTTAATTCATTAGAGTAATTATCCAACAGCTTCAGGTGTCCATATGATGCTATTCTAAGACAAAGCATGAAGCTGATGAGGCATTATGAGATCTTTGTTCTCATGTGAAATGTCTCAGTCATAGTCATGATCTGCTTACATTATTTCAGAGCCTTACTTTGAATTACTTAAAACAGTAGTAAATATTGTAATGATGTTAAATGTGTTTTATTAAAATGATTCGAATTGCTAGGCTATTCCGTGACTCCTTGACTTCTATAAGGTAAAGAATAATACCTTCCTTTTTCTGAGAACCCCTAGATATTTCTAGGGTGTGCATTGTTAGGATTTATATGTATTTTGAAGCTTATATGTAAATAAAGGAGAAAAGTAAGTCTTAGAAATTTTAAATTTTATTTTATTATTATTTTCCTGGTCACAATGATGATAGCGAGTGAACAATTACCTTTGGATATCACTTCTCATTCTGTATTGCTTAGTCTAAATATTAGTGAGTCTTCTTAATTTAAATATACATGTGCATAGTCATAAAAACAGACATATAATTTTTCAATGTAAATTCAAAATTTATCATTATTTGCAGTCGCTCCAACCAATATTGTGGTCTATTTATTAAACAAACACATGAGTCAGACATAACAAAATAATCAAGTGCTTTCTTGAGTTATCATCATGTTTTAATTTATATGATAATTTTTGTATGTTCAAAAATTATACAGTAACATATACTGTTTGCAATAATTCCAAATAATGCAGATATGAAGAAAAATATTCTTTCCTCCCCTATTAATTTTCCCAACCTTAAAAGTTAAGCAGTGCTATAAATATATAATTTTTTATTCAGTTTTTAAAATGTTTATATAAATGTCAATTTATATAATTTAGTTTATTTTATTTAATTTTTAATAAAAATTAAGTTGTACCATATGTAGTATTCTCTATATTTTTTTCACTACTGTATTGTGGATAACTTTTCAAGTTAATATATATAAATCTCATATTTCTTTATTTCATATAGTTTAGAAACCGTCATTTAGTCAACCATTTATTTATGGACTTTCAAAAAGTTTTTAGTGTTTTACTTTTGCAAATAATGTTGTTATAAACTGATTTATAAAATAAATTATCTAGTTAAAATATTACAAAAACATATTATGTTCTTCTGAATTGCACTTTTGCTATTATCTTCAGACAAATAGATTTTCTGAAATCTAACAAAATAAAAGCAACTGCATTGTCTTTTGAAATAAATTATAATTACATAAAAATAAAATAACTTCATCAGGAACATACACTACACTTTTTAAAGAATCTTCCTTTTTGCATTGCTCCTGCTAAAAAAAAATGAAAACCATAAAAAATATAATTTTAAAGCCATAAATATTAGAAATATAAAATATCATATGCATTATTATAATTCTCTTCTATTATAGAAATGTATCCTGAAGGACAAGTAAGTTTGATTTACCCAGGACTACTTTAAATCTCTCTAGTAAATTAGATTAAATTTCTATAGAATATTATTTTACAGTTGAATTGTTTATCTTATTATTTCTCATGTATCAATAATCTGAGCTTATTTGGATTAGTTTTGGTTTAAGACTTTAACTAATATCATAATAATTATATTAGATACGATCCTTATGAACAGATAGTACAAGTGGTAAATTCTCCTGTTAGAAGATGAAGAAAATTGAGGCTCAACAACATGAAATAAGTGTGCATGTATCAAATTAATTAATCAGAACTCTGACTTTAAACCAGGACTTTTGGGTTCCTAGTTTTTCTTCTTTCTACTAAGTCATATTGCTTACCAGTATTCTCGATCATACAGTAAATGGTTGCCTAAAAGCAGAAACTGTTCAAATGAGAGCAGTCAATACGTTGTTTGAAATCAGAAGTTCATACAAGTCGACTCTTACCAAAAAAGGTACAACAAGTTTATCTATTTGACCATCAACCATACTGATTCGTGTTTTGGAGCTTTCATACTTCTCCCTAATATCATTAGATAAATCAGACAGTTTAGTAAATAGATTATGCAATATATTCTCAAATGGTCCCTCCAAATCCAATTACATTTTATAAATGTTCTATTTCCTGGAGGCTATGGCATTCATCATTTGGGCTTTCTTCTATGCATATTACTGCTGCCTCCCCAAACTCCTCAGGCCTCAAATTGGTAAAAGCCTGATATTGCTAACTCCACACCTTGGTTTGTCTTAGTCTTGCCTACATTTTTAAATAGTTTCTTCATTAAACTCTTTTTGCTCTTCCTTTCGAATGTATCATCTATTTTTTCTCAGACTTTGGTTACCATAGATTATTCAGTTCCTAGAGATACAGTGACTCTACATTTTAGTTCAAAGTGGAAGAAAGGTTCTTTTTAGGCTGCTCAATCAACACAAATAAGAGGTTATAAAAGCTATGCTAAATATTTCTATAATTTTTTAAAGCATACTTATCAGAAATCTTTTACTGTAGGAATTTTATTTCATATATTATTTCAAATGTAGACTACAAGGAATTAGTGAGACACCTTTCATTAGGCACCTATTTTAAACAGTGGATCTGTTTGTATGTATGCTATTTAAAACTAAACTGTTACTCAAGCTTTATACAAGGTTGAATTACTCATAATACTATTGGAAGTTTCTGTTTGCATATCAAGAGTTCTTGCTGTTATAATGATGAGATTGAGAAAGATATGTCAATGCTCACTATCTAGGATATATTTTTACTTGAAGTGAAGAAAGCAAAAAACTGAAAGAAGTTGAAGAAAAAGATGATAGAATCTGTGAGAAAATGTTCTAAGATAGCATATCTAAGGTGTCACATCCACCACTTAATATGTTCTTAGAAGTATCCTTTTGATAATAACTTCAAAACAAAAAAAGTTACAGATCCAATGGAATGATCCATATTATAAAATAACTAATAAGCAAAAATATTCTAAAGGATACCTAGAAATTATAAATTCCCTCCTGTACACAAACACACACACAAAATAAAAATAAAATAGCACAAAGAAGACAACTGAAGAATATAAATGATACATACCCATCCACAAGGACATTTCAAAATATTTCTGTAGTCTAAATATATAAAACACAATATAGACTCTAAAAAAAAAAAATCAATAGAAAACCACAACAAATCAAGAATTGAAGAATAGTGAGGTTAAACTGTTTAGAAATTAAGTTAAATATTTCAATATTCAAATATTGAAACCATGGAATGTAAAATAGATCCTGTGCAAAATGATATTGTGCTGGCTGGAAAATTACTGCTTGTCTATCGCCCTTGGGAACATAGGCTGTCACCCATGAGAACATAACAGTCTAACAATAAGCTTTCTGATTCTGTTCCCCCTGCTTGCACAACCAGCCTGTGGGTTGACAGTTAGCAAATAGAAGAAAAATAGACTTTTGTATTCAGACAGAATGAAGAATGGGGTTTAGAGCTTAAAAACCCTGTACCTCTACATTTTGGGCCTGCTTAATTTGGGATCTGCGTACCTCTGCCAGACCCAGCTGGCTAAATAAAGAGTACGTTTCCTATAACTCACCAATTTCTGGTAGTCTATGTGCCTATCGGGGCCTGGCAGCTACAATATTAGTGACAAGGCAAACTTGACAAAAAATCAAGCAAATTGAGTTTAAAAGAACACCAACAAACAAATCTTATTAATGATAACAAAGGATGTAAATATAAGAAAACAATTGGTGTAATTGAGATAAAATATATGAAGCAAATGAAAAATTTTATAAGATGCAATGAACAGTAAAGAACTATTTAAAGATAGAATAAATGAAAACTTTTCTCAATGAAGACCTAAATCTTCAGAATGCAAGAACTCTTGTGGTATAAATGTTTGTCTAATCTAGTCTAAATAGAGATAGAAATAAATATTTAAATATCTCTCTATATATTGTCTTTTATTATATGTGTATAGTAAAAGACATCAAGCAAAAGAGAAAAAAATTGAATAATAATTTATCTTAAATATAAAATAAATAATCATATACATATGTATATGTATATATACATAATGTGAAAAAACTTAAATTATCTAAAAGGACAAAATTGGGCTTTTAACTTCTTCACTGTCACAGTCATTGTCAGAATAAATGCTACTAATTGCATAGTGATTAAAAGAAACATGAAAGAAGTGGTCCAAAGAAAGTTATACCCAATTAAGTTGTTATTCAAGATTAATAATTTTAAAATGAAATGATAGTTGTAAAAGTCATATGAAAGTTAAGAGCCATTTATACTCAAATTAGGATTCATGTATTTTATCTATTTGTTCTCCTTGAAAATGTATTTGATGATGAAATCCATCTGAAAAGGCTCCCAAAGGTTTTTCTATTTCCTAATTCTTGGGGAATGTAAATGCCACTTTAGATGGAGAAAAAAATTTTAATTGAGAAGATCTGCTTGGATTATCTAGGTGGGTCCTAAATCAAAAGTATCCTTATAAGAAAGATGCAGAGGGAGATCACACACACATATGCACACACATGAAAGAAGTGAGAAGATGAAGCAGAGAGAAATGCTGTCACAGTCCAAAGAATGCCAACAGCCACCAGAAACTAATAAAAACAAAAACCTCTGGAAGGAGCATAACCCTGTTGTCCTCTTGTTATTGGACTCTAGCCTCTAAAACTATAAAATGAATTTACTGTGATAGTTAATTTTACGTGCCAACTTAGCTAAGCCATGGTATTTGGTCAAACATGTCTGGATGTTTCTGTGAAGGTATATTTTAGATGAGATTAACATTTAAATCAGTAGACTTTTTGTAAAGTAGATTACTTTATCCAATCACTTGAAGGCTATAAGAGAAAACAGACTGATATCTCCTGAAAAAAAGGAATTTAGTTAACATAATTTCAATAGACAGTCTTTTCCAGGCAATCTAGGCTTTTTCCATAATGTGCCTCAAAACTCTTTCAATCATCATTACTCAAATCCAAAGCCACTTACACACTTTTAGGTATTTGTTATAGAGTACCCTACTTCCAGTATCAAAATCTGTATTAGTTTCTTAGGGTTATCATAACAAAGTACCATAAACTGTTTAGCCTAATACAACAGGTATTTATTTTCTAACTGCCCTTAAGGCTGGAAAATATCAAGTTGGCAAGGCCATTCTTTTTCAAAGTCTCTAGGGGAGAATCTGTTTCACACCTTTCTCTTAGCTTCTGGTGTTGCCAGGAATCCTTGGCATTCATTATTTGTGGTTGCATAACTCCAATCCCTGCCTCAGTTGTCACATGAAGTTTTCTCCATGTGTCTTCACATCATCTTCTTATAAGGACACCATTCATATTGGATTAAGGGTCCACCATTATAAACTTATAATTAACTAATTACATCCGTGAAGACCTTATTTTCAAACAAGTCCACATTCTATTGTACTAGAGATTGATTTCAACATATCTTATTTGGGGACACCATTAAACCCACAAAAAAGTACTGATGCATGTAACAATGCATGTGAACTTCAAAAAAGTTATGGTAAGTGAAAAAAAAACAGACAAAAAAGTTACATAAAATATTTCATGTTATATTAAATATATAGAATAGAGGTAGACAGCAGACTGGGGGTTGCCACAGACTGGAGTACGGGGTGTTTTTTTAGAGTGATGAAAATATTTTGGAACTTTTATTAGTACACTCTGGCTTCCATGACAAAATACTACAGACTGGGTAGCTTAAGCAACAGAAATTTATTTCTCATTGTTCTGGAGGATGAAAGTCCAAGATAATGGTGCTGACTGGTTTGGTTTTTATGAGAGCTTTCTCTTTAGTTTCCGGAAGACCACTTTCTCTTTGTGTCCTCACATGGCCTTATATCTATGCATGCACATTCCTGGTATCTGTTTTTTTTTTTCTTATAAGGACACCAGTCTTTTAAATTAGGGCCATACCCTAACATCTCATTTAACCTCAATTATCTCCTTATCTGCTCTGTATTCAAAGACAGTCACATGGAAGATTAGGATTCCAACATATAAATTCTGGAGGACAATTTAGTCCGTAACAGAACTAGTGTAATGGCTGGAAAATTACTGTTTGGCTATCACCCATGGGAACATAGGCTGTCACCCATAGGAATATAACATTCTAACAATAAGCTTTCTGCTTCTATACCCCCACTTGCACACCTGACTTGTGGGTTGACAGGTAGTGAATAGAAGAAAACTAGACTTTTGTGTTCAGACAGAATAAAGAATGGGATTTGGGGTTTAAAAACCCTATACCTCTACATTTCAGGGCTGCTTAATTTGAGGTTCTGCATATCCCTGTCAAACCCAGCTGGTTGAATAAAGAACATGTTTCCTATAACTCACTGAGTTCTGGTGGTCCATGTGTCTTTCAGGAGCTGATGGCTACAACACTAGATAAGAGGTGATAGTTGCACAACATTGTGAATATACTAAATGCCACTTCATTTTTCACTTTACTATTTTTTAATAAAAATACCTATTAATTTATTAGTGACAAAAAGTACTAAATTTTAGTTGGAGACAAGTAAAAATTAAGATGTGTTTTTTATTTTTTTAATTAATTTTTTATGGTATATTGGTTAACAAAATCCAGTTTTAGTTGTACATTTTAACAGTAAGGCATATATATGTTTATACTGTGTGTTCACCTCTCATAGTTAGATTTCTTTCTGTCACCACATATTTGGCCCCTTTTACCCCATCTAACTCTCCCTCACTATTCATATTAAAATAGCTATGTTAAGTGAATTTCACCTCAATACAAAATTTTTAAAAAGTATCTTTAAATCATATCCTCTTCTATGCACTAGATGTAACCGTGTTAACAATTAAAGTATGTATAACAAAGGTTTGTTTGTATACCTTCAACCTCATTGAAACAAATTTAATTTTATTTCTTAAAATATTTAATAACTGCATGTAAATTGAATTTATTGTATCATGTGGGATTTAATTTTATATATTATGAAGAAAGTTTAACTTCAAATTGAAATACTAATCTATGAATGCTAAATGTGTTCATTTGATTCAAAAACTATTTTAAAATAATTATTTGAGAGTAATTATATCTTAATTATGTGGCAAGTCACCATTACTGCTTTTCATCAATTATTTATGTTTAATTATGTATCCAGTGTTTATGTTAGAACGGGGTCAGTTATAAAATCTCACACAATCCAAGTCACTCATTGTTTCAATATTACTGAAATCTCAGATGAGATGCACAGCAGTTGATCTGTTTTGAATGTGCCATTTCTAATACGTTCTTAAATACCTGTAAGGCACAACCTCACTGCCAATACCTGAAACCAATTCTGGCACACAGAACACATCTATTCTTAACTAGTGCAAACAAAATAAAGGATAGGAATGAAGTAGAGAAACAAATGAATACAAAAAAAAAAAAAGAAGAAGAGGACAGGGGGAGAAGACAAAAAGGGAAAAAGCAGGAAAGATGAAAACTGTAAGACCAGTCTACTAGATTTATCTCCAGAATACCTGTTGTCTTATAGCCTGTCTTTTCTCATATATCAACTGCTAAACTATGAAAAATATTTCCATAATTAGCATAGTATTTTCTCCGACAGGAAACAAATTAATCCTGCAACACTTATCTAATTTTTAAGGAAGTTTAGTTGAAAGCAAGGAAGAAGGATAATACCCAAATCAATTCCACTCACCTCACCATGTATTTTGATTTTAAAAGTGATTATTATCTATTCAGTAGCTTTGCATGCATACATTCGTTTTTTCACATTTCTTTATGCTCTTAGGTATGATATGTTTTAGTGAACTTTTTAATATTCTCAAAGTCCCAATATGACTGGATCATAATCAAGAATAAAGCAGAAAGCCAGGATACAACTTTCATATTTGAGACCTCTGTTCTCAACCTTCAGGAACACTGGAGACACTGGGTACCCAAGTCAATCTTCATAATTTACAACTACTTTCTGAAGCTCAGAGCAAAATACTTCTTTGAAACTAGCAGAACCTCCTTGACAAAAAAAAAAGTTGTTTTAGACAGCTACTCTGGGATCCTCAATCACTATATAGCATGTTTTATCTTAGCCTCCTTGCTGAATCCCCTCTTCTTTGATTTTCTAATAAAAAATCATTTCTCTGTATTTACAAAGAGGAGGTCAACCTGGCTTTGTAGTGCAGGCAGAATAAGTACATCTGAGACTAAAGGAATATGTCATAATTTCTAAGTAAAGAAAACTCAAGTTTTTTGCAATCGTAGATCATAGTGCTTTAAGAAATCTTAGGGATTATCTAATGCATTGTCTCACAAATCAAGTGCTGAGAAAAATTTTATTGTATGATATTATTAAAGTATAGGAGTCATAAACACAATTGCCAGACAATATCATAAGTGAGTGAGTCTATACAAATTCTATATAAGTAGGAGTTCTGGCCACTCTGAAGGCTATGAAAGTTTACTTTTTTTATTCTCAGTATTCTCTTTTAAAAGAGTAGCTAATATTCAGCCCCATCTTGTTGTTGTCATGCTAGATTCGGACTCCATACTGCCAGTCATTTTTCAGAAAAAATAAATATTTAAAATTTATATGAAACGTCTTACTTTTAAATATTAGATATATCTTTAAAAAGCACATCTCTGAGGCAGATCCAATTAATTATTAATTATTATTTTGTGAGTTCTATTTAATAAATGCCCAAATAACAATGATTCCACAATTAAATATGTTTTGGGAATTTGGGCATAAACAATATAAAAATGATTTTTTTGCTCCAAGACTTTAAAGTCTATAATTTTAAAGTGGAATTGTAAATCCTAAAAATGATCATGTGTGGAAAAATTCAGGAAGCTAACATTTGTGAGCCCGTTTTAGAGCTCTCGAGCTTAATTTGACATTTATTGATTGGCTACTATAGTAAAATCATTCATATTTTTCAATTTTGCAGAAAGATTTTAATGCTTGAAGAACTTGCAGGCAAATAGGAGGGACATATGTCTATTGGGGAACTGTTATTGAAATCTAATAAATGTTTAAACAACAACAACAACAACAACAAACAGTTATATATAGTTATATATTCTCTTAAGAAAGCAAAATATTGTTCCTTGGAGGTTGTACTTGCTTGTGAGTATTAATCCATAAGTACATGATGGCCTAGCCCTATTGAACATTCAACTCATATAAAAAATTTTCTATATTCTGTTCTCAAGCTCATCAGGTATTATTTTCATGAGTTACTTTGTTAGAGAGGCAGACAACCAGTTTAACCAGTTTACTTAGCAGTTATGGTTTTCATAGTAAACTACTAAGTGGATATACTGGTTTTAAACATTATTCTCTTGTGACTTTGCCAACATATTTTAGCATATTCAATTCTAATCAAATCTATAATAACCATATTAAATTTATGAGGCAATGCTGAGAACCAAAGCCTAAATGATGTCGAACTGATCACTTTAAATTTCACTTTATGGGGAATTGCTTGTCTAGTTAGATAGCCAGCAATACCCAGATTTTATGGACCCCTTGTGTTAATCACTTTTGAAATACATTTTAAAACTAAGAACTAGAGAAAAGTATAAATAAATTTAGAATATTCTGAATACATAGTATAATTATTTATTGCATCAGCATGCTTGAAAATTCATATATTCTTGGAAGATCTATAATGATAATATTATTTGGAACTTTAAATGATTATGAAGTGAAAAAACATTAACACATTTTATTTTACTGAATATTCAAGTAATTGATGTTATGCAAGACTAGGATACTCTCAACAGTAATAAAGGAGAAAAATATTTTACTAAAAAATGCTATTTTGGAATTCCAGTTTGGCCGTATAGAAATGGAAATAAATCCTATATAATTAAAATTAATTCCATAGAATTAATGGACAAATGCAAAATTTCTTAATATCTTTCCATGTAAAAATTTCAGAAGAATTACAAGTATTTCTAAATATTATAACTTACACATGGTTTTAAACAGTATAACTGAATATATTTTTTGCATAAAAAGGTATATTCTGATTAACATAAAATAATGAAAAATTATATAAGTTTCTCTTGAAACTTGACCTTCCGGTGTCATCCTTAATTAACTGCAAGATAAGTATTACAACTTAATCTTAATGTGTTTTGAGTGATTTATTAGAGTTTAGAAACTTGTAAAAGTTCATTATTTCTATGAAATGTATAACTAAAATTTATTCATTTGCAAAGAAATCATTAAATGGTTATTATATATCAGAGTAGGTATTAGAAATAAAAAAAATAAAAACAAATTTATGAGTAAAAAACAAAGAATTAAAGTTTTTTAAAAGGCAGAATTCCTTAATGAAGAAGGATAGATGTTTACATAAATGGCCTATGGATAAAAAATATTCCTACTATTCTCAAAAACATTAAAATATAAAACTGGCAATGGATTATGTTGAAGGGAAGTGGTGATACCTAATGAAGGACCTTGTGTTCAATATTTGGTCAAATTAGAAGTTATGAGAGGCAATTAAGCAAGGAAGAACTAATAAGATCACTGCTTTCAGTACAATAAATGAAACAGAAGTGGCTAACTTGAGTCAATTTGATCATGTATGTGGTTATTTCAGTAATTTGTTTCTGATGATCATAGACTTTGTGAATTACAATATTATACTACACTGGTTTGCAAACTACTACCCATGAGACAAATTTGTTCTATCAATTGTTCTGTAAATACAGTTTTACTGGAACATATTACAGCCATTTGTTTATGTATTATCTAAGGATGCTTCATGCTACAACAAGAACATAGTTGAATAGGTGAGAGATCATATGGCTTACAAACCTAAAATATTTACTTTCTGAAGATGTTTTCTGACTTTAGTATAGCTAATAACTACAGCTACATATATGATTAATGACATTATACAGGGAGAATGTATGAGCTCTAAAGAATGCTTAGAATTGATCACTAAGGTGCTCCTAAGTTAAAATGGCAAAGGTAAAAATATACCAGAAGATAGAATAAAGAAGGAGGTTAAATATCTTGTAAGAAAAATAGGAGCATGTGGTATTATAAGAGGCAGGAATCGATAATGACTTATGGAAGAAGAGTGATCAATGGTGTCAAACACTACCAAAATTCAAATGAGGTATAAACTGAGAACTAGTAAGGAGTGACTATGTCTTTAATAAGAGTAGTTTCTATAGACTAAGAAAGTAAGAAGTGAGTAGTGTATGAAGAATAAAAGAAAGGTTGGGAAATAGAAAGAGATAACTTGTAAAAATATCTTTATTTGAGGATGGGCTGAAAGTTTTTGTAAAATTTATTTTTATGCCAGAAACAAATGACAAGAAACTGTGTGTGTGTGTGTGTGTGTGCGTGCGTGTGTGTGTGTGTGTGTGTGTGTGTGTGTGTGTGAGAGAGAGAGAGAGAGAGAGAGAGAGAGAGAGAGAGAGAGAGAGAGAGATTAAGATTGAGTAAAGTTGATAGAGCCTGTCAAATATGTTAAGGAATGGTATCCAGAACTAAGTAAAGAAATGCTACTTCTATTATGACAGAAAAGAAGGAAGAATGTTGGATGAAAATGTAGATATGTTTTCAGTTTTGTGTGAAGCATTCGATGATATCTTCTGTGAGATATATATGCATGAGGCAGAAGAATTGTAGTCTATGGGTAGGAGAAAAAGTTTTGATAAACTGATGGGTAGAATATGAACAAGAACAAACTATGAAATTAAGACAAATTAATTAACAACACTGAGGACTTAATTGAAGTTGGAGAACGAGGATTCATAAAGAGATTGATATACTTTCTTCTATGGTTTATTTCATGAATTTTCTGCCACCCATATATAAGCATAGGTATGGCACAGAGCTGGATTAATCTATTATCATGCAACTGTAACTGGGGTGAATTATAAAATGTCACATGGTTTGGTTTAGAAATAGATGTAACTGGGGAAAATCTCAAAATTTCAAGTCAAGGATCTACAAAAGAAAGATGGCATGTGTCTCCTGATTTTTTCATCAATCCAAGTGTTCCAGGACCCATTAGCCAGAAGAACACCCTTGATTGCATGCTAAGGAAGCGACATTGAGTCACTCCCATGTTTTGTCTCTTTTAATGACATTATCATGAGCAGCCCTGACCTCTACATTTGCTGGATCTTAAACGAAAGTACTAATGAAGGCCTATAAAAAATGTTGGATATTTAAAAGTTACTCTAATAACTTAAATTGTCAATAAAATATTTGCTATTTCTTTTATTGTGCTAAAATGTCTTTGTAATTGCCAATTAAAAATATGTAAAAGTTACACTGTTTACTGACTTAAGTCAACAAAATGTCAAAGATGACAGTTGAAAACAAAACGAGCAAGAAAAATTTTTCTGATAAAATCCACAACTCATAAAGTTCAGATTAAATTCTGTTTTTATCAGTAATTATTCTTTGTCATTTATGATTTTTAAATTTTATAAATTTCATGAGGAAAATTTTTAATAGATACTGAGTGTATTTCATTTTTAAAATATAAGCATACTATTTCCATAATTATATTTTTTTCAATTTTCTTCCATATTTGAATATTATATTGTATTTATCATCATCTCAATGTGTAATTATTTTTATTGATCAAAAGGATTAGAAAATAAAATGCAATTGAAATAAATATGCAGGAACTTTGACTATTTTATAGATAATGTAAATTATGTAAATGTAAAAATAAATTACTTTTATACATTTTAATGTATTAGTCCTCTTCTAAAATATTCAAAATTTTGCTAAAGATATTAACAAGTATAAAAACTTTAAATCAAGATTATTTGATGAGGCTTTATTTTATTTAATTTTTAAAAAATGAATTACATTTAACTAAATATTTTTATTAAAACTGGCCACGATATTCAATTGCTTTATTCTCTTAGTTGACATTGTAAAGAATTGATATCCTGCTTCATTCATGTTTGACTAGATCTACACATAAGTAAATTTTAGAAAAGTGTTGATTTCTTTAATATTGCAAAATATTTATCAACTGTCATGTGCAAAGGTTGCAAACATTATTCATAAATTATACTCTAGAATCAAGAGAAGTAAGCAAATGGATATTCAACTCTAATTAAAATAATATTTCTTTACATAAGAATCAATTGTCTTTGGGCTATCTGAAAAAAAGCATTTGACAATATATTTGATTTATCTTTTATCTCAATTAAGTAATTTTTCTCAAATCTTCTGTACACCCTGAAATAGTGACAGACTCCAACATTAGCAGCAACACAACCACATTTAGATGCTGCCACCTTTTTTTTTTTTTTTTCAATGAAGACTTAAGAAAGGAGATGGGAGAAGTGTTTTCCTGTGCCTTAATGGTAGTAATCATAGGATGTGATTTATGTTGTTCTGAAGCTAAACACTGGATCCAGGATACAGAGTGGCTTAGACATGAGTATGTTCTTTAATAAACTTGTGTGTGTATAAGAATGTGTGTGTGTGTGTGTGTGTGTGTGTGTGTGTGAGAGAGAGAGAGAGAGAGAGAGAGAGAGAGAGAGAGAGAGAGAGAGAGAGAGACATGCAACTACTGTACTTAGATCATGAGAACACATTGTTGGTGGAGAATAAACATTTTAGTTTTATGAGCCAGGCAATTTGAATTTCACTAACAGCTGATGTAATTAGTTGCTCAGTACCTGGTACCCTGAGCCCACTGAGAAGCTCTACTTATTCCACTCAAGAGTAAGAAAGTGACGAGGTGGAAGCCCAGCAGGAAGCTCATAGAGTCAGGCTCATTGGCACTGAAGCTGTGCCTGCATCCTTCACAAAGTTCTCCATGACCAGAGGCAGCAGGTGAAGAACTGGTCGCCCTGACCAGCTCATACACGGAGGACAATGCCATGCTGTAGCTTTGGAATACCCAGGACCTGTCCTCGTTGTTGTTGGTACAGCAGAGGGCAACAATGCTGTGGCAAATAGCACACATGGGCTTGCTATAGGAGCGGAAGTGCTGCAAAATGCTGGCCAGGGACTTCCCGCTGGCTAGGTCTTCCAAACCTGCGGACAACTGTGAATCAGGAGGGCGAGATTACGGGCAGCCTAGATGTTAGCCTAGGCCTGGATTTAGAAATCTTGCATCTAGTTTGTTTAAGTCTGCAAAGTTCATAGTCTGCCACCAAACCCATACCAGGGGTGGCCATCTACAGGGGTGGCCACACTGGCCATCATGAAGCACTGGAGGAAAGACTGGACCAATGCACCTTCGGCGGCGCTGCTGGCTGGCGATAAGGAGGTGGGCCAACTCCAGAGCCACTGGATGCCATCAGCCTCTGCCTGCTGCAGATAAGGAAACTGATCCAAGAAACTGAAAATGATGAGAAAAGCCAGTAGACAAACTAAAAACACACTTAGTCCTTCAGGCTGAGAGAAAGAGAATCCCTGTAAAATCATCTCGTTGTCCTGGTAATAATAATGAAATTCTCTGGGTCACTTTCAGACAATCTTCCTTTTCTCACCACAGCAAAGACTATTAGGGATACAAGAAGATAGGTAACAAGAGGTCACATGTTAAAAGGTAGAGAAGGCAAGAATTTGAGTTTGGCAGAAAGAGACTGAAAGCACTACAGAGGCAGCAGATGGTAAGATGACTAGAGACATACAGGAGGCTTCAACAAGGTAGGTGAAGAAATGCATTTGGGGTTCCTGAATCTCTTTAGTATGTCAAAGAAAGAGCCATGTTATGATGATTATTTTTTTCCATCAGCTACTTTCTGTCTTCAGTTTTTTCTTGACCCAGGTTATGCATAAATTTAAGAGGTAGGGAGAGAAATGTATCCAGAGACCGGGGATATAAAGTAGTAAATTTTAACGAAGAGGGCGGAAGTAGATACAGTGTGGGAATGAAACTAGGGCAAGGAATTGTTACTGGAGGGTTTTACCTCTCTGGCCGGTGACCAAGGATAGCAAGTTTATGAGCTGTGGTGAGTTTAACAGGTCGAGTTTACTCACAGTAGATCTTGAATCTTAAGATCATCAGGACAGCCAAGGCAGAGGACCCAAAGGCCAAGGCTATCTAGTCTGATGGCTAAACAGGTTACATCAGAATCACAAATTCATTTATTAAAAATGTTGTTTGTAGGCTACATTCATCAGCTACTGAAGCAGAACCATTAGTTTTGAGACCAGAAAATGCACATTTAAAAATATCTCAGTGAATACTACACCCCGATAACCAAGCACATCAAGACATAAAAACTTCTAGATTCTCTCTCAGAGATTATCAGATCAGATTTTAGGCAGAGGTAGACTATACTAGAGCATATTATCAAGGTAGACTGACTTATTTACATTTAGTTTTCTAGACACATGTATTTTAATTTAACAACACTCAAATGTAACTAGGATTTATTTTGTTGTGTGTGCTTCTGGTTCTTTGAGGCAAAATGAAGCATTAAAAGACCTGTGAAGTTTACATAAACCATTTTTTTTTTCTTTTTCTGGTTAAGGCTATTAGATCTTTGTCATGAATCTTGGAGGATAGAAAAGCCTGAAGCTATGTTATTTTTGAGCCACATTATTTTAGTACACATTTTGCATACAACCTATTTATAGACCTTAGATATATGGAATCTTTAAGGAAATTATGCCTATTCTATTAACTTCAGCCTGATTTGCTCTCCTAAATTATGTTTTTAATGAAAATGAACCAAAAGGTCAGGTTGCCTAGAGTTTGCCTTAATCAGTGGTCATAAGATCAGTAGTTATTTTTCTAATTGGTCACCAGAAACAAAATAAAATTCAAAGAATATATTTAGAACACCAAGTGAAAAGAGAAGTAAAACATTCTAAAAGGAAAACGATTTATTAAAATTCTAACATTTATTTTATATTTAAACAGGTAGTTTGTGTTTTTTCCCCAATTTTTACCTGCAAATTTATATTTTTAACTGCAAATTTAACTGCAAATTTATATTTAAGATAGTTTTCCTATAAAATTCTGATATTAAATGTATTATGTATTATGTATTTGCCAATATATCCAGGTAATATCAACTCTTATAGTACTAATTCACTTGTCCCAGTACTAAGGAAAACTGAGGTCAAATTGACAGCTCAGGGTCCCCAGGATCAAGAGAAAAACTATTAATAAAATCCAACTTTTCTGATTCTATTTCCTATATTACATCTCACTTTCTAGATTCTCCATGGATAGACAAACATGATGTTCAATTATTTGAACTTGTTCCATTTTAAAGTTAAGAAATACAGAAGTACCAACAAATGTTTTTATCATCCACCTTAACAACACAAACACTGAGGGATAAACAAACAAGTAATTTCTTAAAATATCATTTTTAATGTGATATTCTGACATGAAATGAGTATTAAAAATTATGTTTTAAAAACACTTTTATGTTTGCATTTTAGACTATATCTATAATTCAGTAGGAAAATCCAGAAAAACTCTGAATGAAAACAGTTAATTTTTCATTGGATATAGACCATCTACACAAGTGTTCTAGTTTTAGCTAATATACAACAGAAAAATTAGATGCTGTAATTATTTCACCATGTGGACTGCATTTAACTTTTAAACAGAAAATTAGGGAGTTTTTATAAATGACATCTATGTTAAAGTTTGGGTTTTTACTTTGTTATTTGCAAAACAAAATATAGCAGAGTAGTCTAGTATGATTTTTTAAAAACAAATTGGTACTGTGATTTTGCCTTTTATTTCATTGGTTGCTTGTATTTTTCAAACTCATTCAAGGAAATTAAGTTTTTCAGTCCAAGATAGAAGAATGGAGAAAATGATCTTCAATAAGTACATGGGAATATTAGGTATTAAATTTGGGAAGTATTTTCATTAGTGTTGTTAATTGTCACTAGTCCAAGTATCCTGAGTGCCTCTCCCCTGCTCAATTTTTTCAAGACTCCCTGGACTTTCCCATAGTCCATCAAATAGAGAGGTCTTACAGAACTCTGACACCACAAGTGACTTGTAGGACTGTACCAGTTTGTGGCCCTTATTCATCTGATACATCTGTCCTCCTGTCCTTTGATTATATACATTCCTCATTCTGAGGTTGGGGACTGAATGATAACTGCCATTGTGTGCTCAGTAAGAGCAAAGTGGCTCCTGGTTGAGAAAGAAAAATTTGCCTTCCTTGAGACTAAGATGGGGATTTTTGGATTTGGGAAATTTCAGCCCCATTCTCGTGGTACAAGAGAATGTTTTGTGTGAGGAGCTGGATATATGGCAAAATACCTCCCAGTTCACACTTAAGATAAGAAAGTGGAGCTACCCTTTTACAAAAGATTCCACAAGATCATTAATAAGGTATCAGCACCGAGCTGATGGAGAAAGGAAGGTTTCAGTGGTGAGATGCCCAGTTGGAAGAATGAAGGAGGGGCCGACATGAGAATGAAACGGCAGGCACCAACTTTATTGCAGGAAGCGCACTTCTATTGCAAGGAGCACGCTTCTGTGTTAGGGGACCGCATGGGCTCCACATATATGGGAGTACAATAGTGGCATTCAGTCACACATGTGTGATACAATGAGCTGAATCATGCTTACATGAACCGAGGATAGGCGCCCTACTACACTGATGTAACATTCTAAATCTGGGGTCCTATTCCTAGCTGCGAGCTTGGATCATAACCAGACCTGGGACCCGCCAGGCCTGGGACCCACAAGAGGAATCTCTGTAGTTAACAAGAAAAACTGAATATGAGAATGACCTTTCCAGATTTTCGCTGGTCTTGATTAGATTTCTGAATCTAAAGGTCTCTCAAATATTAACTGATATTAAACATTTTTCCACGCTGTGAATGAGAAATCAGAGTTAAATTTAATTTAATTTGGGAAATAATATCAATTTTTTACATCAAGTGCTATTGGACAAATTTATACTTAATAGATTGTTTTGTCCTGATTTTAAATGTGGCATATGCTCCTTATTGAAACTTTGGAAAATATCAAAAATTAAGATTGGAACAACAAAAAAATTGACTGATATGTTACATTATAGCAAGTAGTTAAGTGTTAACCCCAAATTATAATTCCCAGTTGTGCCCTTAGAAGACATGTGGTGAATTATTCCACACATCTGCATTTCTGGCATTTAAGTTTTCTAAATTTTCATTTTGATTCTTGATATGATTCTTCACATTTTCTCTTTTCTTTAATATTTAGTTATATGGGTAGAAAAAAGAAACTAACTCATGAATAATCAGATGGCATTTCCATATAAAGTTTTTTTAATGATATTTATTTTATTATTTGATATGTTGTTTTTATTTCTAATACTTTGTCTTATGTTTTCTTCAGACTTTATTTTTTCCCTCTCTCTATCTCTCTCCCTCTCTCTTTCTTTCTCAGTCTCTCTATCTCTTTCTGTCTCTCTCTCCTTCCTCCCTCCCTCTCTCTGTTTTGTTTGCCTTCAAAGTATAAATCCTGTGGATTTTTTTTGTGTGTGAGAAATAATACCATAATATTTATTTAATTGTCAGTGTTTAGAATAAAAATGTATTCAAATTCTATACATGCCAAAGAATATTATACCATTATTTTCTAACAATCTTATCTATAATTTTTCCTGTTTTATTTATATTATTAATCAAGGTAACTTATTATCACTAAACTAATTTTAATACATTCTCTTTGAGATTATATTTATAAAACACATTTTTGGACTTTATCATAATTAACTGACTTTAATATTATGGCTGTTTTATTGTTTCCATAATGTTGTATCATTCATTTTATTAACTTTTTTAACACTAAACTTTGTAAATACTTTTTAAAAACTAGTACATTTAAAAATATAAAATATAAAAATAAAATTTTCTATATATTGAAATCACTCAATCTTTCGCTAGAAAAATTGTTATTATTTTTGAAGACTTACTAAATGCTAGATATGTTTTTTTTTATTAAGATACAGTTTGCGTGTAACATATTAGTTTCAGGTATACAACATAATGATTTGATATTTGTATATATTGTGAAATGATCACCACAATAAATCTAGTTAACGTCCATCACCATACATAGTTGCAAAATTTTTTCTGGTGATGAGAACTTTTAAGACTTATTTTCTAAATAACCTTCAAATATGCAATATAGTATTATTAACTATAGTTACCAAGCTGTACATTACATCCTCATGACTTAATTATTTTATAATTGCAAGTTTGTATCTTTGGACCACCTTCACTCATTTTGCCCACCTCTCATTCACAACCTCCAGCAACCACCTATCTGGTGTCTATATGAGTTTTTTCTAAGTTTTCGCATATTAGTGAGATGATATAGTATTTGTCTTTTTTTGTTTATTTCATTTATCATAATGCCCTTGAAACACAGCCATCATTGTTTATGGCCTAATGATGTTCCATTGTATATGTGTACTGGAATTACTTAATTTGTTCATTCAATTATGGACACTTAGGTTGTTTCCACATCTTGGCTATTGTAAATAATGCTGTAGTTAGCATGGAGGTGCACATATCTTAAAGTTAGTGTTTTTGTTTTCTTGAGATGAATATCCAAAAGAGGAATTGCTGGATCATATTCTGGTTATATTTTTAATTTTTTTGAGGAAACTCCATACTATTTTTCACAGTGATTGTACCAATTTATATTCTTACCAACAACACATAAGGGCTCCTTTCTACACATATTCACCAACATTTACCTCTTATCTTTTTGATAAAAGCTATTCTAACAGGTGTGAAGTGATAGCTCATTGTGGTTTTGATTTGCATTTTCCTGAAGATTAATGGTGTGGAGCACCTTTTCACATACCTGTTGGCAATCCATACATCTTCTTTGAAAAAAAAAAATCTATTCAGTTCCTCTGCCCATTTTTTAATTAAATAATTTTTTTAGCTATTGAATTTTATGAGTTCTTTATATAGTTTAGATATTAACTGTTTATCTGACATATGATTTGCAAATATTTTCTCCCATTTGGTAGGTTGCCTTTTCATTTTGTTAATAGTTTCCTTTGCTGTGCTAAAACATTTTAGTTTGATGTAGTCCCACTTGGTTATTTCTACTTTTACTGCCTTTCCTTTTGGTGTCAAACTGAAAAAAATCATCACCAAGACCAGTGTCAAGGAACTTACTGCCTATGGTTCCTTTCAAAAACTTTATTGTTTTATATCTTATGTTCAAGTCTTTAATCTATTTTGAATAAATTTTTGTACATGGTATAAGACAGTAGTTCAGTTTCACTGTTTTACAAGTGGCTATTTAGTTTTCCAAAAACCATTAGCTGTCCTTTTACCATTCTATCTATACTCTTGGCTACTTTGTCATAAAATAATTGACTGTATATGTGTTGATTTATTTCTGGGTTCTGTATTCTGTTCCATTGATCTAGATGCCTTTTTTATGCCAATATCATACTATTTTGAATCATGTTATCATTCTCGTGCATAAATATTTGATAAGAAAAGTTTGCATTTTAAAGAACTTACTATCTAACCTGAAATACTTTCTTCTCTTTCTTCTCTTGAAAATATTGATTTTATTGATTATGCATAACAATTTTTATTTATTTATTTATTTATTTATTTATTTATTTACGGTACAGTTATATGTTTTCCCAACACTATAGGAACATTCATAAATATAAATCTTTTTCAGTTTCTTTAAATAGCTTTCTAAAATCAATTATAGAATGGAAGTTATTAAATAAAAAAGTATACCTAGTTTAATATTCTTGATATAACATGTCTAATTTTTTTTCAGAAGATTACAGTGTTTTAGAATCCCTAAAAAAATGTTATCTTCCTGTTGCCATAATTTTAAATTCTAACTCTAGTCAGTTGAATATTCCATTTGCTAACAATTTGCATTTCTGTTCAAATTATCATCTGATTATGCTCTTTGCCTGTTTTCTATGTTAAAGACTTTTATTATTATTTTGTTTTGGTTTGTTTTAAGTTAAGAATAAAAGCATTTAGTTATATTTGGGATAAATATATGTGACATAAAATCCAATCTCTTGCATATTATTGAAGATTGTGTAGTTTCTAGCATTCTAAGAATGATATATAATACATATGGAGACAGATTATTTTTCCTTGCTTTTTTACTTATTAAATGTCAAGGCACCTTTTCTACTTGAAAGGCAGAAAGTCCATAGAGAATCAGGACTAGTATTATTATGAGTCCTGATTCCCATAGGAAAACTAGTATTATTATTACTAGTTTTCAAAGGTATCCCATCTCATTACATCCTTTAATAAGCATTGCAGTATGAAATGAAAGAATCTATAACCCACACTTTTACTCCAAATTTGATTTATTTAATTTAAATGATATGTGAAAAAGATATGTGGAAGGGAGACTCTGAAGTATATTAGAGATCATATATGCTATCAAGTGATGGAAAACTAAAAGTAAAATTTAAATGTAGTTTTATCATTCAGTTATCTTTATGATTGTTCAAATAGAAAATGATTACTAGAGGGATGGAGGATGGGGATGGGTGAAAGGTGAAGGGTAATAAGAGATACAATTTTCCAGTTATGATATAAATAAGTCACAAAGATATAATGGCCAGCACAGGAAATATAGTTGATAATATTGTAATAATTTTGTACAATTACCAATGGTTATTAGACATTGTGATGAGCACATCATAAGGTATATAAATGTAGAGTCACTATGTTGTACACCTGAAACTAATAAAATATTGTATATCAACTATACTTTAACAAAAAATATAGTGAGAACACAAACACACACACACACAAAAACAAATAGGAGATATATTTTTGGAAACTATTGTATCTTTATTACTATGAAGTTCAATTAAAATATAAACAAACCTACATTGTGGATTATTATTTAAAATCAAAAAACTATAATAGACATATTTAACTGCTATTTATATAAAGCCAAAATACATGCAACTCTATAGTTGATCATTTTTAAAATTATCATTGTCTACAGCCATGCCACTCTGAACAAGCCCAATCCCATCTGATCTTGGAAGCTAAGCAGAGTTGGGCATAGTTAGTACCTGGATGGGAGACCACCTAGGAAGACCAGGTGCTGTAGGCATAAAAAATAAAAAATAAGGGATTGTAAGCTGACAAGGTCCTTACAATCTGTGAAGTCAACCAAGTGTGGTCTCGCCTAAAATAAATAAACAAACAAACTAACAAATAAATAAATAAAATTGCTCTTTTTAAAATTTTATAATTTAACTTTTAATAATTTGCTAAAGACAGATATGAAATTTCCCCTCAAAGTATGTTTCTTCTGAATTTTATAAAGCTTCTACTCTATTCATGTTAAAATAAAATATGCAATTTGAATAATTAACTTGACTTTTTATGAAATCTTTTTGTTTCCAAATTTCTTCATATATTACATATAACACTATTAAGAAGCATTAACACTCATTTACTCCATTCATGTAATAAATATTTATTAGGTACTATGCATACTATCTTTTTTCAATTTTACTAATTCAAATAGCGATGGATTTTTAGAATTTAAAAATGCCCAATTTAGAAATTGTGACATCATTGTACAGTATATACAAATAATTAAGTTATATATGTGTAAAGTATGTACATATATTAATTTAAGTTACTTTAAAAATTAAGCTGTGGCATTATGTTTATATTAGCAGTAACTAGGATGCACTGGGAAAATTGGAACAATTATTAACCAAATCTCAGGAGACCAATTTTCTGTCTTTTTGCTTAGTAGCCATGACCTTGATGTCTCACTATTTATAGCCGTAGTTGTTTAATCTTTCTCATTTAAAATATGGAAGTTTCAGATTAAGTAATCTTCACATTATCAGAACTTTTTAATACTTTTCTTTTGCCTAAATCATTTAGAGTCAAAGCCAGCAGGAATCACTGTGAAATCTGATTTCTTTTTTTTATTCTTATTGCATTTATCAGATAAAAGGTACATTTCTAGTTTCAGAGATGTAACCAAATCAATAACTACCACATCCATAGATGTTTACAGACATAAAGATCACAATATAAATGAAACACAACTTTCTCCTGCCCTCTCAAATAAGAAAGAAGAAAAAGAAGAAACAGTGATTCTTGGAGAGGGGAGAAAAGACTTTGTTACCATTTCTAGCAGGATTATTTCATTAGTGATTCAGAGATTTTGACTAGAAGTAGGAAAGTCTAGATAATGGGCCTCTGACTTTTAATTAGGTATTGGTCCACTTTTGTAGTGTACCGCAGTTACTCACAATATAAAAACATTTTTATTGGCTAAATTTAAAAATGATTACTCAAGCTTTCTTTTATGTTAGGCTGACATCATGTTGACAACAAATTAATTGTCAATGTTTACAGAGTCTTGTTGTTTTCAGTGAGGCTCAGACAAGTCACATGAGTACATTGGGTTGATGCTTTTAAGAATTATGAAGTTGAGAAAGAAAAAATAAAGTAACTTGGACAGTGTTGCAAAAATAACATGTCAGAGCCTTATTCAAACTAAGACCTGCCTCACTCAAGAACCTGTATTCTTAATACTGCATCAAGCTGGTTTTAATGCTAGGTTTCCAACATAATGGTAGTTATATTTAACACAATTTTCATGATCATTGTGATTATTAGACATGCTAGAAATACCTGAGCCTCTCCCTGTATCCTTGAGTTTACTATCTGTAATTCCTAGACTATTTCTCACCTATCTTCAAGCATATCTATTTTTTCACTAGGATTTTCATTGAACTACAGAAAGAGGATTCTTTAGTTCTCTTATTTCCTGGAATTTCTATTTTTATTTTTCTTTTATTCTTAACATGAAAAGTGTATTGAATGCCCAACCAGTGACTTACAAAAAGCTGTACTCTTCAACACTAGGGATCCAGAAAATAGGAGATAGCTATAAATTGATTTCTTTGCTTTTACTGAAAAAAAAAAGAAATTCTATGTGTTTCCAATATTTTTAGTTTTTCTACTGAACTGAATTTCTATAACATTTATTAACAACTTGGTTTTTATTTTAGATATATCACATTTCCTCTACCATTAAAATATGACAATTTGATAATTTCTGCTTTTTTTGGCTCACAAATTTGTTATTCTTTATAATTTAATTAATTGAAAGTTAAAATCACTGCCACCATGGAATCAGATTGTCCACATTTGAATTTTCACTTGTTGTATATTAGAAAGCTTACATTATCTGCCTACTGTGTCTAAGCCTTAGTTTCCTCATTTATAAAATTATGATAATAATACATTCCTTATTGTGGCATAAAAATAAAAATGATAATGTAAAAAACATGATTTTTATTATATTTTACACATGCTAAGTAAATATTGGCTTTTTACTATTAATAATAAATAATGATCAAAATAAAGACATTTCAAAATTAATTTATTTGAAAGTTTTTATTGTCAGATGTGAAGGCAATTTCATAAAGTATTATAAAGTCCTAGAAGAATAAGGGATCTTCTTTATTTGTATATATGCCATTATTGCAGTAAGTATTTTATAAGTTATTTTTTACCAGCAGCAGTTTTGATAAAGTTTTTCCTGACTCTAATTTGCTCTGAAAGATTCATGTGTTTTTTTAAAGTTCCTGTGAGTAACTTTGTAACTTAAATTGAAATTTCTACTGACCATGTGACACTTCAGATTTAGTTCAAGAGGAGGATAAGATAATCAGGATGAATATGGAGCTGGCTACTGAAATGTATGACAATAAATAAATGTGAAAATGTAACAAAAGGAAAGAGCTGCATTAAGGTGCATGATTAGGTTTTGCAGCAAAATTTGATACTCGTGAAATGGACACTACTTTCATTAGTTCACTTAGTTACTTAAGACATTTTTAGAGAAGAAAATTTCAGCTTCCAAATCCAACGAAGATTTGTCATAAAAAAGAGAATTTTGGTTCAAAGCAACATTGTATCATAAACCTCACCAGCTTTTATATATATATATAGAGAGAGAGAATGCCATTCAGTTCAAATATACAGTATGTAGAAAAAACACTGATTCGATCTTTACTGCATCTAACATTTTCTACCTGTATCATCATAGTTATTTTATATATACATTTTTCTCCAATTACCCAACATAGCATTTTAAGTATATTAATTATTATGTTATAAATAGCTTTATATTCTTAATATGCATTAAAATGTGTAGAAATGGAATAATGATAAGCCCTACTTTTAAAGGAAAAAGAACAACTCAAATGCTGTCATTATTTGATAGATTCAATTTAATATATAAAACATTAGACTATTTAGTCCATTTATATTGGTATTTATGCTGATCATTTTACAATTGTTTTTTTTATTTTACATACATGTCTTAAGATGTTTTTTCCTCTTTTTTCTATCATTTTTTTTTTACTTATAATGTTTCTTTGTATTTTCTAATTTGTTTTAGTGTTTAGCAGCCTTACATCATGAGAGTTATAAAAATTTTGAGAGTAATAAAAATGCAAGTATTTATTTTGTCTCTTCTCAACAGTGCTAGAAACTTATAACATTTCATCTCATGGACTAGAGTCACTTCTTTTGTTTTGTTCCTACCAAACATTTTAATATATTTGAGGCCATATAAAAAATTACTATTAATCTTTTAAATAGTCAATATTCATTGATGTTTACTCTTATATTTAAGTTTTACAGTGTCCTTCAATCTTCATGGACTTCCATGTTTTTATCTAGAATTATTTTATTTCTAACAAAGAATATATTTTCTTTTAATGTTTTAAAGATGCCAATATACTGTTTTCTCGTTTCTTCCACGTTGTTTCTTTAATGAAGGCTTTTCTGACTGTTTTCAGTATTTTCTCTTTGTCTTTGGTTTTAGGCAATTATTTCAAAGTGATCAGTGCTTGATGGTACAAAATGAACACATGGGAATGAGATCCAATGAAGGTGCAATCTGAATCAATTGATTTGAATATAAAGAATACAAAAAGTTTGTATTCTTTTACATCCTGTATTATGACTATCTTTATAAAGCTATCACTGGTCATTTTTTTTTTTGTATATCCAAGAAAAATATCTCCAGTTATCTGAAAAGATTATCCTCATCCAATTTTCCTTCGTTTTCTTATTACACAATTTTTGAACCCATATTTTCTTCATACACTTTTGTCAAAATGATGCATTAACAACAGATTAATTTTTAAAGCAGATATGATGATCTGGATATCTTCTAATAAACCATGAATGATATTTACAACAATGTTAAGACATTAATTAGAACATTAATTATATTTTGTTTTGGTAAATACAGTTGCATTTTGTAAATACATGCTATTTTACATTAACATAATGAGTATAGTATTGGTATTTAAAAAGAGAATTGAATGCATTGGGGTATTCAATATTTTAAAGAATCTAAAGTTTTAAAAATACTCTTTTAAATGTGCCTATGTGCATCTTCTTTGTATTTATCTTGATCGGAATCCACAGAACTCTGTGATACTCTTTATCTATTTTGGAAACTTCTAGTGACTAGAATTCTAACTATTCTAATACTGTTCTGCTCAATTCTCTTTCATCTCTTTCTGTAGTTTTTTTTTGGCTTTATTGAAATACAATAGGCAATTAGTTGCTTGTATTTACATTATATAATTCAATGAGTTTTTTTTTAATTATAGTTGGCATACAATAATATACCAGTTTCAGTTGTATAGCACAGAGATCCACATAACTCAAAAAGCAATCACCCCACTAAATTTAGTAACTTCCTTCCCCCTTACATATTCATTATAACATTATTAATCATCTTCCCCATGCTATACTTTATAGCTCCACATCTATCCTGCAACTATCCATTTGTACCTCTTAATCCCTTTGCTTTTTTTTTGTTCCCTTTAATCCCTCTCTCATCTAGTAGCCCTGAAAATATTTTCTGTATCCATGAGTTTATTTCTGCTTTTGATGTTGTTGATTTTGTTCTTTAGATCCCACATGTATGTGAAATCATGTAGCATTTGTCATTCTCTATCCGACCCATTTCCTTCAGTGCAATACCCTCTAGGTCAATCAAGGCAACAACTTTTTCTATCTCCTTCCTTTTCGTCTGTGTGTGTCTTTTAATCTGGAAAGAGTCTCTTGTAGGCAGCATATGTAGGGGGCTTGTTTTCTTACCCATTCAGCCACACTATCTATTGTTTGGAACACGTAATTCTTTTCCACTTGAGATACTTGTTCATAGGAATGTAGTTCTTACCATTCTTTATTCATGTTTTTGATATATTTTTTTTTTTCTTAAAGAAGTCCCTACAACATTTCCTGTAATACTGGCTTTGTACTGATAAATTCCCTTAATTTATTTTTGTCTAGGAAGCTCTTTATCTGTCCTTCAACTCTAAATAATAGCTTTGTCAGATAAAATATTCTTGGCTGTGGATCTGGGTTTTCATCACATTGAACATTTTGTGTGAAGTCCTTCTGTCTTGCACAGTTTCTTTTGAAAATCAACTGCCAGTCTTATGGGTGCTCCTTTATAGGTAAATAACTGCTACTCTCTTGCCGCTTTCAAGATCCTCTCCGTATTTTAACTTTGGCGTTTTAATTATGAAGTGTCTTGGTGTGGACCTCTTTGGGTTCCCAGTTTTGGGGACTCCCTGAGCTTCCTGGGGTTTTATATCTATTTCTTTCACCAAGTTAGGGAAGTTTTCCATCATTATTTCTTCAAATAGCTCTTCAATATCATGTTTCCTTCTGGTACCCCTATGACATGGATATTTTTTTAACCTTTAATAGTGTCCCATAGGCTCCTTAAATTATTATTATAGTCTTGGCTTATTTTTTCTTGCCATTCTGATTGAGTGCCCTTGGCTTCCCCATCCTCCATTTGGTAATTTGATCCTCTTACTTATTCACTCTGTTTATGCCATTTAAAATACTTTTCATCTCAGATAATGTGTTCTTCATATGACTGGTTCCCTTTTATAATTTCCATTCCCATTTTTATCTTTTTTTTATCTCTTTGTTGAAGTTCTCACTGAATTCATCTACACTTCTCCTAAGTTCATTGAGCATCTTTAAAACCAGTGTTTTAAACTCTGCATCTGGTAGATTACTTGACTTCATTATTTCTGAATCTCTGTTCTGTTCTCTCATACATTTTCTGCTTCTTTGTATTCCCGTCTTGGCTGCCTTTGTCTGTTTCTATGTAATAAGCAAAGCTCTTAAGTCTCCATGTCTTATTAGTACAGCTTTGTGTAGTAGGTGTCTAGTAGTATAGTCCTGAGAGAGGTTCAACTGCAGGCCAGATTTAGCCACAGCCTGTGCCCTCTGGGACACCTTGCAAGATTCAGCAAGGGGCACCTGCACTGCTGAGGATACAGCTGGATGTGGCTTAGATGGGGCTGCAAGTTGAGGGAGGAAGAGTTTTAGGGAGTCCTCTGGGTAGAGTGACCTCTGTTATCCAGTTTTACGACATCTCAGTTAGGGCAGTGCTGAGTCCATAGACTGGGAAGGGGAAGGGCTCAACAGAGAAATAATGGATACCACTGGCAATTCTATCTGGGAGAGACCCTTGTCTCCAGTAAGTCATTGTTCCCCTGTAAGTCCCTGGTACCCTCCTAGCAGCCAAGCGGACACTGGTGCTCAGAGTGAGCAGTTCTGTCATCACGAATGTCCGCTCACAGACATGGCCCCTTTAAGAGGCATCTGCAGCTTCCAGCTGACGCTGCCATGGCCTCTGTCCCACTGAATGGCTGGAGACTGGGCAGCCTCATGTCCTCACCTCATCCTACCTCCTCCGATTGCAGGTTGATTTCTTATTTCTCTTCCTAGTTGTAGGGCATGCTCATCTAAATCCCAGGCAATTTTCCTTGCTGTTTGCTCCTTGTTTCTGTCACAACTTTGATTTGGTTACCAGTGGGAAGAATAGAGCCTCTATCATTTTTTTCTCTTTCTTTCTATAATTCTAATTAAACATATGTTAAACCTTTTACTTTGTTCTACACGTCTACTTGCTATATATATTTTTGTCTCCGTGCTTGTTTGTATTTTTTGGTATTGATTTATCTTCCATTTCAGAAGACCTATTATTGGCTGTCTGTTCTATTTTTACCTCCACCTATTAAATTTATAATTTCATGACTTACATTGTTCACTTTTAGAATTTCCATTTGAATCTTTTTTTATCTGCAGGCTTTTCTCAATTTAGACAGTATTGTTAACTGAAACGCATATCAGAAGTGTGTCTTTGCTTTGCCAGCTCTCTAGTCTCTGGAACTATGCAGAGCAAGAATACGGTTTGAACATGCACATGTTTCAGCTAGCACAGTGTTATGCAGAGTGAGGACTACTGACATCCCAATAATCTATTGATATTTTACACTTTTTTCTTTATTTTCATGAACATGTTAATTATATTTATTTAAAATTTCTTTTTCTTAACTCTAATAATTGCACAACTGATATTCAAAATGCTAGTGTGTGATAAGGAGTTCCATAATGTAAATTTACTATATCATTGCTTAATTTAGTTGATTTTTTTAATATCAAGAATTTCAGTGAGAGAGGTATTAATTTGCACTCTGGCAGCAACTCTGGCAGCAACTTCTTGACCTTATTAATTTCAGTTTCAAAAGATATTATACCATTTCATATATACTATAAGAACCTTACAGGTTCCCATCCTGATTTTTGTGCTATAGCTAGAATACAGTTTACTTCTATATGCTTTATAAATCTCTTAATGCATAGTTATTGTTTTTTGCTTTTAATGGTAAATTAGACATAATCTGGTATAAATTATAAGAATGAATATATTTTGTACTTTGCGAGATAGTTACCATTGATGTAACACATTTCTTTTGCCTGAAGAGCTTTAGTTAACATTTCTTATAATAAAGGTCTTCTGGTAATTAACTATTTCAGGCTTTATACGTCTGAAAGCTTTTAATTTGTCTTCAGTTTGAAATATATTTTGAATTTAGTAATCTAAAAAAAAATTCTAAAATTTTTGATGGGTAGATTTTCCTTTCTTTCTTTCTTTTTTTTCAGGGTATTCAAAGTTAACTTCTCCAATGTATTCAAGTTTGTATTTTTTCTAACCAGATCTCTGCTGTCACGCTCACTTTAGTTTCTCTGTACATACATATCACTTTTCTGTGTATGCTTTTTAAATTTTCTCTTTATCATGGATTTAAATAACTTGATTATAATGTGCCTTGTAATTTTTTCACATTTAATATGCTGTGTTTAATTGAGCTTCTTAAATCTATGGATTTAGTTTATATTCTCAGATATTGTCATTTTCATCTATGAAAGTTTGATTTGGGTCTTTTTTATACTTTCTGCATTTTTATTTCATTCAACATTCAACATTTCCTCTAGCTTTCTGAAATTATAGAATGAGTTAAAATAGCTGTTTAAATGTCCCTGTCTACTAATTCTATTCTCTGTGTAATTTCTGGGTTAGTTTAAATTGATTTGTTTTCTCATTATGAGTCAGATTTTGCTCTTGCCTTATAAACTGACAATTTTTGATGGGGTATACTTTATTTTTACATTTTTTAGAGGCTGATTATTATTATATTATTATAAATATTTTTTTTGGTTCGTCCTAGGGAACTGGATATTTTTGTAATCCTGTGAATGTTCTTGAACTTTGATTATTTTTATGACTGGTTTTAAGTTTTATTAGGTAGAACCAAAGTAACATTTCTTCCAGGAATATTTCCCCTCACTGTTGAGACAGAATCATCTGGGTTTTCTATACATGTCCTTATAAATTATGAGGTTTTCCACTATGGTGTTTGGGAACAGGAATTCCTGATTCTGTGCAAGATCTGTAATTATTCCCTCTAATCATTCAGGTGGTTCTTTACTCAGTGATGTGTAGTTTTTTTCTATACATGCACTAATACTACTTAGTGGATGCCTCGAGGGAAATTTTAATGAGTTATTAAGAGATCTCTTTCTGTGCAGCTCTCTTCCTTATAATACATTTTTCTGTGAACTTGTGCCACCTTGGCCTCCCTAGACTAGAAACTTTGTCTCCTTAACTCTTGAGATCATAGAGTCTCACTTGAGTTCCTTTATCCTGCATTGAGTACTGAAACTCTCAGACAATAAGTTGAGACATTTGAGGACTTTTCTTGTTAGTTTTTGTCTCTCTGAGATCAGCGTCCTGCATTGCTTATATCCAATGTGTTGAATATACATATAATTTTTTAAACTTTTTTTTTAGATAGGAGGTGAAATTTGACTGTTACTTTATGCTGACCAAAACCAGAAGTCCAAAACCCTTTTGTTTTTCTTTCTAGAGTTTTGAACTGTATGTTATATCTATACAGTAGTTTTTCCCTTATTCATGGGGGATACATTCTAAGGCCGCCAGTGGATGCCTGTAACTGTGGGTACCCTGGACAAAGTGATGATTCATGTCCTGGGTGGGATGGAATACGATTGCATGGGATTTCATTATGCTACTCAGAATAGTGTGCAATTTTAAAGGTTATGAATTGTTTATTTCTGCAATTTTCCAATAAATATTTTTAGACTATCATCTCACTTATCAGTTAAAAAAAAACTCTTTAAAAAAATAACACCCTTTGCTGTGATTCAAAATCAATCACTGGAAAATAGTTCCAAATAAGTAAAACAGAAATAAAATATCTCTTTAGCCAATGAAAAATATAATCTGTCTCTATCTGGCTGACCAAAATTATAAGGGTTTAAGAATATATTATGCCTGCAAAACAAATTCTCCAACATGCTACAAATGTCCTTCTTGATCTCTTCTCTGATAAAAGTTTAGGGTTTCTTGCAAATACTATGTGACAGGTTAAATATTACAGAATAATGATAATATAGAAAAATATTGATAAGTATATCTGGAGAAACAGCAAGGTTTTAGTAATGAGCAACTGAACAGGGCCTTGTGAATTATTAGGTACTGCAGAAAGAACATATGGGACAGTAAAGGGTTGAAAAACATTTGGACATTGAAATTGAATAACCTATAGCATATCCAAGTGCAGAAGGTCAACAAGCAATGAGATAACAAGTTTTACCAGATATTACTAACTTGAGATATAAATCTGAAAAAATTGTTTGAAGTCAAGTCAGAAGTTATAAAGAAGAATGTAATTTGTAATTTATGGGCATGAGAAAATTTCTAGGATTTTGTATGATGTAATTAAAGATAGTTGAAGAATGACCCAGTATGAGTCTATTGACAAAAAGCCAGGATCCAAACCTAAATTAACTGTGTTTATATTATGCTAGATTATTAAAAAAAAAAAAAAAAAAGAAATTATTAGCTATTATTTGTTCTGGGATAAATTTTTAAAAATTAAAAAAATGAAATGGCTAAAGATAACTTTTACGTTTAATTCAATATACTTCTTATTTTCTTTAATAAAGAAATAGAATATCATTCGCTTCAGCTAAAATTATTTATTTGAAAGGAAAGATGTAAAAAACATTTAAAAACACTAAGAATAAGACAGTTTGAAAATGATAAACATATTATGAAGGCAATAGAGAAAGTGTGGATTCCAAATGTTTTATTTCAAAGATCTTTTGCAGTAGTAATTAAAGTAAGCATTAAAGACAACACTTTAGAATTATGTGTCACTTCTCCTTAACTTTTCAATCTCCTCTTTTCCTGTTTTATTTCCATCTTTTACCACCCATATGAACCCCAAAGCCTTGTTCTGAGTGAAGATGGAAAACAAATAGGAACACTCAGACCACACAATATTAGAATGACTGATCATTCCCGAATAAGCCAGTTACTTCTTCCAGTGAAGTAATTCATTCTATCACTTAGAGAATATAGAATTTGGTTACCAGTCAAATCTATTTTTCTCTGAAAATAACAGCACATATAATGCTGTATTTTCATAACATGGGTCTTATTTGGTATCATAATCTGAGTAAATGTATAGTCTAAAATTGGTTTGTCAATCTGACTCCTTCACATGCAACAAACTAGAAGTGTATAAACATAACTGATGTTCAATTACTTTATTAGTAAACTATAATCTTTATCATTGGAGAAAAATAGAGTAACAAATGGGAGTAATATACAATGATGAACATAAGAAGAGTAAATTTTGTATTACTTTATTTTCTTTCTGACATTTTAAATTTGAGTCATTTACAACTTCATAAGTTTCCAAGAACTATATTCCCTGGCTTAAAATGAGTACTCCAAAGAAAGACTTTCTTTTAAAAAAATTCCTACCATTAAATGAGCAATTTATATGATTGGTATCAACTTGTTTTTTTTTCACAGCTACAAAGCAACTACTGGTTACCTTCAATGTTTACTGAGAATAACCCTTTATTAGAACACCTAGATTCATACTCAATACTATTTTACCATTAAATTGAAGACTTATTTCACATACCCTTGCAACTTTGAAATTTTCTGCTGTTTTCCAACCTTTTAGTGATTAAGTAGAAAATACAGAAAGTAGAGTATTAACTAAAAAGTCAACTAAATGAACATTTCTCTTTTTTCTTGTAAGAAATAATGAGAATTCCACTATATTTTTTTCAAAAAAAAGCAAGAAGCCTTTCTCCTTAGCTATATGAAAATAGCACAGAACCCATAGAATCTTCAGTAAAAGTATTTTACAAAAGGATTGTCATGAAAAAAAGATATTGCTAGGATGATTTTATAATTATATTAAGAAAATGGAACTATAAGTTGAATATGGGTAGATTTGCTTTCTAAAATTCTTGTCTAGAATATTGCTTTTTGGTATATATAAAAATGTCCTTGAAGATGGCTTTATCTTTACTTTCTGATATATACTTTTGCTATCATAGGAGCAATTGGAGTTCCAATAACACACCCCTCTAGGTCCTTTCAAATGCCAAAGAAATGAATTTTAACTCAGTAAATTTGAAAAACATATGTTTATTAAAAGCACATTATGAAGTAGAAGATGGGTCAAGCCTAAAACTGGCTAACCATGTAAAAACAAGGTTACATACCCCTTGGGGGTGAGGTATGGGTTATAGCCAGGGAAAATGGAGAGCTGTAACCCTGGGGGAAGGAGAGATCTGCCATATGTTTGGGTCTGTGATGGGTGGTTATAAAGGTACTCTTAGGTGAGTGGCAAGTGATGTCATTTTGATTGACTCTTGACTGCTATATAACTCTTTACCAAGTGCATGTATGTGTGCCCAGAATTCTACTACCGTGGGGTATTCTTTGGCGGGTATCTAGGCTGGGACCTTATTCCTTTGTTCCCCTTTTATTCATGTCTGACTAGTTACCTAACACTTTGTAACTTCCCAACAAAGCCAAAAGTCAGAATTGGTACTACTATTATTAAAATATGTCAGTAAAGTTAAAGACATGTTGAATTGTGTAGAAAATAATTTTTAAAAATTAAAGGATCTGTAAATATAAAGGTCTACACATGAAAGAAATGATCTTGAATTCTAGTCTTTCATCATTATTTAACAGATTCTCTTAATAAAGAAAAAAAAGATACTCTAAACTTATTTCCTAAAATTGAGAATTAATATAGTATGTTTATTCTAGAGATTTCAAGTTAAAAAAATCTACTTAATGATAAAATCATTTGAGATGTCACTAATTCATATTTAAATTTGACAAGTTAAAAATATTTTTTTTTTGTTTCTTAGAACTTAATTTTTTAGATTACAAAAGTATGAGTATAGGATTATCAAGAAATATATAAGTTATAGTCTCTGTTTTGGAAAGTACAATACCTGTGATAGATTCATAGGAGACCCATGTTTTTTTTTTTCCCTGATCCTTCCACCATCTTTATTCTAAATTTAAAGAGAATGGTTTCCTCTTTGTAATCTCTTTGCTGCTTTATTTTATTCTATTTCTACTACTCTGATGCACTTCTCTGGCATCTTAATACTCAATGAGTTATACAAATTAAAAAAATACTTTAAAAATATATTACTCTATGGACATTGTATAAACATTAGTAAGTTAAATGCAAATTATATCATTAAAGCCTGGAATTCTTCCTTAAGTCAAGCCTGCTTTCTTCCTGAGAAGTGAGGTTCCCCCACCAAGTTCTATATCTTAGCTATCTCTCTTGTTCTTAATGATGCAAAGCATTTGTTTAATTCACTTGGAAGAATTCATTATGTTTGCAGTTAAGCACATACCAAGTAAACATTTACCATATAAAGTGTCTGACTCTCTCTAGATCGTATGTGTTTTTCTCATATCAATGTTTAAATTTTCTCAGTATTCCCCATTTTCTCCTGTCCTTACTCCATTTAAGTTTAGTTTAAAATTTTTTAATGTCCTTTCCCTCCTAAAGTGTCTGAGGCAAAGACTTCCATTTGTTCAATAGCTGTGTTACAGTCTTTCTTAAATTCATCAAATATGAATGTGTACAAGATTGCCGAATGTATAAAATATAACTCTTTGGCAAGACAGAATGTAGAAAATATCATTTATATTTTGTTTCAAGATGTGATTTTATCACATGCTATTATATTAAGAAAAATATAAAATATTATAATCTTTTAATTTTTAAAATGTATCTTTTTCATATCTAAAAATGGTTTATAGAAAATACATGTATTTTGTTAATGCTGTATATTACATTATCAAATTCATCATATTCATTTAAGATACACATCCAGAACTTTATAGTCCAATAAATTAGCACAAGAAAATAGAAATACTTGATGCTAATTAACTATGTAAAGAGGATTAAACAGTGCTGAGAAATAACCTTTGCCTTAATCAGTAGTAAGTTTATTTAAAAAGTTAAGAAAAGGGAAGAAAAATGATAAAATCACTTTTGCTAAAAGGGATATTAAAGAAAAATGTTTGATTCTCTAAAGTCCATGGGCAATATGCTTTCTGATGGTCACTTAATTACTGGAGAGCAAAGTGTGAAAATGGTCCCTAGCAGAAGTGCAGATTTATCATTTTGCATATAGAATAGAAAACTTAGCTTAGACTTTTAAGATATATCCTTGCATGAAAAGAAAAGATCTGGTAAATTGTGCAAGTGTGGCTTAAATTGCTCTGGTACATGGTCAAATGTGTATGTCAAGGGGAGGGGACAAGCAGCTGTGGATATTGCCACATGAAAGGAAATTTTTGAGTATTTTATGATTGATAAAGATCACATTGGATAATTATCCACATTATTTTTGAGTTGTCCAGAAGATATATTGGCAAACTCTCCATTTACGTAGAAATCTCACATTGCCACAAGGCATGTCACATTGATATAGTGTTTCTGAAGAAGCCAGCACCATAGACTGAGGTAACTATAGAAACAAATGTTAATATAGCCTTAGTCCCTCTGGTCTTATGAAATAGTTTTAAGTTTCATTAAGCTTTTATTAGAATCATGACAATTGTTCCAGTTTATTATTCGAAGCTTGACTGTCCGGTTGCTCAAAAATTTTATCGGAGGGCAAGTGCTGATTCAAAAGTGCTGTCCAGAATGACCAAAGGCTATTATTTTGTAGAAGACTACAAATACCAAAACTGACAACTGTCTACTATTCCTATATTTTATTATCTTCTTTCAATGGAGTACAATGTGTTCCACAATGCATTGTACCTCATTTACAATTATTTTCAAATTATTGTACTTCAAATTATTTTTCAAATTATTCTTATTTTGCTTAGATTATCCCCACAAAAAAAAATTTTCACATACTCACTTTATAATCCATAGTAAAGATTTGGACCATGAATACCCAAATCCTTAGACCTGATAATGTCTCCTAATCTAAGCATCACAGAAATATTTCTGCATCGTCCAAAAGAATAGCAGCTTTGTCCTAATGGCTAGGTAATAGTTTAGGATTGATTCTTTAATATAGGTTCATAACTGAGTTTGCTTTTTGAAAAATTATTAAATATTAATTGTTCAGTCTTTTAAAATTTTATCAGAAAAAAATATGTTGTATTTAAATGATTTTAACTGGTGTTAAACTTGATGAAATATAAACAAGAATTATCCGATAATAACATGGTAGATAATTTACTTTCAAGGAAATATTTATATGGCCATGTAAAGTAATAGCATCATTTTCTGACATTAATATTGCTCTTCTTAATTTTTGAACAATAAAAACAAAATTGCTGCCTTGGGTCTTAACATATTTTGAAGTAGTTTAACAAAATTTACCAAGACTAATACTTCATTTTTAGATTGTTGAGATATAATAAATGCAAACCTAACAAAATTTTTAAAGTTTGAAACTTTGTGAAGTATCAGGCTGTTTCTAGAATAGGAAAATTTTTTTTTATTTTAAGATGATTAATTCCATACTGTGATTTGAGGCTAAGCTTGGATTCTACGAATGGAAACATAATTACATTAGTAATGTTATTTACTGCCTAAACAGTAAAACAAAAGGAAACACTACAACACTCTAATAAGTTTCCAGCTTTATATAAAATTCTGGTGCTCATTTGTGATATTTTATTAGACATTCTAATATTCTGTTATTGAATTGCTTTAATAGCATCACAGTCTGTTTCTGACTTCCATGGACAGCATGAGACAATTGGGTTTTTGTAATGCAGTTGTAGATCAAAGTAGTTTATCATATAAATTGCTATACATAGGGGTAGATAATTCTGATGAGATTTACCTCATTTATTTTTAAGAAATGAAAATGTACCACTAGATTTTACAGAGCATAATTAAAATACTAATTGAAAATACTGTGCTTTATGTATACTGCCTTGTCATCTCAAGGCAGAGTTCCACCAGAATTTTATGTATATCTTGCAAGGACACAATAATAGCAGGACAATGCCATTGTGGTCTTTATACTCATTGTTGTAGATCAAGTGTTTGGAAATACTCACCTCTCTTTGCATTATAAAAATAATTAACAGTGAATGTAGACTTGGTTTATTATGAAAATTGATAACAGCATTAGTAAAAATTTGACAGAGACGTTAGAGTATGTAATTAATCTTTTCTATGTGGTTTTATAGGTAAAATTAACTATATTAACTGGTTTACTTTGTTAACCTTAAAATATACGTACTAGTTTCTGATTGTCTTAATTAATGCAACTTTATATAAACCAAAAGATTAGCTTACACAGTGATATAATCATTTAATTTTTTTTGTTTTTAAGCCTTAGTTTTTTGTCATAATAAAAATAAAGAAAATAAATCTAAATACAATGCTTCTAGTCAAAGAAATTGAAACCAGACGATAGTGATAAACTATTTTAAAGTATATAAAATTAATCACACTTAATCTAAAACCACAATACTTTGGGTCCCTTTTATAGCTGTATTAAATAATGTGACTAGATTCTACTTATAATTCAAAAACATTGTAATTGGTTATTAGAGTTATAAATCAAAGAGAAACTTTTACCTATAACGCCAAGAGAATTACAGATTTGTCTGGCTAAGTGAAAGGATCTCCTGAATTTGCTATCAACCAGATATGTGATATTTTATTATAAATATCATTAAATTAAAGAAAACAGAAAATTGTCAGTCCAATAATGAAAGAGATGTTTTATCCTTATTTAAAATGGTATATTTGTGAGGATAAAATGTTTATTCACTTGTCAGATTCATGCTGAGGAAGAGATAACAACTCCACAGAATATAAGTACTTATATGGATAAAATATATTCTTACTACCATTTTCCACATCATATTTTTGTTTGTTTGTTTTATTTTGCTTTTGTAACAAGCTATGAAATGGTCATACACTTATATTCTCTAAGCTGATGCTAGTACATATCTTTTTTCCCTAAAAGTTTCCCCATAAATATAATGATTTTCATTAGACCAATTGTGAATGTGTAATTTTCACAAGCAGGTGAATTTTAATGTGCACATATTTTCTTTGTAATTTATAAATGAAAATATGCACCAAATATAGACTTAACGTAAGCCATAATTACCAGTTGTTAGTATTTTAATATTCTGATTACATTATTGAATACAGATACTACAAACAGTAAATCTTAATGTTGTATCTTCAAAACGCATTTAACTCTTTTGTTTGAATTCATTCTTAGATAGTTTACTTAAAAGCAATGTTAAAGTTCACTGGGAGGATAGCTGTTATTTCCAGCCCCTTCTTGATCCTCCTTTGCAGCCCATTGAAAGCCAGGATGGAGGAAATGAGCTAAATCTGATAAAGTTCAGCTGAAGCTGAATTTTTCTTTATCAAATCTCATGGGGATGACAACAAGAAGTTTTTTTCTTTAAACTTGGGGACTTAAAACAACTTTGAAAAACTAATAAACAGACAAAATGATTTTGTTGAATAAATATGAAAGAAAATGCATCAAAATGACTCTTCATAGTTGATATTTGAATGAATAATATATTCAAGACATTTTATTAACATCTTTTGCAAAATTTCTCATTTTAAGATCAGATGAAAAGTACTTCTGTGCCTCCTGAAGAATTAATTTCCATTTCAGTGAATAATCTTATACTTTCACCTTTATATAACCTTCAAAATAAAAGACATTAACAATATGGGGCATTGGTTTTTATGTAATGAACTAATAAGAATCAAAATGTTTCTTAAAAATGTAATGATTAATCTCATTTAAAATAAGATAAATGGAAATTAAAGCTATTATATATGTGGTAAGCAGAATATGCTTTTTGTCCCTAAGATGTCCATAACCTAAGCAGCAGAACCTATAAATTTATTCAGTTTCATGACAAAGAAGAATCAGATTTGCAAATAGAATTAAGGTTGCTACCCAGCTGACCTTAAAACAGGTAGATTACCCAGGAAGTATCCAGGTGGATCCAATTTAATTGAGAGTACTTAAAAGTAGAAGAGTGAGTCAAAGGAAGATATGAGACTATTGACAAAAGAACATAGCATGCCTTTTATTGAAAATGGAGGAAGGGGGCCATGAGTCAAGTGATGTCAGCATAATCCACAAACTGGAAAGAATAAGGAATCAGATTATGCCTTGAAAACTTCAGAAAAGAATGCAGCTCTGCTGACATCTTGATTTTTTTTTTCATCTCAGCGAGACCCAGTTTGAATTTCTGCACTACAGAACTGTAAGTTAACAAACCTTTGTTTTAAGTCACTAATTTTGTGGGAATTTGTAAATGCATCAGTAGAAAACTAATGCAACACATCATGCTTTTTGTAGCACAAACAAAAAAAAGAATAAAACGGAATAAGCCTATGTGTCTGTATTAATATAAATATTTATATTTTTATAAATATATAAAACATATTGAGAATTGACAAATATTTTAATGGAGTCAATTTGACAATACTGTTCAAAATTTAAATATGCTAGTTGTCTCACTAATACCATTATTGAAATTTTATCTTAAAGTTATATTTACATGTGTAGAAAGTGACATTTGCATGAAAATATTGATTTAAATTTTTTTCTTAATTTAAAAATTTGAAATAACTAATTTTAAATCAAGGGATAATTGCTTTATGTGCCTTTGTGTTTGTGTGAGAATATTACTTTCATAGACTATAATGGCTATAACTTCAAAGAAAGACATCTTGGCAGGTGGAGTATAGACACATAGTGTATAAAAAGTATAGACACATAGGAGAGAGTTGGAAACTTAAAGGTCTTCTAATTCTAGCCTACTTTTTTTCTTGGGGCTAAAGAGCTTTTGCTCACCACCTCATGGATTTTTCTTCAATGATGAGATTCAAGAAAATGAATCTCAATTTTAATAATTTCACTAATCTTTGTCACAATCCAACAAGTATTTATTAGGTTGGAAACTTGAAATAGCCTATTCAATTCTGATTCCAAATTGCTCACAAAAAAAATATGGAGATGGCCATATGGGACTCCTAGGAAATGCTTTGCATAAGAACTCTAAGGATACTAGGTCTACTGCTGTACATAAGCTGTACAAATAACACTGGATCAAGACAAACCAGTAATATACAGTGGTTAGGTACTTGGTGAGACAGAGCTCAGAGGAACAACTTTATTTTTTTTAAATAAAAATAAGTTAGGTTAAAAAGCCCATAAAACAAAAAAGAACCACAATAGATTCTAGTTTGCATGATGGTGAATCCTCTCACACAGATCATGACTATGTTCTTAGTTGTACTTTTAATTCTTATTTAATTTTATATAAAGTCTTATTTAATGTAGCCAGTAATAGAATTAAGATATTGACATGTGATAAAATTGAATCAATTATGAAAAGTAAGAGTTTAAATAAATATACTATGTTTTAAAATTATTTTTAAAGGATATAACACAGTATAAAGTGCTTAGAACTATTTAGAAATGTTTGACAATGCATAGTCATCCCTATATACTTCAATGAATAAGGATTGAGATTCATTAATGCAAATATATCTAAGTCAAAATACTTTTAAATCTCTTGAAATTCTTGCCATATGATTATAATGCTGTAATTGAATATTGCCTCATAAAACAATAGAATACTATAACAAACAAAATCTATATACAATTTTATGTATTCTATATGAACCTATACTATATATAATCCCATTTATGGTAAAATACTTTTTATTTTACCATAAAATAAATATTTTTAAAGCAATAAATTTTTCACACAAAGAGTTTGAATTGGGAGAGCTGAACCTTTTAGTAGCCTCTATGCTTTCAGAGAAAGCAATTTTAAGTGTGTCACAAGGTCAACTGTGAGCTATAAAGTAGTAAATCCACAATTTTCCAGCTTAGTTTCATTGCAGATTATATGCTTTCATAGTAGAAAAGGAGATGAAAAGGAGAAATATCATCGGCTTAGCTTTAGGCCTGATCAAGGGCCTGATCAATGTTAATTATTTATCATTAGATGTAACAGAATATTAAGACTGAAGAAAGCATAGATGTCAACTTGTGCAACTTGTCTCTGTATTATGGATTTGGCTATTATCATCCTCATTGGTTTACTAATGATAAAACAACCAACTACAGACAAAAGAACTTAAATACATGTTTCTTTATTCCCTAATAGTTTAAGCATCTCATATTTGCCTGCTCAACATCAATTCATTTGAGATATTATTGCTGTTCTACTATACATGTTTTTGATTGTCTACCCATCACAGAACCTCAGATACAAAACATGAGTTTATGACCTAAATTTTCATTGGGTAGTTTTCTTTAGGGAAAGTTTTATCTCAGTAGCAACTTATTGGGATAATAGTCTACTTGAACTCATTCATGTTATAGCCATATATTGAAGAAACTTCTCATATAGCACAGCATTGAAAATTGAAATTGCCATCCTTTCGTACTAGTACTGAAACAATTAACCAAGTCTTGTCTTAGGTAACTTGAAAATGTGTGGCCTCTGAGAATGTAACTTTGGGGTCCAAGAAATAACTCTTAGAAGTCAATTTAAAGAAAGTTGGACATCACAAAATTAGGAGGTGAGGCAGTTTGAGAGCAGGACTGTGATACATAGGCAGACAGGTCATGGATAGGTGGATGAACAGATGGACAAATAAATGAATGAAAGGATGACTGAATGAGGTTCTTGGCTCGGGTCTTGAAATTTTAACCTCAAATCATTAATAAATTGTCAGAAACTTTTTGATTGTGTACTAAATATTTCTTATTCTTATATAATAATAAATGATAAAATCAAATTCAGAGATTGACACCACAAATCACAACAGCACAGAATCTTGTATAAATTTTTAATCATGACAGACATTAGATTAACAATTGGAATGACTTACAGAACCTTCTAAAACAGACCTGAGTTTACCAGCTGAAGAAAGCATCCGTCTTTTCCAGAGGAAAGGCAATAATCTCCTTATGACAAAGTACATACTATTTCTCTGCTGCTACTTTAGACAAGGCAAAATGCAGAATCAGAGAAGAAAGAAGTTAGCAATAACACAAGACATTAGAAGAATTTGATTGCATCAAATATACAGGTCTATGTGCATACGTAATTTTAAGGAGGCTCATCAAAGAAAATTGAAATATTTTCTTTAGTTCTAGCTGATGTGTGTGTTTCTCATACTAATTTCTGCATTCAACTTGCAAGTTTAGAGAGTCAGATGTTATTTTAGGAGTTTGCCAGATTGCCCAGCACAAAAATTATCTAATAAAAATAAATTCATGTGAGGAATTTTGTACAATATAGAGTATGGAAGTCAATGAATTCTATAAACAGAAATTCTGATTATAATCTATTAGATATTATCTGCTCATTCACACCATTACTATGGTCTCTAATGGCCCCAAAGAAATTCTCTTCAGCTTAGCCATAAGAACTAGACTAGTGTGATAGAGGCCAACATGTTTTCATGTGATTATAACAATTGCATTTTAAATATTCAGTTTATAAATTATAACATAAATGCTTATAAAACCTCAACTTAGGTCAGTATGCTTAATACTGCCAGAATCCTAGATGATGGCTATCTTGTATGCCAATCATATTTCTCTACCACTGTCCACTTAAAGGAAATTGCTGTCTTATTTTTATGGTAATCATTTCCTTGATATTCTTTCTACTTTTCCTACCTAAATATACATGTACTATTGAATAGTTTGTGATCTCTGAATAAATGGAATCACAGAGAATGCATTATTTTGTGTCTAGTTCCTTTCAAATTTACCTTTTTCGAATCTATTTTTTAACATGTAGTCATACAATTTCCCTTAGTACGTGGCATTTTATTATAAAAATATGCACAATATTGTTCACTATTTAGGTTTTTTCAATGTTTTGGTTAATACAGATGATGCCACTTAGAGGAGTAGTTTAGACACTTGCTCCACCCCTTGCTAACACTGGGAATAATCAGATTTTTTAATTTAACCTTCTTAATATAAAGATGTATTTTATTTTAAGTGAATTATCATTTCCCCAATTACTAAGGCATATATTTATTTGGACATTTACTATCATGTTATCTGACTTTATTATTACATCATGAATTTTTTTTGTTAATTATGGATGCCAGCCAGCATCGTGCCAGATCTCTTTGTTACAAATATATTCTTCCACTCAAGGGGGTATATTTTTAGTCAGTTTTTCATATTTGGTGGTCAATAAAATTTCTTAATTTAAATATTTTCATATTTCTCTTCCTAGCTTGTGCTTTTTATAGTCTGTTTAAAAAACTCTATTCCAAGTTTATGAACATAATCTCATCTATGAAACTCTAGAAGTTTGATACTTTTGTATTTTAAATTAGTTCTATGTTTTACTTGAGATTGAATTTGTGTACAGCATAGGGTAGTGTTTAAGGCATTTTTTTCCATATAGATGTCTAATTGATTCATTACCATTTATTAAAAAAACAACTTAGATTGCCAATTTCACCCCAAATCAAGGACCAATATAAAGAGAGGTATGCTTTTGTAATTTCAAGTCTGTTCCATTGATCTGCATGTCTACCTCTGTGCCAATATAACACCTCCATAATTACTATAGATATGATGACCTACACTGTTTGGTTAAAAAAAAAAAATAAGCCTCTTTTTCTGGCTTCTACTTTTTAAAGTATTATTGGTTCTTTGTTGTTTTATATACTTTTTAAGGACCAACTTGTTTGTTCACACACATAGATACATATAGAAACAAATGACTTGGGGCTTTAATAATAATTCCCATCTTTATGTTTCTGACTCTCCTCATAATTTCAAATATTATGTCTTTACTTAGTTGTTTTTCTTTAGCTCATCACAATAATGGTTTAGATGTTGTTCAAAGCAATATTAAAATTTTGATATATTATTCCTAAGTAATAGTGTCTTTTTTAATAATTTCATTTTCTAAAATTTCATTTTCTAAAATTTCATTGCTGAAGGCAGAATGAAATGTTTTACAGTTTTTTGTAATTTATGTTTAGTAAAAAACACATATTTAAAGAGTCCAAATTTATAGTTTGTAAATTAAATAATTTTTTACTAAAATTTATATGGAAACATTAAAAAATCTAAATGACATATTACATACTTGAGTGTAGTATATCTCTTCATTGATTTATATCTTTTTACTACTCTTTTAGCAATGTTTTATACATTTCAGGAAAAAGTTGCCCATATTATCTATCAAATTTATTTATTGATATTTATTTACTGACTATATTTACTGATGCTATTTTAAATAATTTATTTTTCTAATTTTTAGTTTTTGAATATAGTAGAATTAAGATTACTCTATTAACTTTATCCTGAACTTTGTTAAATTAATTTTAATGTTTATTATAGATTCTTTAGTATTGTCTATGTAGGCAATTATGTTTTCTGATAATAAAGATAACATTACTACTTTCTAATTTGTAGTTATATTTATCAATTCATTGCACTGGAAAAATGTTGAATAAAAGATGAGAGTGGATGCCTTTGCCTTAATTTTGGTCTTTGTGTTAAAGCAGTATTTTATCATATTAGGTATAGATTTTTCATAAATGCCTTTTGTCAGGAAGAAGAAGTTCTCTTTATTTCTGTTTTGCCTAGTGCCTTTTATCATTATCAGATGTCAAATTTTGCTAAATTCTTTTTCTGCAACTATTGAAATGGTCATATATTTTTCTATTTTTCTTTTTAGTTTGTTGATATGGGAAATTAAATTAATTGATTTTAAAATCTTATATCAAGTTCACACATCCAGGAGAAAATTTATTTAGTATTAGTATATTATCTATTTACAAATTTTAAAATTTGACTTACTAATATTTTGTTAGGAATTTTTATATATGTCCATGGAGGAAATTGGTCTATGATTTACTTGTAATGTGTTTGTATAATTCTGGTCTCATAAAAGTGTTAGAAAATGTTTGCTTTCTTTTATTTTCTGAGTTTGTTTGAATTTCTATCAAAATATTTCATAGATTTTCCTCATGAAACCATCTAGACCTGAAATATTCTTTGTGGAATATTTTAAACTATGAATTCAGTTGGTGTAATGGATTCATGACTATCTATGCTGTTTCTTCTTGAGAACTAGTAGTTTGTCATAAGTAATTTCTTCATTTTATTTAACTGTGGAATACATTGCCATAAATTATTTGTAATATTTCTTTATTATACTTTTAATATCCTTGGGATCTTGAGTGATATCTCCCTCTATCATTCTTGATAATATTAACTTGCTATTTCTCTACCTTTCATTTCTTGATAGTTTTGGCAAGAGATTTATCAAATGTATTGATCTTTTCAAATAATGAGCTTTTGCTTTTATTCTATTGTGATTCTGTTTTCTTTTTTATTAATTTTCACATTAATTTTTTTGGCAGCATAAGGCTTAGTCTGTTCTTTTATTTTTTATTGTGGGAAGCTTATGTCATAATTTTGAAATTATTCTTTTTTTAATAAACATATTTAGAAGCTTTAGCTACATTCTAGTGCTTCAAACAGATGATTTTCTTTTTATTTTGTTAAAAGTATTTTGTAATTTCTCTTGTGATTTCTTTTATAACTTACAGATATTCAGAAATGTGCTGTTTAATTTTCAAATATGTTGATTTTTTTTTTGTTACTTTTCTTATCAGTGGGCATGATTTGTATTTTTTAATAAAAGTAAATTCATTGTTACTTCTTTTATGGGAGAAAACGTGGTCTGCTTGGTAAATGTTTCAAGTGCACTCAAAAAGAGCATCTTTGATGTTGGTGTAAAGTAGAGTGTTCTATAATTACATTTAACTCATAGCAATTGCTATTATTCAAGTCTTCTATATTATTAGTGATTTTATGCCTTGTCTTATAAATTATCAAAAAAATGATATTGGAATATTCGACTATCATTGTGAATTTGTCTATTCTTCTTTCCAGTGCTATTAATTTTTGTTTTATATTTATTCATGTTAGGTTCATATACATTTACACATTATTATTATTATTTTTTTTTTTGGTGAATTGATCTCTTTGTTATTTGAAATTACCCTCTTTATCTCCAGTAATATTTTAGGCTCTCAGATCTGTTTTGCTTTTATATACTAGTTTAGATTTCTGTTCATTAATGTTAGCCTGGCATGTTTTTTTTAATATTCATTCTCTTACTTAATCTGAGTTTGTTATATTTAAAATGAGTTTCTTGTGGACTCATTTTTCTAGGATTTCTAGATATCTAGGTCTCCCTGACTCTCTTATAAAATCTGATTGCTAACGAAGAAAAGTGTTATATTAATCTTTTTTCATTTGTTCTCTCCTGTTTATGCTTCCTTATGCTTCCTGTTGAACAATGTCTAAAAACTATATTTTGTATATTTTGTCTGACCTTTTCACTCCTTAAAGTAGGAGGCTGAATATGTTTTCTGTTACTTTCTCATGGCATAAGGGAGATCATAATTTTTTGTTATATTTTGACCTTAATATATACCAGAGATTTAGATTTTCAATCAGATTCATACAACAGAGTTCTTATGCTGTATCAAACCTTTCAACTTGTTTCAAAGATATAAATAATTGCAATATACAGAAGAAGAAGAGCAGGAGCAGCATGACAACTTGCCATTTCATTTAAGGCTAGTGAGAAGTATTTTGGTCCAGGTTAACATATGAAGTCTCTAAGCAATATATGTGACTGCATGACTTTCATAGGAAAGTTATTTGGACATAAAATATCTCCATTTTATTCTTATAGTTTACATTAGGGTTGACAAATTATGGCTCATTGGCCCAATGTGACTTGCAGCATGTTTTTTTTATGACCCATGAGCAAGAATGGCTTTTCTGTTCTTAAATTCTTGTTTAAAAAGAAAAGGAGATAATAATATGTAAAAGACTATATGTGGCCTGCAAATCCGGATACATTTTACTCTCTGATCCTTTTAGATTATGCTGAGTCCTGGTTTATGTGATAATCTATGGTTCCATAAATAATATGGGCAGATAGTTATATACTGCCACAAGCATTCTCCTACCAGAAAACACTGTTTGTTTGTTGCAAGGAGGTCTGTCAGTATTTTTACAAGATTTGACTAGGTTACTCCCTTTTTTTTCTGGGAGCATATCCTCTGTCCTATAAGTAGAGGCAACAGATAGATTATATATTTGCTGAGTAACTATGTTCTTCTTGTAAATGTGATTATATTAACTTATTAAGTTGAATAATTGACTACAGATTATTTTTATATTATTTTACATATGTATATACACATTATATAAGTCATAAATTTTATTTCCAAATCTAATATTCTGTTTCAATTTCTCACCTTATTGTACTGGCTAGAACCACCAGTTGAGTATTGAGTAAAAATAGTAGTAAAGGAGAAAAATATTTTTTCTTGATTATTTTTTCTGAACAAATTTCTTGAGTTAATTTTCTGATCTAATCAAAAAAACAAAGTTTAATTTTGTCTTATTAATAGAAATGTAGAAAATTATATTAAACGTGTCTTTTTAAAATTTCGTTTCATTTACCACATTTACCAGCCTCTCTTCTTTTTTGAAACATATATTTAAAAGATTCAAACTTTTTTAAAGAATGACTTTACTTATATTCTTCAAATTCTTATGTGTAGCATTGTTGTTCTATTGAAGTAAACTAAAACACTGATAGCTTTTTAAAAAATCATTAGTATTTTTTATATAAATGATCATGTTTTCTTCAAGTAAAAACTGTCTCATTTTGTTCATTACAAATTTTATATCTTTTGATCTTTCTTTTCCTTTTTTTTCTTTCTTTCTTTTTGCATTATTGCATTCTCTAGAATCTAACAGAAATACATCGAATAGAAGTGGTGACAGTTGAAAGCTTTGCTTTGTTCTCAAGTTCCAGTGGTAGAAAAAAGTAGTCACAATTTTAATATTAAGATGTGGGATTTAGTTCTTTATTATTAATATTGGTGATTTCTGCTACATCTATTATTTTAACCTTTCCTTTTAATAGCCTATCAATCTTAATTATGTTCTTAAGAAACCTGTTTTTTTATTGAATTACTATTCTTTGTTAATATTCTATTTCATTGCTTTTCTTTGCTTTTTTAAATTATTATTCTGCTATATTTTCTCCTTTCCCTTCTTCTTCTTCTTCTTCTTCTTCTTCTTCTTCTTCTTCTTCTTCTTCTTCTTCTTCTTCTTCTTCTTCTTCTTCTTCTTCTTCTTCTTCTTCTTCTTCTTCTTCTTCCTCTCTCTCTTTCTCTCTCTCTTTCTCTCTCTCTTTCTCTCTCTCTTTCTCTCTCTCTTTCTCTCTCTCTTTCTCTCTCTCTCTCTCTCTCTCTCTCTCTCTCTCTCTTTCCCAGTGGACATTTAGATTTTTCTTTTAATTTTAGATTACACTTTTTGACATAGCTTTAATATTATGCATATTCCCTCAAAGCACTGTTTTAGCTTTGTTCCACACATTTCAATGCCATGACAAAATACCACAGAATGGGACACTTAAACAACAGTAATTTATTTCTCACCGTTCTGGAAGTTAGCTGTCCAAGATCAAAGAGCTGACAGGAGCTGATGATTTCTAGTGAGACCTTCTTCTTTGGTTTGCAAATGACCTCCTTCTACTTATGTGCTCATGTGGCCCTATTTCTATACATGCACATTTCTGATGTCTCTTCCTTTTCTTATTAGAACACCAGTTCTATTGGATTAGGGACCCACTCTTTTGACTTCATTTAATGTTAATTATTACTTTAAAAGCCCTATCTCCAAATATAGTTACATTGAAGATTAGGAGTTCAACAGATGAATCTGGGAGGACACAATTCAGTATATAACACAAACATATAGTATATTCTAATTACATTTTTATGTAGTTAAATACAACTTAGCTCACATCTTTATACCAGTTCTTGAAAATTTTCAGGAATTGCCTCATAGCTCAGTATATGGTCCTTTTCTGATCTCTTCTGATTGTATACAAAATTAAAATTTATTGTGTGATTTTTATGTCTACTAATTTGCTAACTCCATAAGAGTCAGGAGAGGATAAATTTCTGAGGGCACAAATAGCCCCTGATGATGAGATCAATATCCAAAATTTCTTTCTTCTCCCTGATCTTGGCTTGGTAATTCTTCACCGCATTGTTAGCTCTCTGATTTCTCTAAATGCCACTCCTGTAGCTTTCCTAATTGTCCTTAGTAGAGCAATTGGTCTTAATTACCTGGTCATCTTTGACAAAAGCATTAGAAGAATTCCTTATAGGCTCTTTTTTCTTGGTTGGAGATGCTGATGAGTTGACTATTGAAATGGACTTTTTTATCTTAGTACCCATAAAAGGAGGCAGAAATGCATAATATCCTCTTAGCTTTAGCCTAAAATAGGTATGTCTAATTACCTGAGTAACTCCACATTGAAGAAGAGAATGCTCAAAATATTAAAGGACTTTAGTGTCTAAAGATAACACTGATTTCTAAAAATGCATAATGTCACAGCCATTTTAATCTGTCAGTGTGTGAAGACATGTGAGACAGGCAATTGTATAAACCTTGCCCCCTGTTTGCCCTGGTTTATAATGTAACCCTGAATTTACCTCATGCTATTTTTCCTCTTGTTTGCAACATTTATTTTCTATGTGTTATTAATACACAACCAAATATATAATAAAATATTTTATTATACTTTTTTTTAAAAAGTCAAACATATGCATGTAGCATATAGGGATGGCTTTTCTCAGCTCTACAATGTTTGGAGCTTCAACTGGAAATAATTGATAGCCAGTTTATTGTACTAATCTATAGCTACTGAAAACTTGCCCTTAAGAAACCTGGGCTCCTTTTGCCTAGTGAGCATGTATTTATCCAGAATTCAGTCAATTATAATTAGATAAATGAACTTCCAGGCATAGTCATAATATTATGATGGTATAATGAGGCTGAAGTTATAGGCAGTCCTTTGTGTGTTTGTAGCTGCTTTAGCCAGCAGCTTTTATGGCCTTTGTGCTCTAAGATTTAGGGTAATTTATAACCCTAAAAAGAGAGATATTTCTGGGAGGTACTTAAGGAAGGTCTTCAAGGGAAGTTTCTATGGTTACAGAGCTGGGCCTTGGCTCCTATTGCTCATGCCTAACTACCTAACACTATTAATTCCATTACATAGTGTTGTGAATAAGAAGAATCATTGATGGGCTACTAGTTTTATCATCTCACTATTGCCAGGAAGATGTTGAACCAACTATTCCAAAAGGAATCTGAATATATCTGATGTAGTCTTGAACAATGAATGATAAAACTCTTTAGCTAAAAACTCTTAAAGCAACTCAATTGCTTATGCAGGGAAGTATTTTGTGATTACAGAGCCTTTGACAATTTACAAGAGTTTATATTAGTTAAAGTTATACTTTACTTGAATGCATTATTAAGATTCATGTGTGTGATTTTTCTAAATAAACATATGCATTATGTCAATCCAAAATTTTCTCCAAAAGAAAAATATCATAGCCATACTAAGTGACAAATATGTGTTTATCTTTTATACATTTTGAAACAAAGAATAATTTTTTTATAAATATCTTATTTCTGTTCATGGATACTTCATTAGTTCTACACCTTTCACAGGCAAGTTCTTATTAGATTTCTAAACTTTCATAGGCAAATTTCACTTCTTATTAAATAACTCAAATTACTATTAAAATATGAACCTACCTATAATATATATCTAGGTACTTTTCAGAGAATATAATTTTACATTTTCTATATTATGCCAAGTTACTAAGGTCAAGATAACTCTTAGAAAATGTCAAGTTACTAAGGTCAAGATAACTTTTAGAAATATTAAACCCTATAACTTATAATTGGAAATGGTTCACGATGCAGCTGCTGAGAAAAACCATAACCCTAATTAAGACCCTTCTAACTATCATTGAGTAGAATAAGAAGAAATATGATTAAAAAAACCCTGTAGATTTGATTACCTAAAACAGAGAGTATTTCAATTTGCATCTTTAAGCATTCCATAGGAGTTTATAATTGTTCAAAATTTTATTCATTTAAAAAAATTTTGGCATTGTATTTATTTTATAAACATATACTTCAAATAATTTAGTTTGCTGTAATTTGAGATAGATAGTAAACTGACGTAATTATAAAGTAATCCCTTAAGTTAATATATTTAAAGCCATATTTTGGTCCATTATGTATGCTTTTAGAAGAAATACCTGGATTACCTAAATCTTTGTCTTAAGGTTTCCAAAAACGGTGTAATAAATACCTAGAAGGTGGTTAACCCAGAATTTGGGCAGGCCTTTCCCATTAGGCAATTATTTTTTTCTTTCACAAAAGACCCTTTTTGAATCATTCATAGATTTAATTATTAAGCCCAAAGTCACCTACCCAGGGCCAGCTTCTTTACCTGGTCATCTCACCTCCTAATATTCCTTTAATGTAGCCAGAATGAAATATAATTTAAAAAAAATCATGTTTGGACATCAGGTAGGAGGAAGAAAAGAGTATAAATGTCTTGCTATAAAGCTTCGCTTAATTAAGTTAGTGAAAATAGAGGCATTATATGTCTACTCTAGCACTGTGGAGATGTCAATTGTTAGCTGTGAGGTCACCACATTTTTCCAAAAATTTTCTTATAATTTTGTGTTACTTGTAAATATTTATATTCCTTAAGAGTCTAGAGTCAGCAAGTGGGAAATATATTTAGAAACAAGACTCAGCTATTTCTGGCTCCCTAAATATGTTAGTTATCTAACACTTCATTTATCTAACACTTTATCTATACAAGCATGTCTACATCACTGTTTTTTTCACTTTCTAATATAAGTAATGTAGTGAAGTGAACATAGAAGAAATTCTCTCAATAAATTTTTTTTCATAGACTGTATATGCTAGAATTTATATCTAGATTAGTACTATTATAAATCTGGGGATGGGGAAAACAAGCTTCAGAAACAAAGTATGAAAGAAAGATAAAAACCATGGAATTATACATCCCCCCAAATCCAAAATTTAACCTCGTAGTTTAAATAGAAAAGCTTATAAGAAACATATTTAAACTATTATTAATTGTTACCTCTTCTGATAGCACTGAATTAAGGGTTGGTGATTGAAGGTTTATGGCAATATTCAGTTTTGATTTTCATCTTTGCTGTTTGAATATTTTAACATTTAAAATATATTTATGTATTTCTGATGAGTTTAAATTTAAATTTCTTCTGAGTATAAAATATAAATGCCTAGAAAAATAACAGCAATCGTAACTATGAAAAGGATAGTAATCAAGGCATTTTATATACTTTTGTGCTTAATTTATTTTTATAGGTAGAATGTGTTTGTTGATGTTTGCAGCATTTAATTTTTAATATTCTTCAACTTGACATTGGCAACTGAATTTTCTTTCCTCTCTTTCTCACTTTTTCTAATTGAATTACCCCTATTTCAAACAGCCTGGCCCTCCATTTTTACCTGACACATTAATAATGTTAATTGATTCTAAGATGTGAGCTATATCTTTAGGATATAGTAAGCTATGAACTGTAGTAAGTAAGCTATGAACCTATCAAAATGTGTTTGACGCATTAGCCCTATGGAAGGTATCCATGGCATTACTTAGTTCATTCATGGATTGGCTCATATTCTTGCTTCATGAAAATTGCCAATGAAATAGAGCTTTATTTTTAGACAGGCTTATGTTTTAATGAGGAAAAGTTAGTAAGTGTTAACATATTTTAAACAATATAAAAATTGTTTATAGATATATACCTCCAAATTTCCACATCTTTTGCTAAGATCAGATGTTTCTACTATGCAGGACATGAGTTTAGCTGAAATAAACATAGCAGCTTAATGTGCATTTATGCATTGTGAGATGACAAGTCAAAAGTGTGAAAATTTCCACTTTTCTAAGGTATAATTAAGAATCTAACATTTAAAAATGCATCCAAGGCGCTAGTATAAAGAGAAGAGGAATTCATCCTTCTTAATAACAATTAAACTCAGGAATGTATTTTTGTATTTACCTATGAAAATGTGTTTTGAATTAAAATATTATCACAATTTTTGTTTTCAGAATTTTTTACTTGCTTCTTCGGCTTGAAAATATCTCTGCATACATGAGCTCATTGATAAACCATTCTTATTCAGATCTCAGCTAAGTTATTAATTCTTTGGAGAATCCTTCCCTTACTAAACTATGTAAAATATCTCTCTCCAACCAGACACTATTTATCACATTATCTTCTTCTAATTCCTTATAAATTTTACCACTGTTTTATTATCTCCTTGGCACCCTTGTTTACTTGAGTATTTCCTGTTTCTTAACATTTAAGCCGCATAATAGTAAAAAAATTACTCTTTATTCTTACATCTCCATTATTTAGAACAATACCTAATACCAAGTAGCTACCCTATAAATATTTTTTAATGATTACATTTTAATTATTGAATAAATATTATTAAATAGATAGCAAGTCCAATAACATTCTACTGGTATATCCTGCCCTCACTTTGTCTAGATAGTATTTAATTGGAAACAAAAGGGTAGGCTTTTGATAGTGCCAAGAAAGATGATCCATACTATAACCATCAATGAGAATTTTCTCAGCTGAATGTTTGGCAAATGCTGGCTTCTACAACCTTTCAAATGCTGCTGGTCTGTGTTTTACAGAAATCGTGCTAACCTACCTTCCTGTCTGGTCTCTTATTATAATGGGGAGGAAATTTCTGTATCCACTTCCCTCACATTGAGAAAACATTGGAAACAGATAAGAAAATTTTCAATATCTCAAGTAGCCATCATTTATTTCAAGCAATTAAATTTTAAGCTTTTAAACTCTAGATTCTAAAGAAATTTTCTATTCTGAATATTATTAGCTATGACATATGTTTCTTTATATTCCACACTTAGCAAGAATGTTTGGCCAGCAAATTTTTTATTTATGTTCTTATTGAAGTACTTCCCATCAAGATCACATAGTAAATAAACATTCTCTAAATAAATTTAGATAAACAGACAGAAGTATACATGTAAATATAGATGTATAAACAGATGTAGACAGTATGCTAATGTTCAAGAAGCATAAATAAAACATAGCAGGGCTCAAAAACAATATTCATATAGAAGGGAATATAAATTTAAATGTAACAAACAATGCAAAACATGGATTTTCTGTGTTCTAAATTTGAAAGAAGGTAGTGGCATATTCAAGTTCAGTTACTGATAAATAAATGGAAGTAGAAGTGTCACACATAAAATTGAAAACAAAATCCAGTTATCTTGTGTTCAGAGTTTTATCAATGAGCAAATTACTACAATTGATTTTATCTTAATTAAAAATTTTTAAATTTAAGATAATTATAGATTTACATGCAGTTGTAAGAAATGATACAGAAACCCATGCATTCTTTCCCTCAGTGAAAACATCTTGCAAAACTATAATATATTAGCATAACCAGGATAGTAGCATTAATATAGTTAGAATATAAAATGTTTTCATCATTCTAAGGATCCCTCGTCTTGTTCTTTTAAGACACATCAGGCAACCATTAATCTGTTCTCTATCTCTATAATTCTGTCACTTCAATAGAGTTAAAAAATAGAATCTAACCTTTTTTTTTTACATGGTATAATTTTCCGAAGACAAATCTAATTTTTTTATGCGTATCAATAATCTATTTCTTTTTATTGCTGAAAAGTATATTATGGTATGAATATGCCAGTTTAACAGTTCATTCATCCACTAAAAGGCATCTGTTTTGTTTTTTTTTTTCCCCAGTTTAAATTGGCTAAAAACATTTTGATTCAGGTTTCAGTGCTAATTTATTCTTCATTTCTCTGGGATAAATGCCCAAAAGTGTAATTGCTGGTTTAATAGCCATCGCATGTTTAGATATAAAAAACAAATTTTCCAGAATAGATCATCCATTCTATCTTCCCACCAGTGGTATGGAATGATGTTTTTTTCCCACACCTTTGTGCTGGAGCCAGCCGGCTAAGATAGAACAGTTCTCGAGAGGGTGAGTGAGGATTGAGAAAAAAAGAGAGAGAAAGAGAGAGACAGAAGATAGAGTCAGGAGGGCTAACAGTGAATACTGCGGCCGGAGTTTATTAAACACAGCATATTTATACCCTAGGATGTGCATGAGAAGCAACACCCACAGATATGCAAACAATTGCTGACCTTTACATAAGTTCTCTCAAAACATCCTTGTTCCTGTTTTCTGTCTCTTATTCTCTGCGGCAAGGAAAGTTCAACTCTTATCCATTACCAAACTTCCTCCTTCAAAAACAAGCCCACCTGCCCTGCAAACTTCTAGCTTGCAGGCAACTTTAACCCTGTATGTAGGACATTAAGCAAGAATGGCTCCCAACACCTTTGTCAGCACTTGATGCTGTCACTATTATTTTTTTTCAAATCATAATAATTTTTAGCTACTCAGCTAGGTGTATACTGATATCTCATTGTGATGTTAACTTGCATTTTCTTAGTGATATGATGTCAAAGATCTTTTCATGTGCATATGTGTCATCTATAAGTCCTTTTCTGTGAAAGGCTGTTATATATTTTGCCCATTTTCTACTCGGATTTTTTGTTCTTTTATTAACAAGTTTTGTCAATATATTAGTGACACAGTCTAGATACTAACTAGTCTTTGTCAAATATGTAGTTTGAACTGTGTTCTCCTACTTTGTATCTCCCCTTACCCTCATTTTTTTAACAGGATCTTTCACAGAACAAAAGTTTTTGATTTTAAAATCTAATTTATCAATTTTTCCTTTTATGTATTGTACTTTTGGTACCAAGTTTAAAAACTTTTGCCTAGCCCTAGATTTCAAATATTTTCTCCTCTTTTTTCTTGAAAATTTTATAGTTTTATGTTTTACATTTTAGTTTATGATTAACTCTGAGTAATTTTGTAAGGTAAGAGACCTAGGTCAAGGTACACTTCTTTTAACTCTGGAGGTCCGATTCTTCTAGTACCATTTTTGTTTTCAAGGCTATCTTTCTTCTATTGAATTGTTTTTACATAGTTTGGCGTATTTGTTTCAGTGTATTTCTAGGTTCTTTGTTCAACTGTATTGATCTGTATGTCTGTGCCTCCACCAATACCATAGAACCTTGATTATTTGTGGTATATAATGTTTTGAATATACATAGACTTGTAAGAAGCTATTCTAGTTCTATTTTCTATTTCATGTAATTTTAGAATAATATTGTCTGTCTCTATGTCTATAAGAAAAAATCTTGAGATTTTGAGAGCAATTGTTTTACAACTTTATATTAATTTAGAGAAAATTGACATTCTTTAATATATTGTTTTCCCATCTTTGAAAAAAGTGTTTTTTTTTTATTTATTTAGATCATTGGACACAATCATCAGTGCTATGAATTTTCAGCATACAAGTCCTATACACGTTTTGTTATAATTACATCAAAGTATTTTGTTTTCTTGAGCAACTGCAAATGACACTATGTATATAATTTTGGTATGTTTGTGGTCATTGCTGGTGTTTCAAATTAAATTTTTATCATGTATTATGTATCCTGTGGCCCAAATAAACTTACTAATGAGTTATAAATTAAAACTTCCAGCACTGTGTTGATGTTTTACTATGATGTCCAATAGATATCTTTGACAATTAATACATTGAATTACACTGATTTTTAAATATTGCACCAGTCTTATATTTCTAGAATAAGCCCTATTTAGTCATTGTGTGTAATTCTTTTTATACATTGCAGAATTGTATTTGATAATATTGTGCGAAGAATTTTTGTGCCTATATTTATTATGGATATCAACCTGTATTATTTATTTTTGTACTATCTTCGTCTGGTTTGGAATCAGGAAAATATTGGTTCTTCAAATATATTGGAAATGTTTTCTCCTTATTTTCTAGAAGTTTATGTAGAATTGGTGCTTATTCTTCTTTAAATAGTTGGTAGAATTTTTTAGTGAAATTATGTGAGCTTGATAATTTATTTGGAGAAAATTTTATATTATGAATTCAAATTTCTTAGAGTTACAGAATAATCACATTTTATAATTTGTATTAGACATATTGTGGTAGTTTTATGTTTCAAAAAGTTGTTGTAACTTGTCAAATGTCAGTGTGTAGATTTCCTTATGATAACTTTGATGTCTATAGAATCTAATATTTCCTATCTTAGGCCCAATATCGGTCATTTGTGTCTCTGTCAGTCTTATTACAAGATTCTCAACTTAATTGTTCTGTAAAAAAGACCCACAGATTTTTGTTTTATTGACTTTTCTAAATTTTTATTTTCTTAAATTCCATTTATTTCTGCTGCTATCTTTATTTTCTTCCTTTTTTCATGAAACTTTTTTTAGGCTAATATATAATCTTATATAAAGAAGAAATGAAATGAAAGAAAAAAGGAACATATCGATCTTAGAAAAATAGTTTTACAGTAGGTCAAATTTCATTAGAATTTAAAGGTAAATGAGCATAACCTCCATGCAAATAGGTAAGACTATCATAATAGATTTTTAAAAATATGCTATCTATAAAAGACACACTTTAACTGTAAAGACATAAAACAGTGAAAATAAAAGAGTAGAAAGTATAGAAATTAATAAAATTAAATAAATTAATCAAAACAAAGTGGATAATGTTATTTGCTTTTTAATATCCTTGATATGATATGATGAAAGAGGTATTTTACCTCCCTGGTTTACCTACCAATAAACATAACCTCATTCTAATCATGAGGAAACATCATACAAATTCAAATGGAGGAATAAAACTACACAGTACACCTAAATTGTCTAGGTTATCAAAAGCAATGAAAGCCTGAGGAAACTGCCACAGCCAAGAGGATACTAAGAGGATGTAATGGCAGAATGTAATTTGATCCCTGGATGAGATCATTAAAGAAAAAAAAAAGACATTAGATAAAACTAAAAATCTAAATGAATTATGGAAATTAATGAATAATAATGTATCAATATTGGTTCATTAATGGTAGCAAAACTACCATACTAATGAAAGATGTTACTAATAGGAGACCTTAGTGTAGGATTTATGGGAACTCTATGTACTAATTCTGCAACTTTTCTGTAAATTGAAAACCGTTCCGATAATAAAAGATTATTTTTTAAAGGCTCAAAGAAACCTGGTATATCTAATCAAATTTCTGAACAGTTATACTCTAAGCAAAACTCATCATTATTTATAAAGGAATCCTATTACTAAAATTTTGTACATAACTTTAAAATTTATGAGATATACAAAAGAATGAGAATAAGAAAATAATAATAGCAGTAGAAAGAGGAGGAAAGAAAATAAATAATTGTAGGATCATTCTTAGTAATATAAGACAAACAGAATAATATAAAATTAATATGGATATAGATGTATACAACAAGATAAACAGTTATATTCTTATTGACAAATATACAAAATAATTTTGACATTGAAAAATTGCCCTTTTTAAAAAAATGTGCAGGGGACATCTTTTATAAAAAAATGTGCAGGGGACATCTCAGTGAGTCACAACAAATTTTCAATAAAATTATGAATATATTCTCAGAGCACAGTGGAATTTAGTTAAGAATATTCAAATTCCTAAAATATTGAAAATTAAATACTGTACTAAAGGATAAACCTATAATATAAAACAAATTAATATAAGTTAGAAAATATTTTAACTGAAGGTATATTAATAAAATATGCCATAAAATTTGTAAAATTCATCTTAAGATATGCTTATAGTGCAATTTACATTCTCAAATGTATATATTGGAAATTAAAGCCACAGTTTATTAAGGATCTAATTAGAAAAGAAGTATATAGTAAACTTACAAAGAATAGAGAAAATAATGAAAATTAAAACACAAGAAACTAGTAAAATAGAAAATAAATGAAAAATAGAGAAAAATTAGCAGATTAAAAATTTTTGGAAAGACTGATGCATTGAGTAATGGAAAGAGAGAAAAAGAGAGAGATTGAGAATAAATGACTAATACCAGTGATTTATAACAATATAGCTTAATTGATGGCAATTTAGCTTCAATAGCATACAGAGATTGTTTTTATACAGCTCTCTCCATCCCTTTATGCTGATCTTGTCACAAATTACATCTTTATATGTAATGTGCATAGTAACATAGATTTTCAATTTTTAATGACTTTTTAAAATTATTTAGGAAATAAAAAGTAAAGGCACACATCAAAATACAATGTTTGCTTATTTATGTTTGCTTATTTACTTTTTTATACAGCTTTTAGTTTATATCTAGTGTGTTTTCATTTTAAGCCAAATGACTCCCTTTAATATTTCTTGTAAGCAAAGTCTAACGGGAATAAATTCCCTCTGATTTTGTTTATCTGATAATGTCTTGATTTATTTCTCATTTTGACAGTTCTGCCACACAGAAATCTTTGCTGGAGGTTTTTTTTCCTCCCTGCATTCAAAAGTCTCTCTTTGTCTTTTAACTTTCAGCAGTTTGAATATACGTCATCTTGGTGTGGTATCTCTGAGTTTTTAATCTTAGTTGGTGTTTTTTGAGCTTTTTGGATGTGTAGATTTATGTATATCATCTAATTTGGGACTTTCTGGCCATTATTTCTACCAATATTCTTTCTGTTCTTTTATCTGTCTCTCCTGGGATTCCCATTTTTTATTGTTTGTCCTCTTGATCATGTCCCATGATTTCTTAGGCTCTGTTCTCTATTTTTCTTTATTTTTTCTCTTTCTAATCTTTGGATTAGATAATTTCAGTTGAGCCATATTTACTGATTATTTTTGTGTGCCTATTTAAATTTGTTGAACCCATTAGTGAAATTTTCATTTTAATTATTATACTTTTCAACTCCAGAATTTCTATATGGTTCTTTTTTTATAATTTTTATCTGTTTATTGATATTCTCATTTTGTATATGCATTATTTTTCTAATTTCCTTTAGTTATTTGTTTATGGTTTTCTTTATCTCTTGGAGAATTTTTGAGACAATTTAAAGTCTTTTGCCAGTAAGTTCAATGTCTAAGATTAATCATTAATAACTTCTGTAAAATTTATTCTATTGCTTTAAGAGGCCATACTGTCCTGATACTTTGAAATTTTTTTTAGTATTTTATTGTTGTTGTTGAAAACTAGATATTTTAATGTTATAATATGGTAAGACTGAAAATCAGATTGTCATCATTCTAATTAGTAAATTAGCAAGGATACTGATTACAGGATCAGTATAGATCCTTGTAGTCTTTTAATCAAAAATAAATAACTAAAAACTTACATTTAACAAATGATACTATCTATAATATCATCAATATATTTAAATACCTATGAATAAAACTAATAAATGATTTTGCAAGATATCTACCTCAAGCCAAAAAACAGTATTCAGAGAATTTAAAGATATATGTAAATGAGTAGATGACTACAATATTTTCTTAGGTTTAAGACAATGCCAATTACAACTATTTCATGATTTGTGTTTTTTGTTAAAAAAAAACACCCCAAATTTACTCAAAGAAAAATGAAGATATGATAGTCATATATCTTCTACACTAAATAAACTATGTAATTCTAATTCTAAGTCTCCAAAAAGAAATCAAGGGTTAAATTTTTCTCAGTTTGACCATTTGATTTAAACTTTATTAAATAAATGTTAATTGTACCATTTCAATAATTAAAACTGTGATATTGACACTATAAAAACATTATTGAAACAGAACAGAATCCAATAATAAACCCATAAACACATACAAACTCACTTGAATTACAACCAAGTTGACACTGTAGTGCCGTAAAGATAGGAAAGCTTTTTTTTTTTAAAGGTATTTAGTGAACTATGTATGCATATGGAAAATATGAACCTTGACCTCTGCATTTGTGCCACATTTTTCATACTACCTTCTGAAAAAAAGAACATTTTTATTTATATTTATAAAATCACAATGTCAATGTTCCATTTACTTGTCTGAGTAGCTAAAAAAGAAAGAAAAACTATTATACTTAATTTATCTTAGTATTTTTCTGTAACTTATCTAAATGGGATTAAATAGTAATCAAAAGAATAATAAGCAATTAAGTAGATCAATATTCAAAATGATAGCATTAGGTTAACTTTCTCTGTAAAAAGTGAGTTTCATGCACTAGGTTTCAAAAGAATGCACATAGAAATCATTTAGCAATCTAGTGATATATATATATATGAATTAGATTTACAGATTTATTTAATTTTCAAAATTATTAAAATGAACTTAGTAATGTTACTTTCAATATGGCTGTAGAAACAAAGTTTTTCAAAAAGTACCAGTCATTCTCTGCACAAAATATCTTAATTTAGCTGTGCATATTTAGAACTAGACAATGAAGACTAAAAGAAAGGGACATCTTGTCTCTGTGTTTTCTATAGTTCAGCCTTCACTCTAGGTTCCGTTAATGGTGTGTTCCACTGTTCTCCTGATATGATTCCACACGACATAAAAAAAGAACCTGTTGCTTCAGGAAGAATCTACATGAGGAATAAGCCCTGTCGCCTAATTGCTTTTGTTTGATGTGGGTTTATTTCAATAGTCTCTAGATTTCTCATTTAATCTGACTTTGAATTGTTTGAAAAATGTTGAAGACTATATATCTCTCTCACGATTTCCAACCATCACATCTTCAAATTAAAGTATATAGAAAGATTCTAATATCTTTTAATTCTAATAAATTTTTTTCAGGAATAAAACAAGTGGTTCAATTCTCTGTCCTAATGAAAATATATTGTATATTTTATTGATGTAGCAGAGATCTCTTGAAACTTGTTAGGTAATGATAATACTCTCTTCTGGCTGTCAATATTAAAACACATTTAAAAATATTATTCCCTTTTTGTCATTGGCAGGGGAATTAATTTGGTGGGCAAAAGGCAGGAGAATAATTCTGTAAATTGTACTCATCTAAATTGAAAAGAACACTATTGAAACTGACATATTTTTAACGTAAGCAATTAAAATATTTTAATACAATTATTTAACTTGATTATAATATTGATTACTTTTTTAAATGATGTTACAATGTGCATGCAAATATATTTGCAAACAAAATCAGAAAATTTCTTATAAAATAAAATTCTAACTAAAGTTTTGATGGATAAAACATTTAAATTTGTAGGTAATTTTTTCTTTTGTATCATCAATATCATAATTTTATATTTGTTTCATTGTTAAAAATATTTGTAAATTTCACATTTGTCAATTTTTGATGTAGAAAATCATATTTTAATTTAAACATAGTTAATACTACTATCATTTGCAACATGTATGAATCTTGAGATAATTATGCTAAACCAAATAAGTCAGAAAAAGTTAAAAACCATAATTTTACTCACCTGTGAGATATAAAATTGAAAGCAACAAATATGACAGACAGACAGAGACTCCTGGACATGGACATTGGATTAGTGGTTACCAGAGGGAAATGAGGAAGGAGAGAGGTGGATAGCAGTAAAAGGGGTTAAATATTTGGTGATGGAAGGAAATCTGACTTTAGGTGGTGAACACTCAGTGCAACATATGTATGGCATTGTTGAATTGTACACTTGAAACTTATTTGATTTTATTAACTAATGTCATCCCAATAATTTTATTAAAAAATAAAAATAAAAAATAAAAATAATTAATACTAAAATAATTTGCAATTTTAATTTTGTCATGTTATTCAGTAAAACAATATCATTTAATTGAGGCTTATATAGTTAATAGCTTTAAGGAGTCATTTATATTTTATGCAGGAATTCAAGTTTATGTGTGGCAATCTGTAGGAGCAGTTAGCATATCATCTGGATGTAATGTTGAAGGGACTTTATTTCTTTTCTTTTGAAACCTACAGTTTGGCAAGCCTTAAGAAATGTAATTATTACATGCATCATGCAGACATTTTATTTGCTTTGCTTTAGGTGTGATATAAAAATTTAAATAACTGAGTAAAACTTTCAAGGCCACATGTGAAAGTTAATATATTGCTAAGAAAGGAGAGGAGGGCACTTTTGCTGTTTAGCAAAGTGATATCTGACCTACCAGTAAGTGCAAGTTTCTTCAAACAGTATTTTTTTATGAATAAAAATTGTATGTAAACTGATTTATAAAAATGGTTAGAGAGCTACTGTCCAATCTTTAGAGATAATGATTACCCTGATCTAGAATACGTAACTTAAACTGTGGTCCAAATAAAGTTCAAGCTAAAAAGCCTTAAAGGGAATTTTCTTTAACTTACATAGGTAAATTTCTGTATTATACATACATCCCTTCCTTTTTTTTTAAATTACATTTAGAAATATAAAAAAGAGATAATATATCATGGTTTTATTTCTTTCTCTGATGGAAAACTATGTGTACACATTTTCTTTTAAAATTAAGGCAGTTTTAAGGTTAGCTACTCTATTTTTTTTTTTTATTGCATTCCTTTAACGAAGCAGTATGCATTTGCGCTTATGGAGTTAATGATCTCAAAATCATTTTAAGGAATTTTAAAACACAGAATGAAGCTCATTAGAGCTCAGTAGCTGTTCATTTTACACAATATAAGTACTGATGTTCCTAAGTGCATAGACTATACAGCATTTCATCAAACCAGAAAGAACAAATAAATGCATAATTATACTACCTAATTATAGTTTATTCATTCTTTCCGAATTTGGAATTCTGTATTCCCTTTAAGGTGTATAATAGGAGTATAACTGATGTATTAGAAAGAGACAATAAAATAATAATATCTTGGCAGGAGTTACTCTTTTTCCTTTTGTTTTTATAGTAATTAGCTAAACTGTGGTTAGGAAACCCTTCAAAAATAGTCTATTAAATGAAAGGTATAATTAATTTTTTATGTAAGGGTCCTATTATAGCTGATGACATTTTTCTTTTTAAACATTGCCACCATAGAAAATTTTCATTTTAGGCATGTTTGATAACAATAAACTATTAATTGCACCACTTCACTTTTTCTCAAGTGCTGATCTGCTTGTTACACGCAAGATAACTAGCTGATGTCAACAGGTTTCACTTCTGACTTTAAAGCAGATTTTAAAGGAATTATTTCTCTCATATTCTTTAATATGATAAACTAGTAGTTGAATTATTTTGTTTTTCTTATATGTTCAGTTTTATGTTTGGTTAAGATCTTTTCCTTGAATTCAGCATATTGGGGAAATATATGTCTCAGATATGTTAAGCCTCAATATAACAAAAATTATCAACCGTTGTCTAATTTAAAGTGTTCAAGTTTGATTTAGCATGTATTTTAAATTCTTTAAGACATTTGATACCAGTTGTCTGAGTTATGCTTTCTGGAATTTACTTAAAATCTTGTATTTAAATGTTAAATTTAGCACCTGGAAAACATAATAGATCCATTTGAATAAATACTAAAAATCATCAGTATTTTATAAGTCTCCTAATTAATAGTGCTTATTAAGCACTTGAATTAGTTTTTAGGTTTTCTGAGATTTATACTTATTGGTTCAGGGTCACTGAAGGATGTTCCTTTTCTGGTTTTGCAGAACAGTTTGTGGTGCCAGTGATGTTATATACACTCAATAATGAAATCATTCCCTGGTGCTCAATAAGAATGTAATGCCCCTTCACCTCTGAATTCTATTTAGATTAATCAAAGTATCTAATTTAATAGACAATTACACACATTTTGATAAGATCAGTTTTTTAGAAAACTGATGTTCTTAAAGATGAAAAGGATATATCTGATGTTGATAATGCATATAGCACCAAAATTTGTTTTTACTAAAAATGTTAATTTAATCTACTTATAAACTATAAGTAATAAATAAATTAGAAAGTAAAATTATATTTTATTTCTAGAATTATTAGAAATTGAGTGTCGCTGATGTTTGTTTTGGCTGGCTCTTGGTTTTCAAGTCTAGTTTCTTCTTGTGCTTGTTTTTGGCCATTTGCTGAACATAATATTTGAATAATAAACATATTTATGTGGATACTTTGAGGAATGCAGTAAAGTTATTTTCATTCAAAGAGATTTTTATTTGCTTTTGTGAGGCATCTGGCGCTTTTTCCAAATAATCACATTAAGCTGTTTTTAAGATTTCAAACTTTTTGTATTACCTGGGATTGAATTATGTTATGATTTTGCATGGACTACTTATACTCTGAAGTTGCTGCCATTTGATCTTGTACAATTGAGGGAAATGGTCTTATCTTTTATTCATCTCCTTGGATGTACTCTGAACTTTGATATTTTTCTGGAATTCCAACAAAACAAATTTCGTGTGAAGAAGAGAAAGACCCTTAGGGCAAGAGTAGTTCTCATGCTTATCTGAATGTCGGGATTCTTATTTAACTTTCTGATGCTTCTATTATTTAAAAACAAACAAATAAACAGAAATACATTTTATTTATCATCGTGTAGCATATGCAGCTGAAAGATTAATGCAAGTAATCTAGCCCACCAGAAACAGGAAACTGCTTATAGTACTCTGTTATGATATTGCTATTTTTTCTAAAATGTGATTTGAGAGCAAATGCTTTGTCTTTTTTTATGTTTGCTTATCCCACTGAACTCAGATTAATGCTTCTAAGACAACAATAGTTTAACTATTTTTTGAATTAATACTTCTTTCATATGATCATAACTATTGTCCTAAGATAATATAGATGGAATGTTCTATCTTTTATGGACAAAGTATCTCCATAGCTCATTGACTGAACTTTGGAATCAAATACTACTTTGTTATTGATTTGCTGTGATATACAGATGGTCCATTACTTAACAATTTTTTGCCTTTATGATGGTACAAATTAATACACATTCAGTAGAGACTATACTTCAAATTTTGAATTTTCAGCTGTTCCTGGTCTGTTGATATGAGATGTGATACTCTTTGGTACAGTGTTCTCTAGTGATGCTGTGCAGCAGAAGTGAGCTGCAGCTCTCAGTCAGCCCCCAATCAGCCCCCAGTCAGCCCCCAGTCAGCCCCCAGTCAGCTCCCAGTCAGCCCCCAGTCAGCTCCCAGTCAGCTCCCAGTCAGCTTCTAGTCAGCCCTTTGTCAGCCATGCAATCATGAGTGCAAATAACAGATACTCTGGCAGTGTAATATTAAGCACATTTTTGACTAAAAATATTTTCAATTTATGATGGGTTTATTGGGATGTAACCCTATTATAGATGGAGGGGCATTTGTATACTATATGTTGTGTTGGATATACTTAACCTACATCTCATGTTATTAATTTGTAAAATAGTATAATAGTGACAATTTATAGTAAAATGGCAGCACATAAGTAGTTAGTATTATTAAGACTAAAAAAAATAGATAACACTCAATGAGGAATATGCCAGAGATTATGCTAAATGCTTCAACTGCATTGTCAAATTTAATTATACACATTCTTTAAGATAGAGATAATTATGTTTCCCATTTACACATTAGAAAATTGAGTCTTAGTATAAATAATTTTCTTGGCTGAGGTGCCTCAGCTAATATGTGGCAGAACACTAGAACAATAACCCAGATATACCTCATTTTGTGAACAGTACTTTGTACTGGACTCAGTATGTAATAGGTTTTATTTGTATAGGTATGTATGCATTATTATTTACTAAGAATTAATTTTATGTATATTTTATTTCTAAATTTTTTCATGGATCTGTTATCTTTTTAAAAATAATTTACAATATGCATTTTAGAATTGAGTGTGCTAGTCAAAAATATTTGTATCTATTTTTATGAAGAAAATCAGGTAACATGAACATTCCTGAACTATTCCCCACTCTTATTTCCTAACTACACTTAGTGTCTAATATATATCCCCTCATTCTATGAGTTTAACATGTTTGATATTATCTTCTATTCTTATTTTTTTAGTCATTCCCTTGATCTCATTTACTAAGTGTGTTTCTTAGTTTTCATAACTCTAAAATTTTAAATAAATTATAATGCATATTTGAGTTGTATTTGTAAATAAATCATAGAAATTGCCAATTTATTTTCTAAGCTTTTCACCCTAATTCAACTTTTTTTATTACGAACTAACTACCAGATAATGAACACTATTAAAATAAATAGGGATGATTCATCTATGTGAATGAGTAATATGAAGAATTATCTACAAAACATCATTTCTGCCTGTTGTAGGAAGAAAATAAGTCAAGTACATTATTTAAGAACATTATCAAGCCACAAGAATTTGAATCTAGATCACACATAAAAAATTTGTGTTTCTAGAGCTATTTAAAAAATAACATTATTTCTAAATGATAATTAATTTATTTCATTTTTTAAAAAATAGCTTTCACATAGAAATGAAGATACAAAAACATGTCAGTAACTGACTATTGATTAGATTCATTTAGATGATTATTCTTCCTCTATATCTATTAAAATCATATTAAATGTATTTCATAAAAAATACACACAGAAAAGCATTGAGGGAGAAGTAACATATAGCAGCATAATCTCAGAAACATTAAAAGAGAAGGAATTCTCACATTACAAGAAAGAAAGATTTATAGTATTAGAAAGCATTGTAGAAACCCTGGAAAGCCTCAGATGAAATATGACTCAGATGATAGATTAAAATTCTGTCAGGAAAAACTGTGGCTCAGGTATGCACATCTCCCCTACTTGACTATAGCACCCTCATAGCTGAAGTGTTTACCACCAATTTGAAGCTGAAGAACTAGCCTTGAAAGAAGACTGAACTTGGTTGGTTAGGTGAGTCTGAGGCATCTTGAATAAGAACTGTTGCAAAAGAGATAATTCTTGTATTGGTATTGCTAATGGTTGTTGAGAGTGGAGTTGGCATAACTTTTTAATAATTTTAGTTAAGCACACAAAAGAGAAAGCTACCAATAGATATATTTACTCCTCAAAAGATGTAAACATTTCAGTATCTTTATGTATTAAAGAGAAAAAAACGTTACTTTAATTTCATTTTTTATTCAAAACCATAAATAATCAAGAATCCCAGGATATACAATGTTGTCACAAATGGCCATATTTCATCTTTTCTTATGGCTGAGCAATATTTCATTGTATATATGTACCACATTGTGCTAAGTGAAATAAGTCAGACAGGTAAATTTGAGAACCATATGATTTTACTCATATGTGAGATATAAAACTGAAAGCAACAAACCAACAGGACAAACACAAACTAATATACATAGATAACAGTTTAATGGCTACCAGAGGGAAAGGGGGAAGGGGAAGAGGTAGATAAGGGTAAAAGGGTTAAAAAAAATATGGTGACAGAAGAAAATTTAACTTTGGGTAGTGAACACACAACACAATATACATGTGATGTACTATTGATTATATATTTGAAACCCATATGATTTTATTAAGCAATGTCACTTAAATAAATTTAATAAAAAAGAAAAAGAAAAACATCTCAAAATAAGTTAGAAAAACCAGTACTAAAAGGAGGAGAATAAAAATGTCAGAGCAACTCAACATAGAAGAAATACATAATTCAGAGAAGAGAACTTAAATTATGTATTTAGTTTCTTCAACAAATGGTGCTGGGAAAATTGGATATATCTACATGAGAAAGAATGAAATTAGACCCTTATTAAACACTAAATACAAAAATTAACTCACATTGGACCAGAGACATAAATGTATAGCTAATATTGTAAATTCCTAAGAGAAAACATAGAGGTAAATTGTCTTGATAGAAATTCAGAAGTATCCTAGTTCTTTAATCTTAAAACTTAGAATTTAATTACATTTTTTCATATTGTCATCAATAAAATTAATAAAAATATTGACTTACAGAGAGAAAATGAAGAATAATATGAGAATAAAATAGAATCAGAAATTGATATACATATATATTTTTAAATCAAGTCTCCTTTTGTCATCATGTTTTTCCCAACCCTTATCCTCAGTTCTTTTGGCCAAGATATTTGCACTAAGTGGATGCCAAAAGATATTTTTTCAATTAGTATGTACTTTGAAGGTACAGCTAATGTTGCTTAAAAGTACAACTTTACAAAAACCCTTTATGATATTAGAATACTAGCATGCTAAAAATTTTTTCATACTGATTATTTTTTAAATTAGAGAATTACAATTTATGTTTTACTTTTTGTTTTTTTTAATGCCTTTATTTACTAATCCACCAAAGACTTTGTCATTTTGTGTGGTCTCTGCACTCCTCTGCCCTTTATCTTCCACTCCACTGTGCTTAGGCATACTTTCCTGTTCCACTGTAGTGAACATGTCTCATGTACATTTTCCTTCACAATGAGTAAGTTGGACTGTGTCATGTCAGGGATGGAAAAATGCTTTACCTACATTTAACACTTGATTCCCTATAGACATTAATAAAACTTTTTGAGAAAGCTTTTCTTTGTGTTTTTAAGCTCTTACTTTGATAGATTTATTAAAATGTTTTATAATTTAATGGAATAAAGTGTTTAGAAAATAAAAGAACATAATTAATTTAGAAGTTATATATTATAAACAGCATAGATGAAATGTACACTTTAAAAATTATTTACTCCACTTAAATATAGTGAATATTATAATAAATATGATTATATTTTAGACATACTGTAAATTTAATTGGTGAAACATAAGCTTAGAAATATCTTTCAAGATCTACAGAATAAACCTCATTTTATAGAAAGAGAAACAAAGTTTCAGATATACCAAAGTCTTAAATCAAGGCAAATAATAGACAGGTCTAGGTAGAGGTCTTTCTCCTGACTTCCATTACTGCCTCTATTCCACCAATGTCAGGTGAAGTACTTACTACACCATACAAATTCCAAAGACAGTTAATCTCAGCATAAAATATGGCAGATCTATATGATGTTGCTAGTCATTTGTTTTTTTATATTGCTAATCAAAGATGTACAAAAAGGGTTAAATTCCTGCTTCAGTAAGATGTCTTAGAGTAACATAATATTGTTTGAAGTTTGAAATGTTTTCTATAACATGATATGGAGAATTACTTGAATTACAGTATATTTAGTCTCTTCGTCTCTCTCTCTCTCTCTCTCTCTCTCTCTCTCTCTCTCTCTCTCTCTCACACACACACACACACACACACACACACACACACACACACACAGAATGAGAAAGTGTGAAAAGTTGATTAAGAGAGAAGAAGAAACAACTTATTTCTGGTACCAAGATTTTGATAAATCAAAATATTTTCTTCTATCTTTTGTTTTACATGTGTGGATTGCTCCAATTAAGGTGCCAAATGCCTAATTATAGAGATTTTTATGTATCATAAAAGATTTGGGGCTCGCCCTAAACATTTATATAACATTAAAGTTACTTTCATTCTAGACTAGCTTTGTGGCCAGTTTGTGATGTGACTATGAGCATGTAATATTTATTTAAGTTCATTTCCTTAACTGTAAAAACAAGATATTTTTATTTTCTTTCCAAATTCAGCCAACTTATAGTAGATTTTGTTTGTTTTTAAGTATTGTATGGGAATAGATTCTGTGGTGGCTGTCAACTTCAGAGCAGATGACATACATCATGTTTTATGATTTCAAGTAGATGGATATTTATTTCAATTCTCATTTATTTATAAATAAGATAGTTATTTAAAGGAAAAAATATAAAAGATCTAAATTACATTTAGGAAGCCCATATTTACTAATGAATTTCATTCATTTTTTGTTCACTCCTTCTATAAACATTATATTTCAAATTCTAGGACTCACCATTACCACTCTTATTTTTATAACTTTTGGAGAGCTGTCATGGTCCTCCCAATTTAAAAAAAAAAAAAAACATAAAAACTCAAGAATTTCTTCCTGTGATCTTAATTGTCATAGACTATAAGAAATGAGGGCTAAAACAACAGAAGAATAAGTAATGGGAAACTTTTATATTTTTTGTGCCCAAGTATTTTAAGGGCAATTTAAAAGAAATTGTGCCTCTAACAGGTTATTTGTTCCTTATTACTGACTCTGAGTTTGATAACATTTTTTTTTTACTTCAATTTAAAATACTTAGAAATTACCTTGTCTTAAAAACCACTTTGTGTTCTTGAAAGGTTTTGAAAGCTTAGTGGTTTTCCATTTTCTTAATTGCTTGAAATGTAGAAAAACGAGTAAAAGAAATCTTATTTCCCTTTGAGATGATTCCCTTTCCATTTAAATATCTTTGCAGAATTTATGGCATTTTTCTACCTATTTGTATAATTATACTTATTATCATTAAACATTCACATGATCACTTAGACAATGCCAAATTAATAGACTATAATCTAAGAATAAAAATACCCAGTTAGTTTCAGAACAAAGTATATATGCATATGTATATATATGTACACATATATATACACATATATAGATAGATACATACCTCATAAAACAATACATATAAACACATATATAGTATTAAAATCACAATTATTAGTGTATTTTTTATAGATACTTTTCACAGTGCAATGGACTCTGCATTATTCTTTCACATAGACAACACAATCAGGACTCCTGGCATAAACTCTCAACCCTAGAGACTTTGCAAAAATTTCTGTGTTACTTTTAAGAAATGGACAGCTAGCTATTGGATTATAATTAAATTTAGGTAGAAATTGAAAGATATTTCAAGTTCTCAATACCAAAGTTTAGAGCCTAAATATGATAATCAAACCCTGAATTAGATTTTGTGTTAGATTGGTAGATATATTAGAGAGTATAAAATCAGGTTGACATGTTATCAGTAGCTGCCCTTCTCATCAGAACTATTTTCTGCATTGCTCACATTCATCTTGCTCTCCTATCAAGAAAACTAATATTTATGTTATGATTGGCATCATACTTATGATAAAGAAAAATGCATCCTGAAGGTCAGCAAAAGCTTTATGGTGAAAGAATATTCCAAGTTGTACCTTTAGTTGTCCAAACAATGTTATGTGATTACATATTAAATTATTTGGAACACATTAATACTAATATTCTCTTTTACAAAGATTTCTTGTTTGATTTTTTTGTAGCTGAATATTCGTCCCATTACGACATAAATCCCTTCAGTCTTTATTTGATATGGAATACTGTATTTCTTTCATATAGCAAAATATTTGTGATAATGTGTGAACTGTGAATTAATTTATTGAGATAAAGCAAATGCATAAAATTAATATTCTGCAATCATAATTTATTTAAAAATTATTTGCTTTAATTCGAATTCAGTCAGTACCATGTATCAATAAATAAACTCACAATTATGTTTTAGATAATCATATTAGACTTATTATATTCCCTTGCTTCTCTGCACCCTCATCTCATCATATGTCTCTTTCTCTTGACATAATTAAAAATGTTTTTAAGGTCTTAGCAGAATAGCCACATATTCAATTACCTCCTTCAGATGTTTTATTCAACTGAAATGACCTATTGGATACTATATATTCATCTCTCCGTATATGTGGGGAATTAGTTCCAGGAACCCCACAGATACCGAAAACTGCAGATGCTAGTTTCTTATATAGAATGGCATATTTGCATATAACCTATACACATCCTCCTGTATACTTTAATTCATCTCTAGATTATGTATAATACCTAATACAATGTACAATTTGATGGGCTGATACATCTTCTTAGGATGAATAAAAATGTTCTTATGCCTTTCTTTTGCATGAAAGTGGTCAAAAAGTTTTGTAATTTTGCTTGCTAATTTGTTTAGGGTACTTTCTTTGAAAAATTAAGAACTGACTGACATCCATCACCAAAGGAGACTAAGACTTTGAGGTCACCTGCTACTTACTTACTTCAACACATCAATGCTAACCTTTTGTAAAGTGTCTAAGCCACAAGGGGTAATGACCAGGTGTGCTGGCATATTTTGTCACTTCATTCTGTGTTGGATCTGATAAAAGTGCAAGCAGACTCTTTAAGGAACTTTTAGTTTATGCTGAATAAATTTCTAATATTATGTTTTATGGGTTGGTGTCAGAGAGAAGTTTTTAAAAATGGCTTTGTTTGAGAACAATTTTAAGAAATTTCTGCTTTTGTTTTGTTTTAGGTATTTGCTTTTAAATAGTAACTGTCACTCTCTCCTCAGCACTCCCTTTACATTTATGTCTTATTATTATATTTACCAGAGTATATATTTGTTTCTGTCATTTTAAATTCAAATTTTGAAAGGTATAGTAAGGAAGAAAAGTAAATAGACCTAATTAATGAATGAAACATAAGCTCATTTTAAAAGTACTGTTATTAGAAAAAGATTCTTATTTCTTTTTAATATAAATCCAAATATTGAAATAAATTTTAATACTAATTTTAAATATAAGACAAGAAATCACTAATGATACAGAGAGTAAGCTGATTGCACCTAGCAATTCAGGCTATTAATTGAATTTTTATAAAGCAGTAAAATTAGAATGAATGAAAATGAAATGATGGTCTGAGTATCCTGGCAATATTCCCTAAACAAGAATGTTATACAGAGTTTCTCTTTGACGCATACTATATTGCTCTCTAGTGATGAGAAATGTCTTCTGTTTGAATAAAGTATTTATGTCTGTCCTCTCCCCCAAAATATTTTTAGGTTGTATAAAGAACTACAGACTTTAATATACTTAACTATATGTTGTATTAATCTAAATACTATCTGACTTTAATAGGAAAGAATTGAATGATCAAATACTTTAGAGATAATTTATATATTATAAAAAAGTGTTTATGAAAAAAATTAAGTAAAATATTATATAAATTGCATATATTTTATCCAGAAAAAATATTTTGGACCAAAGATATAATGTTTTATTTTTGTTTGATTATGAATTGTAAATCTGCAAATTTTGTTTTGAAAAACAAATGGAAAATAATATTTTATAAATAGGTGATTTTAAAGAAAGACAAACTGTGGAATAAATTGTTAATATAAAAGATTAATTTTAAAAAACTTGCCAAGGCTTTTCCTTCTACCTACTCCTACCTCAGCTCATGTGAAAACCAAGGAAATAACAATAATCTAGTTATCAAACATTGTATGTCAAATATTGTTCAACATACATATACACCTCCACTCATAACTGACAAAATAATTTTTATAATTTTAGATAAAATAAATTGTATTAAGCTGGAGATGTAACAGAGTTTTTATGGCACCTGTATAAGAACACAAAAATGGTAATAAGATGGATATCTTCATATTGCCTTGGTCAAATAAATGTAAAAAATACATGTTTTATTTAGACGACTTATCTGTTTTGTGCTCTCTCAAGTATAATTTTTAGAGAGAAACATTATTTATCACATAAAAATTTAAAAATATGTAGTATCTATAAAAATTCTGCATGATAAGCAAGGGAAAATGCAAACCAGTTCATATTTCACACTCTAGAAATCTGCCATGAAAGATAAAGGTCTTTATTCTGGAGACCTATTTCAGTGTCTGAAACAATTGAAATCCTTAAAAATAGAATGAATGGGGCAGGGAGTAAAATTTCTAGGAACAAGTTAACAAATGAGTTATGTATGCAATTCTTTCAATACTAAACTTATAAAATCAGTCTTTTGGGGAGTACCTACTTCTCTTTTTTTAATCTTTATCATAAAGAATCCAATATATATCAGTACAACTTTCCCAGAGGCAATAAATATACGTAAGATTTCTTTTCAGTCAAGCAGCTAGTGTTGTGGCTATTGCAATTTAAATATATTTTGTTTTTTTTTTATATATAAACTAATGTGTGTGTAGTGTCTATAATAATATTTTGGAGTGTATTATTTTGGAGGTCTTACATGCTTTTTCAGAAAATGTACAAGTTATCAATACAAATGTCTGGACTTTTGAAATTTTTAATTTTTAATCAGAAAACTTTTTATCTGAAGAGATTGCATTTAAAGTAGTCAAAAATTACTTTTATAGTCCTTAAATAAATGTTTTCTGTGGGTTTTAAAATTTTTATTTTATTATTAGTTTCAAGTAAACAGTATGTTGGTTAGACATTTATATAATTTATGAAATAATCTAATTGCTCTTTCTCTCCTCTGGTCTTCCTGCCATTAATTACATTAATGCTATGTGTGCTCTCCATCCCTGTGACCATCTATTATTTGCTAATTTATATTTCTTTAACCTTTCACCTAATTTTTTCAGCCCCTCAACTCTTTTCCCCTCTGTCCAACACCAAATTGTCCTCTATATTCGTGAGTCTATTTTTGATTAGTTTGTTTTTTGTTTCTTAGATTCTGCATAAGTGAAATCATGTGGTATTTATCTTCTGCTGTCTAACTTATTTCACTCAGCATAGTAGCCTCTACAACCATCCATGTTGTTGCAAACGGTAGGATTTCATTTTATTAATGGCTGAGTAATATTCCATTATGTATATGAACCATAACTTCTTTATCCAATCATCTGTTGATGGGTATTTAAGTTGCTTTCATATCTTGGCTATTGTAAATTGTGCTGCCATGAATATAGGAATATATAAACCTTTATGAACTATATTTTGGTTTTCTTTGGATAAATACCCAGAAGTCAATTGCTGGGTCAAAAAGTATATTCATTTTTAATTTTTTGAGAAACTTCCAAACTGTTTTACATGGTGGCTGTGCCAATTTGCAATCTCATCAACAGTGTATGAGATTCCACTTTTCTCCACATCCTCACCAACACTTGTTGTTCTTTGATTTATTGGTTGATGACAGTCATTCTGACGGGTATAAAGAGATATCTCATTGTGGTTTTAATTTGCATTTCTCTGATTATTAGTGACCTTGAACATCTTTTCATGTGCCTATTGGCCATTTGTATTTCCTCTTTGGAGAAATATCTGTTTATGTCTTCTGCCCATTTTTTAAATTGGATTGTCTGTTTTTGTTGTTGTTTAATTATATGAGTTCTTTATATATTTTGGATTTAACCTCTTATCAGATGTATTATAAGCTAATATCTTCTCCCATTAGTTGGTTTCTTTTCATTTTGTTGCTGTACAAAAACTTTTTAGTTTGATATAGTCACATTTGTTTATTTTTTCTTTTGTTTCCCTTGCCCAAAAAGATATATCTGAAAAGAAATTACTGTTAGCAATATCAGAGAGTTTACTGCCTATATTTTCTTCTGGAAGTTTTATAGTTTGGGGTCTTACATTTAAATCTTTAATACATTTTGAGTCTATTTTTGTATATAGTGTAAGAGGGTGGTCCAGTTTTTTTTTCTTGCATGTCCCTGTCCAATTTTTCCAGCACTATTTATTGAAGAGACCATCTTTACCCCACTGTATATTCTTGCTTCCTTTGTCATATATGTGCATATAGGCATGGATTTATTTCTGGACTCCCTATTCTACTACATTGATCAATGTATCTTTTTTTTTTTTTTTATGCCAGTAACATGCTATTTTAATTACTGTAGCCTTGTGGTACAGTTTGATATTAGGTAGTGTGATACCTATAATTTTGTTCTTCTTTCTCAAGATTGCCATGGCTATACAGAATCTTTTATGGTTCCATATAAATTTTAGAATTATTTGTTCTAGCTCTTTGAAAAATGCCATAGGTATTTTGATAGGGATTACATTGAATCTATAGATTGCTTTGGGAACATTTTAATGATGTTGATTCTTCCTACCCATGAACACAATGTATACTTCCATTTATTTGTATCTTCTTCAGTTTCTTTTTTCAATGATATAATTTTCTGAAAATGGGTCTTTTACCTCCTTGGTTAATTTGATTCCCAGGTATTTTACTGTTTTTGATGCAATTATAAATGATATTATTTTCTTAATTTCTCTTTCTGAAATTTTATCATTGCTGTCTATAAATGTCTCTGACTCCTGAATATTAATTCTGTATCCTGTTACTTTACTGAATTTATTGATCAGTTCTAACAATTTTTTGGTGAAATCTTTAGGGTTCTCTTTATATAATATCATGTTATTGGCAAATAACGAGAGTTTTACCTCTTCCTTTCCAATTCAGATATTTTTATATCTCTTTCTTGTCTTATTGCTGTGTTTAAGGCTTCCAATACATTGGTAAAGAGGAGTGGTGAAAGTGGGCATCCTTGTCTTGTTTCTGATCTTAAGGAAAATGCTTTTAGCCTTTCTCCATTGCATCAATGTTAGCTGTAGATTTGTCATATGTGCCCTTTATTTTGTTGAGGTATGTTTCCTCTATTCTCACTTTGCTGAGAGTTTTTATCATAAATGGAAGCTGGATTTTGTAGACACTTTTTCTGCATCTATTGATATTATCTTTCAATTGGTTAATGTGGTGTATCACATTAATTGATTTGCAGATATTGAACCAACCTGCACCCCAGGAATAAACCCAATTTGATCATTGTATATAATATTTTTAATATATTGCTGAATTTGGTTTGCTAATATTTTGTTGAAGATTTTTAAATCAATGTTCATAAAAAATATCAGCCTATAGTTTTTTTTTTTTTTATAATGTCTTTGTCTGGTTTTGAAGTAAAGGTAATGGTGGCCTCATGAAAGAAATTAAGGAACCTTATCTCATTTTTAATTTTTTGGAATAGTTTGAGAGGAACAGGTGTTAATTCTTCTTTAAATGTTTGGTAAAATTTGCCACTGATCCAGGACTTTGCCATGAAGCCATCTGATCCAGGACTTTTGTTTTTTGGGTAGGTTTTGATTATTTATTCAGTTTCATTGGTAGTAATTAGTCGGTTCAGATTTTCTGTTTTTTCTTGACTCAGTCTTGAGAGATTGAATGTTTCTAAGAGTGAATCCATTTATTCCAGATTGTCCAACTTGTTGGTAAATAATTGCTTGTAGTATTTTCTTATGATTCTTTGTATTTCTGTGGAGTCATAGTTGTTTCTCCTTTTTCATTTCTGATGTTATTTATTTGAATCCTCTCTCTTTTCCTTGATAAATCTGGTTAAGGATCTGTCAATTTTGTTTATCCTTTCAAAGAACCAGCTTCTGGTTTTATTAATCTTTTGTGTTATTTTTCTAGACTCTATTTTATTTATTTCCACTCTGATCTTTATTATTTTCTTCCTTCTTATTCAATTTAAGCTTTATTTGCTGTTCTTTTTCTAGTTCTTTTAAGCGTATGTTTAAATTGTTTATTTGAGCTTTTTACTTCTTTAGATAGGCTTCAATTGTTATAAATTTCCTTCTTAGTACTGCTTTCACTGTGTCTCATGGATTTTAAGTTGTGTTTTTATTTTCATTTGTCTCTAGGTATCTTGTGATTTCTTGCTTGATCTCACTGATAATCCATTCATTTTTTGTAGCATCTTATTTAGCCTCCACAAGTTTGTGTATTTTCCAGTTTTTTCTTGTAGTTTACTTCTAGTTTCATACTGTTGTGATTAGAGAAGACAGTTGATATGACTTCAGTCTTCTTAAAGTTATTGAGACTTGTTTTGTGTCCTAACATGTGGTCTATCCTGGAAAATGTTCCATGTGCACTTGAGAAGAATATATATTTTACTGCTTTGGGGTCAAATGCTCTGAAAATATCCATTAAATCCGTCTGGTCTAGTGTGTCTTTTAGGCTCATTGTTTTCTTTTTGATTTTTATCTGGAAGATCTGCCCATTGGTGTAAATGGGTGTTAAAGTCTCCTATTGTGAGTGTATTACTGTTGACTTCTCCTTTTATGTCAATCAATAATTGTTTTATGTATATAGGAGCTCTTATTTTGGGTGTGTATATGTTTACTAGGGTTATGTCTTCTTGATTTATTCATCACTTTATCATTATGCAATGTCCTTCTTTGTCTCTTATTATAGCCTTTGTTTTAAAATCTGTTTTATCTGCTTTAAGTATGACTATCCGGCTTTTTTTTTTTTTTTCATTTCCGTTTGCGTAAAATATCTTTTTTCATTTGGTTATTTTCATTCTCTATGTGTCATTTGATCCCAAGTGGATCTCTTGCAGACAGCATATGCATGGTCTTATTCTTCTTATCCATTCAGTTACCCTATGTCTTTTGATTAGAGCATTTAGTTTATTTACATTTAAAATGATTACTGATAGCATAGTTATTGCCATTTTATTATCTGTATTTGGTTTTTCTTTTTTACCTTTTCTTTTTTTTACAGAAGTTCTTTTAACATTTCTTATAATACTAGCATGTTAGTAATGAATTTCTTAAGCTTTTGCCTATATGGAAAGCTCTTTCTCTTGGCTTTCATTTTGATCAGAAGCCTTGCTTGGTAGAGTATTCGTGGTTGTAGATTCTGATTTTTATAACTTTGAATATTTTATGCCAATCCCTCCTGGCCTGCAAAGTTTCTATTGAAAAATCAGCAGACATTCTTCTGGAGGTACCCTTGTAAGTAATTATTTGCTTTTCTCTTGTTGCTTTTAAGATTCTTTCTGAATTATATTAATTATATTTTAATTATAATGTATCTTGGTGAAGGTCTGTTTGTATTCCTCTTGTTTGGGACTCTTTGTGCTTCTTGAACTTGTATGTCTAATTCCTTTGCCAGGTTAGGGAATTTTTTTGTCATTATTTCTTCAAATACATTCTCAATCCCTTGTTCTCTGTCTTCTCCTTTGGGTACTCCTATGATCTAGATATTGTTATGCTTCATGTTGTCTCAGAAGTCTCTTAAAATAGTCTCATTTTTTAAATTATTTTTTCTTTTCATTATTCTGATTGGGTGTTATCTGCTACCTTGTCTTCTAGTTCACTGATTTGATCTTCTGCTTCATCCAATCTAGTATATTCTTTATTTCAGTTATTTTATCTTTCATTTCTGTCTGGTTCTAGTATATTCGTTATTTTAGTTATTTTTTTTTCATTTCTATCTGGTTCTTTTTTATGGTTTCTGTGTCCTTTCTTATACTTGCTATTTCTCTGTTGAGGTTCTCATTGTATTTATCCATTCTCCTCCTAAGCTCATTGAACATCCTTATAACCATTTTTTGAACTATATCTCTGGTAAGTTGCTTGCCTTCATTTTATTTAGCCTATTTTCTGGAGTTTTCTCCTGATGTTTTATTTGTGGCATTTTCTTTGTTTTCTTGTTATTAACCTTTCTGTGTTCATGTCTATGTGTCAGCCTTGGCAAATGGTCATATGTGAAAGGTTTTCTGTGTGGCCCAGTGGCACACTCTCCCTGAACTCTTACGCATGGGGTCTCTGGATATGATCTTTGTGTGGACTGTGTGTGATCTTCTGTTGTAGCTAAGCCTTTATTGGTGATAGTACATCAGTGGATAGAATAAATGCTCAGGCTGACTTATTGTAGGTATTGGCTGTGCCTACAGAGTAAAAGTTGCTGTGTGTGGGCTGACCCCACTGAGTGGGATTTTCCCTAGCAGGCTTGGATACTTGTTGAGACTGCCCTTTGTGTGTACAGCTTATGGGACTAGTCAGGAGTTACCTTGTCATGATCTAGTGCCAGCCTCTGGGTGTGCTGGTTTTGTGGCTCCTTGGGAGGGGATCCCCCATAGACCAAGGTCAGCTACTGCCTTTAATTACTCAGGGCTACCTGGTGGAAGCTGCAGAGTAATCCACAGATGGTTGTTGCTAATGCTGTATCTATAGGTAAATGGAAGAGACAATGCTGTAGGAAGTGATCCGGTTATCCCTCGTTCCTGAGCTAGGGCAGTTTAGCAGAGGAATCAATGCTCCACAAGGCCTGACACTGTTTGTCAGTTGCCCACAAGTCTCTGAAACTGGAAGAACCTCTGGATGTTATGTGTGTTGGGTGGAGCAGGGACCCCAGCCCAACACACATAAGAATAGATCTCCTGGATCTATTGAGTAAATTTTTCCCTGCCACTGCAGTGTCAGTTTACATGCCAGCGCTGTCTCTATGGCTTTCTATACAAGTTTCCAACTGTAAGAAGGCCAGTTGCAGATCACCTCGGGCCTGAGCTCCATTTAAGAATTACTGATGCTCGTGGACATGAGTTTGTGACCTGCCACTGAATGCTTCTTCCAGATGAATGGGCTTTGTGTGGGCCACAGGAACTGAGTGATGTTGTTTGCTGTTGAATTCGTGATGCAACAAAAGTGCAGGATGGGACTGGATTGCCTGGGAACAGGCTTGCCACAGGTAATTTGTTGATCATGTGGGATGTGTCTCAGTGAGTCACAGGGTGGTCAGGCCAGCTCTGGGACTGCAACTTCCACCAAAGTCAGGTATTGATGCAGGACAGAACAAATTTCCCTGAGTTGCCGGAGGGAGACCAAGCCCTGCACTGAGTGAAGAGTATCCTTTGGCAGAGAGCGAAGAAAGAATTCAACACACATGCCAAAGTTAGAGTCAAAAGGAAAGTTTGTTAGAAAAGAGATAACACTCCACAGACAGAGTTGGTCTTTTTTTAGAAACAGAGAGTGAGAGGGACCCAGAGAGGCTTGGAAAGATAGTGAGTAGAGGCGGGGCGAGTATTCAGGGATTTCAGTTTATATGTCATTTTTTTATTTCTGTGAGTTATTGTTTAAAAGATGTTATTAACCCATTTTCTTTGATATGTACCTAGAGGGAAGAAGGGAAAAGATATGTAGTCTGAAAAGGTAAAAATATAGAGTGAAAGGCCAGGGCAGTTTTTTAGCCTTTAATCCATAGGTTTCCCATGGTTTTAGCCATAGGGAATGACACTTGGTTCCTGTTTCTCTTTCACAGGTGTGGGGAATGGGTTATTAGTAATCCAGCAGAAATCTTTCTTTGTTCTGAAGGTTTCCTCCTAGCATGGCTGCAGGGCTGATCAATATATTGCAGTCTTTGAATGTAGCTTGATTAACATTTTAGTTCTTGATTAACATTTAATTTACCTCCTCCCTACATTAATATCACTACAAGACCTACTGATCTTCCTGTTACTGTATCCCCTGAACTTTGTTCACTTCACTGGCTGAGATGTTGACTGTGCAGCATGTCTATCAATATGCAGTGGGCAGTTTGTGTATCAGATGGGCCAAGATCTCATGAGGTCAAGGGCCATCAGGTCAATAGCCTCAGTTTTCTGCAATTTCTGTATCTGCACTTTTCCACAGTAGTCACAGATCACAGAGAGACAAGCTGCTGTCTGGGGAGGCCTCACAGACCCCTGTGATCCCCCCACATAATATTGCAGCCCTAGCAGGCAGCAGAGGTCTGCCTGCAACTGATTTCTGTAAGGTGCCCACTCTGTGCTAGCCAGAGTTTGTTGCCTGTGAGGACTGGGAGACCTAGGGTTAGGGTTAGGTTGGTGGCAGTTTACATGGGGTAATTTGTGGGTAAATCAATACAGCCTCAGTTGCTGCAACTTTGGTAACCATTAGCACATTCTTGCAGAAGTCCCAGATCACAGCAAGACCAGCTGCTTTCTGAGACTGGCCCACGGATACCTGAGATCCACCCAGGTTCACCAAGATCAAAAATGAAATGTGCACTGACAGTGCTGCCTGCCAGCTATGAATGTTTAACCCTAAATCAGTGCAGGATGTGGCAGCCACCCAGGAACAAAAGCCCCAGGCAATCTATAGGTTGGGTGGAGCAGGCTGATTTCCTCAGACCAGAGCTTCAAAATGGCTCCGTGGAAGGGGTCTGCACTGGCAAGCTGTCCTGGTCTGTAGATTGCCCCATAGAAAGGCCTGACTAAGGTACAATGGTGGTTGCCTGTCCAGCCCTGGTTCTGGCACCACAAAATGCAGTCTTTCCCCGTATGAATCCCGTGGGAGCCTCTGACCTACCACTGGTGCCCCAGGTGAGTGTCTACAAGTGAGAGAGCCTGTGGGCCCTGCAAAAGGGTGACTAGGGTTTCAGTCTCCTTCCATCTAATGCAGATGGCTAGAATACCCTCTTGTTTTTATAGTCAGAGTTTTTGGAGACACTCTTTCTCTGGGCTGGGACACTAGACTAGGGAGCACCTAAATCAGACTAGGACCCCCCTCTCCTTCAGAGAAGCCTCTGCAGCCTCACTCTCTCTCCTGGTGTTCCTCTAACACCTGTGGGTGCAGGTCTAACCTGATTCATGACTTTGCCCCTTCTACCGGCTTCAATGTGGTTCCTTTATATTATCAGACATGATCAGCTAGACTTCAGGTGATTCTCCACATTATTTTATACTTTGTAATTTTAATGGAGACCTGGGAGTAGGCAAACTCTACTTTTACCTAGTCCACCATCTTCCTCTTCTCTCAGATTTTTTTTAATACATACTTTGTGATTTAAAAATCAATTAAATAGCTCAATTAAAATAATTAGTTGATTTAATCAATGAATTCACAAACTAAGCAAAGTCCTCAGAAATACCATCATCCAATGAAATTCATGTATTTAAATGTTTGATTAGTGTTTAACACAGTTCATTATGTGCTTTAGCAATATTGGAATAATGTGCTTAATAGTCCTAGAATATAGCCTTGGGGCAAAGTATACAATATTAAAATCTTGGTACCCTTCTTGGAAATGAATTTAGGGTATTGAAACTTTACTTCAAATTGGAAGCTTAAAGAAAATTAATAAAGAACTTAGAGATATTAAGAGGAGAATAAATAAGTAGTTGCTCTATAAATAAAACATCATCCTCTGGTTGAATTCTGGGTTAATTTCTGGTGTTCTTGCACCCATTATATAATTAGAACATCTTTCTTAGAAATAGAAATGTATTGACACACATATTTAATTTTATTCAAAGCAATTTAAAATTAATCTGAGAAAATATTTCTCTAGATAAGCTAGTAATAACAATTTTGTTTTTATAGAGATAATGCTATTTTAAAGATCATGGGAACTCATTCACATTTTACATAGTTGTTTGGTGATTTTTTTCTGATGACCCCATTTTGGCATTTCCCAATGAATTGTGACTATTTAATTACCCTTTTGTCCTCAGTGCCTAGGGTAATTTGTATATTATACATATATATGTATATATTATAACACACACACACACACACACACACACACACACACACACACACACACACACATCTCGGGAACAATCAAATGTATTTTTGAGTAAATATTTTTTAAAAGGCACATTTAAGACTTAGTAGGCCAGGATGATGGTTCTGTAAAAGATAAGTATCCTAATCCTTCAATAATAAGAGATATGGAGATTATTGATATTTTACTATAAAAACATGATCTATTCTTTTTACTATTCCTGTGAACCTCAAGAGACAAAGCTATTCACTTCAAATGATCAGCATCCTCTTGTAGGAGTAAAACAAACAAAAAGAATAAAACAACAACAAAAGAAAACATGATATGTATTATCAAGTTGTAGGTCTGAAATATATGATAACTAACATATGTTATATAAATTATAACTTTATAATGTTATTAACCAATGTTATCCCCAATAAATTTAATTAAAAAACCAAAACACACAACAACAACAAAACAATTATCTACCTTAGTTATGGGTTTAAAAATAAATAAGTATTCTCATCTGAAAAAAGAAGAAAAAGGCATGATAGAGACACAAAGAATGTTTTCTCAGAACCCAGAGCTATGAGCATGTCAGGCATTTAAAATAAAAATCATTATGAGTTTGACTTTTAATGTCAAAATACACATTGAGAATAGGTTTGCTTTCAGATTAAAAATGTACAAAAATATGCAAGGATAAATATAATTATGTTAAAAATATTCAAAATGAACAGCAATAAGTAAAGATAAGCCACCAACTCGAAATAGTTTTTAGTTGCATTTTGTATTGGCCTCAGGTATTTCTATTGTAAATCAAAAAATTTATCTATTTGTCTATTTAAATGATTTAAGAACTTATATTAAAATGTTCTTACTTTATTTTTTTCCAAAAAGTAACATAAACATTGTTTAAATGCTAAGTAATACTGAACAGTTTATTTATTTTTTTTTAGCAATCAGGTGTTCTTTGCTCCTCTCCATCATATTTTCTCTTATACTCATCTTTAGAAGCATGATTTTGGTATTTTACTTATTTTCTGTGAGATTTATATTTCTACATATGATGAAATGACATTCAAATTTGCTATATTCTGATTTATTGATTTTGGGCACTATATATTGACTTCTTATTTTGGGGTATCAGAATATTAAATGTAATACTCTTGCAGATACCCACTTATGAGTATCACAGTATATTATGATTACATCTTTTAACTATTTTTTAAAAGTTTACATTTTGAAATATTTATAGATTGACAAGAAATTGCAAATATAGTGCAAAGAGGTCTGTTGTTCTCTTTACTGAATTTCCCCATTGGTTATTTGGGGAATTTTCCTCAAATATGTAGAGTACAATATGGGAACCAGATAGTGAAAATTGATTGGATATATGTGTATGGTTTTACATATTTTTATTACAATATATGCTTTCCTGTGACTATCATTGCAGTAAAAATAAAGAACTCTTCCATCACCATGGAGATCTCCTTGTAGTATTACATTACTTCGTCTATCAGTCTTTTAGAAATCACAAATTTGTCTTCTATCTCTATAATTATGTCATTTTTGAGATTGTTACATAGATTGAATATGTGAACTTTTAAGATTGCTTTTTGTTTTATGCTTAACAAATGTCTTTGAGGTCTGTCCAAGCTGTTGTGTATATTAATAGTTTATCCTTTTTATTTATGAGTAGTGTTCCATGGTATGGATGCACCACTGTTTGTTAACCATTGACCCATTGGGGGATATTTGGGTATTCTGATTTGGAACTGTTATAAATCAAACTGCTATAAACACTCTTGTAAAATTTTTGTTGTATATAAGCCTTCACTTCTTTAGGAGTACAATATTTGGCATTTATGTTAAGTGTCCTTTTAGTTTTTGAAGAAATTGTCAAACTATTTCCTAAAGTGGCTATATCATTTTACATACTCACCACACTCTGTGAGGGATCCAGTTTCCCCACATCTTTGTCAACATTTGGTATTGTCACTATTTTTTACTTCAAACCTTTCTACGAATATGTAATGATATCTCATCATGAACTTAATTTGTATTTTCTATTATATTCTCTTCAGCAACATATCTTTTTATGTCTTTTGACCATTTTCTAATTTTTTTATTATTCAGTTTTGAATTATGTATCTATCTAATTTAGATATGAATTTTTAGTCAGACATTTTATTTATAAATATATTCTCTCAATTTGTAACCTTTTACTGGTATATTTCAGAAAACAAAAGGTTTTTACTGTGATAAAGTTTAACTTATTAATTTTTTTGTTTTATAGATTGTGTATTTGGTATTATGTCTAAGGATTATTCACCATGCCCTAGTTCCAGAAGATTATTGCCTATATTATCTTATAAATATTTTATAGTTTTACACTTAAATCTGTTTAAATTTTTAGTTAATTATTGAACCAGGCTGTTTATATTGAGGTTGTATTTTTGCCTGTGGATATTTAAGTGCTCCAGCACTATTTATTAAAAATACTATTCTTTCTCCACTGAGTTGTTTTTACACCTTTGCCAAAAATTAAATTTCTATGTGAGCTGTGGGTTTAATTCTGAGTCCTCTAGTCTATTTCATTGTTCTATGTGCCTATCCATTTACTAATACCACACTAAAAGACTAAGACCTAATAACATGGATTATGAGATGTATTTCCTTCCCCCATGCCTTGCTACCATTCATATATATAGTTGTAGAGATCAGAGACTATCATTTCCTATTGTGTTCTTGTTTTTATGTCCCATATTGTCTTTAGATTTTCCTACAGATTCCTTCTTAAAATAGGTTATGAGCCTTCCAGGTTTTTTGTTTGTTTGTTTGTTTTTTAGCTGTGATCCACTGGTGTTGTATAAGAGTTATATATTGGGAAGGTCCTATTAATACAGTGTCTGGGTCATTTGAGCATTTGAAAAATATAAGCTCTTTAATAGCAGTCATTTTTTTGGGGAAATAATTTTTTTACAGAAGGTATAGCATATACTTGAAACACACTTTGAATACTAAACACATCTCAACAATGAAAAGAACATTGTGAGTTATTACTACATGCTATATGTCAACGTAGCCTATTTGTTTAATTTCAAAGGTTTTTTACTACAGGAAATGATTTTAGACTTACTTTTGGAATAATAGAAGCTATAAAGAAATTATTCTTCTCTGACCTGACTTAGATTCTTCAGAGTAACTTCAAAACAAATGTAGATAATCAGTGTAGAAATAAATTGCATTTGAATGGTCAAAATATTGTCACTAGACCTTTTTTCATGCAGAGGCACTACATATAGTGCTGACAGTACAGTAAACATATAGCCACATTGGCATCACCATGGTTGATAACCCCAAATTGTTAGTGTGAGTGTCTATGTGTCTGAACTTTTTTAAACATAATTGAATTGTTTGAATTGTTGGAGTCACAGGGTTAATATTTTGACTATTTTAAATCATTTGAGATTTAATGTTACAAAAAATAAACTAGTGTTTATTAAAGCACAGTTGCATTCAATCATTTTTAAAATTAGACAGTTTTTGCTCAGATATGTCAAATCAGTTTTCTCAATACAAGCGCAAATAAGTACCAAGTCATCTCAAATTTATGAAAATGTATTACTTTTTTTTTTTGCCTATCTGCATGCAATACTGGAATATTTTGGTACCATTTTACCCATTTTCACTTCTGACTTTGTAAATATATATATATATATATATATATATATATATATATATATATATATGTATGTATGTATATGTATATGCTCTTTACTTTGTAAATATATATGTATATATTTGTTTTATAAAATAACTACAGCTTACCTTTACTTCATATTCATCTTACTTTATCTCTTCAACTTGTTTTCAGAGCAATATTATAACGCTGTAATCACTGAGCTGTTTCAAACTCACTGTTAAGTATTTACATCTCAAAGAAATATATGAATGTAATTAATAACTCAATGTCAAAATATACCTGATATTGAGTTCTACTGGTTTTCAGATCTTGGCTAAGATTCTTTTAAAATATGTGAGAGAGACAAATAAATAACACACACAGTCTAATATGCAATATGCATATAACCAAAAATTCCAGAATAGTTTAGGTACATATTTTTTAATCAATTTATTTAGTGACATAGAGAATAATACCTTTGACTTCCATACTCCCATGTTAACAAGTGATTTCTTTTTAATTTATTATAGACAAACATAGGCCTGCTTCAGAGATCTCATCTTGAATGTCTTAGCTTTACAAATAAAAACTAAAATACACAGTACACAATACAGTTAATAAAGAAAACACATAATAGTGACATCAACAGCACCAAATATCAAGCAATATTAATTTGTTGTTTCTGACATAGGTGCGGTTTCCAAAAGTCATTACTAAGACCTATGTCAAGGAGCTTTATTCCTACATTTTCTTTTAGAGGTTTTATGATTTCTGATTCTTACATTTTTAAGTCTTTGATCTATTTTGAGTTAATTTTTGTGAGTAGTGTAAGACAGAAGTCAAGTCTCATTCTTTTACATGTGAATATCCAATTATTCCAGCACCACTTTTGAGGAGACTGTCTTTTCTCCATTGAGTATTTTTGACTCCTCTGTCAAGTATTGGGTGACCATATATTGGGTTTATTTTCTGGCCGTTCCATTGGTTTATTTGTCTGTTTTTATGCCAATAATATACCATTTTAATTACTATAACTTTATGATATAGCTAGAAATCAAATGTAAGCCTCCAACTTTGTTCTTTTTTATCAGAATTTCTTTGGTTTATTAAGGGTGTTCTTTGGTTCTATATAAATTTTAGGAGTGTTTTGTTTGTTTTTTCTTTTTCTTTTTCTATAAAAAGTATCATTGCAATCATGATAGAGATCACATTAATTGTATAGATAGCTTTTGGTTGTACTGACATTTTAACAATATTAATCTTTCCAACCCATCATCGTGGGATGACTTTCCATTTGTTTTTATCTTCTTCAGTTTTTTCATCAGTGTTTTATAGTTTTCAGAATAAAGATTTTTTTGTCAATTTTGCTAAAATTTTGTCAATTTTGTTTATTTTTTCAATGAACCAATTCTTAAGTTTGGTTAATATTTTTTATTGTTTTTCTGTTCTCTATTTTATTTATTTTGCTCTAATCTTTATTATATCTTTTCTTCTGCTAAATTTGGTCTCAGTTCTCTTTATTTCAGTTTTCTTAAGGCTTATAGTTAGGTTGTTTATTTAGAATTTTTCTTGCTTCTAAATACATTTATTGCTCTGAATCTTCCTCTTAGAACTCCTTTTGCAACATATCATAAGTTCTGGTATTTTGTGTTATTATTTTCATTTCTCTCAAGTATATTTTTTATTTACCTTTTAATTTCTTTTTTAATCCATTGGTTGTTGAGAAAAGTGTTTAATTTTTATGTATTCACAATTTTTCTAATTTTCCTCTTGCTATTAATTTCTAGTTTCATGCCATTGTGGTCAGAGAAGATATTTGGTATAATTTAAATCTTCTTGAATTTGCTAAGACTTGTTTTGTGGCTGAATATACGGCCTATTTTAGAAAATATTTCATATACAATTGAGAAAAATATATTTTACAGTTGTTTTATAAAATGTTTTACATAAGTCTATTAGGTGTATCATTCTTTAGTGTTATTCAAATCTACTGCTTCCTTATCAGTTTTCTATCTGGATAAACTATTGTTGACCTTGGGTCTTAAAGTTCTCAATTATTATTACATTACAGTTTATTTCTGCTTTAGCTGTTAGTTTTTGCTTTATATTTTTAGGTGCTCTATTGTTGGGTACACAAATATTTATAAATGTTATATTTTCTTGATAGATTTACCTTTTGACCATTTTAAAGTTTATTTCATCCGAAATAAGCATATTTACCACTGTCCTTTTTTCTTCATTACCATTGCTTGAAATGTCTTTTTCCATTCCTTCATCTCAGTCTATGTGTGCCTTTAAGGCTAAAGTCTTTTATAGGCAACATATTGTTGGATCTTGTATTTTTACCTATTCAGCTATTTTGTGTTTTTGATTGGATAATTTAATCTGTTTATATTTAAAGTAATCTTTGATAGGTAAGAACTTCCTTTTCCCATTTTATTGTTTTCTTGTTTTTGTTTTTGGTAGACTCATTGTTTTTTTGTTTTTTTATCCTGTTGTCTTCTTTTATTTGTTTTCTTTTGGTATCAGTATGCTTTGACTTTTTTTATGTCTTTTGATCAATTGATATAGGTTTTTCCTTTCTGGTTACTGTGAAACTTTTATAAAATATCTTAAAATTATAACATACTGTTTTAAGAGCTGATAAGTTTATTAGAATTTCTAAACTTTAAATTTTTATTTCTCTCCCTTACATGTTGATTATTGCTACTGCAATTTCCATATGTTTTTATATTACATAACTAACAACAAATTATTACAATTATGGTTTTTATTATGTTAATTTTTAATTTTAAAGAAATTTATAAATGAATTATTCACCACCATTACCAAATTACAGAATTTAAATTTGACTTTATATTAACTATTACATTGAGTTTTATGTTATCTTTTTAAGGTTTTATGATGTTAATTATTATTCTTGTACTTCACTCAAAGAACTTCCTTTAACATTTCTTATAAGGTATCATATTAATGAACTTCCTTAGCTTTTGTTTTTTCAGAAGTCTTTATTCTGCCTTAAAATCTGAACAATAGCTTCCCAGGGTGTGGAATTCTTGGTTGAAGCTTTTTTATTTTTTAAAAATATTTTTAATATGTTATCCCACTCTCTCCTGGCCTATAAAGGAATCATGCTGAAAAATCCTTCAATAGTCCTATGGAGGTTCCCTTGTATGTAACTTTTCTCTGGCTCTTTTAAAATTATTTTTTTCTTTGGCTTTGACAACTTAAATATATTGTGTTTTGTTGTAGCCCTATTTGGTCAAGCTATTTGAGATTTGGGGAAGCCTCATGAATCTTGATGTTCATTTATTTCCCAAGGTTCAGGGCATTTTCAGACATTATTACTTTAAATATAATTTCTATCTCTTTCTTTTCTCCTTCTGAAATTCCCACAATGGGAATATTGTTTCTTTTCATTGTGTCACATAAGTCTTATAGGCTTTCTTCACTGTTTTTTTTTTTCTTTTGCTTCTCTGACTTAATAATTTCTAATGTCCTGTCATCCAGGTAGCTGATTCTTTATTCTGCATGGTCAGGTCTGATTTTGGAACTCCGTGTAGAATTTTTCAGTTCAGTTTTCTACTTCAGAATTTTTTTTTATGGTGTTTATTGCTTTCTTGAACTTCTCATTTTGTTCATAAACTGTTTTTCTAATTTCTAGTTGTCTGTATGTTTTTGTATTTCATTAAGCTTTATTATAAAGATTATTCTGAATTCTTTGTCTGAAAGTTTATAGATCCCCATAAATTGTGTGTCTGAGTATGTCTGCTGGTGATGCCCAGACATTATAGCTCAAGGACATTCCTAGCAGACAAGCTCAGAAAACTAAACTAAATTTCCAACAACATTCTTTCTAATATTCATATTTAAATCCATTAAAATATATTTTTTCTGAACCATAAAGCCAAAGTCTCATAGTAAAGAAAGTTGTCTAAAATATCCAGAATGACCATCCACTTGCCAATACCTTCTGATATTCATCATATTTTCAGAATTTACATGAAGGATTTATATCATGATAGTCTTTCTTTTGATTTAAAATTCACAAGCAAATAGTAAACATATTTCTAAAAATCTGAATTAACATGTTAAAGTAAAATAAAGAAGGCACTAAACTTTATATCTTTTGTTTGTTAAAATTCAGGCTTATTTTTATTGTTCATCACACTCATTTTCTAAAATCTCTTCAATAAGCTAGAGTTTTGAATGATATGTCTAACCCAAATCATTTTTCAAGCTTGATTTAAAGATTTTTTTACAAATTTGGCAGCCTGTTCTCACAATGATGGTCTGCTGTTTTCTTTTCTAAAATATGACAGACAATAAGATGCAGAAAGTGTCATGCTATAAAATGTGAAGTAGATGTGCTCCCCTGAGGAAAAACTTTTCAAAACAGGTCAAACAGATGTCTGAAAAACATTTAAATTTATGAACTCTTCATACGTTTACATGACAACGAGTCACAGTATAAATTCGTGTATCCTTGTTATATGAATTGAGAATAAGCAGCAAGGTATAACTAAAATTGTCTCAAAAATGCATTTAAAACCTAAGGATTTTGTTGTTGTTCTTTCTGTTACTTTTATTCTGCAGATAAAATAATAACTGTTAAAAAGATCAGGACACTAACTGGATTTAAAAGAAAAGTAAATGCATTTAAACAGAATTGTACTCTGTGAAGCATTATATCTAATCAGTTTTCTCAATGATAAAGCTATAAATTTTAAGCATGAGAATATTATTGTGTAGGAAAAAAGGAAATGGTTTTGGAGCTCTTAGAAACTAAATTTGACACTGGCTGAGTACTTTAAAAAATTATTTTTACTTGTCTTTCTTATGTTAGAAAAAAATAATCAAATTATGTTATTTCTTAGGTTCTTTGAAAAGATTCTGTTATCATCAGGTTTCGCTATGTAACAGAATAATTGTGGAGATTTAAAAAAATACAAATGCGTATGCTTCTCCAGAAAACTGGGAACTTTAGTGATCAAGTATAGACATTGTATTTATAATTCTTATACAAACAGCTAGTCCTCAAGTAACATCATTTCATTAAATGTTTCATTATAATATTGGTAAATGCTGTAGGAACTTAACTCTTGTTTATATCAATGAACTTGTGGTAAAACTGATCTGTTTTTTGTCATTTCACTTAAAGTCACAGAACCTACTGACATTGTTGAGGACTGTGTGTGTGTGTGTGTGTGTGTGTGTGTGTGTGTATTTGTATATCTCATATAGAGAGAGTTATCTATCATCTATTGTGAAGGTGTTGTTTAAGCAATTTGACTATTCATAATTGTCACATTATTTTTATAAGAAACAGCCATTAGAGGCACTTGTGATATCTCATTGCTTTGCTACCAGGAAGTTGCTTTTAATTCTACCACATATTCAAATATTTATTGGCAAAAAGTTTCAATGACTGTATATTCTACATAGCCAATGACACACCATTCATCTGCCAATTAAGCATTCCAAAGAAAGGTACATTGAAATAAGAAGCAACAATACACCAACAGCATGATGACTAACAAAACTTAAAGTTTGACAATGATAGATGAAATCTTTCATTTTATGTTTCATGGGAGAATGGAAGAATGAAAAGAGATGGCATGGACCGGCACTCAAAATGTTAATCTATTGGGCTATCAGTTACTAGAGAATATTACATGCAAAGGTAAATGTAACTGTAAAATATATATATTATAAACTCTAGGTATTTCAAGATAAAAAATAAAATTACCAGCTTTATCCACATTAATAAGTGTTTGAGTAGTAGTACTTTGATCTGCTATTGGGACCCATTACTCAGGGTCTGTTTAATGCTAACAACCACCCTGTTGTATGTATTAATGAGTTATATACTTCAATCACCTACTTTAGGGTATAAATTAACATTAATGTAAACAGACTTCCACCACTGGCCATTGATGAAGCAATAAGAAATTATTTAACCCCTTCTCTCTACACTGCTATGTAACTGGTGGGGAGGGGGGACACTTGTTTACAAACAAAAGGCAATGAGCAGTGAAGAGCTGTGACCCTTGTGAGAAGTGAAACAAATAAGATGAGATCTACAATAAACTGGGAATTCTGCATGGAGTTTGTGCCTATGGTTAGGAGTGTTGGGAGCCATTCTTGCTGAATGCCCTGCAAGCTAGCTTGCCTGCAAGCTAGAAGTTTGCAGAGCAGGTGGGCTCTGTACTGAAGGAGGAAGTTTGGCTTAATGTAAAGAGTTGAACATTCCTTGCCCCAAGGAATAAGAGATAGAAAATAGGAACAAGGAGGTTTTGAGATAATTTATGTAAATGTCAGCAATTGTTAGAATATCTGTGGGTTTTGTTTCTCATGCATTTCCAAGGGTATAAATATGCTGTGCTTAATAAACTCAGGGCGCAGTATTTACTATTAGAGTTGGGAGGGCTATCTTATCTTCTCTCTCTCTCTCTCTCTCTCTCTCTCTCTCTCTCTCTCTCTCTCTCTCTCCTCTCAATCCTCACTCCCCCTCTCGGGAACTGTTCGATCTTAGCCCGCAGGCTCCGGCAAAGGAGTAAAAGCAATAATAAGCCTGGAAATCTGGATGATTCAAGAAAGGGAATCTTGGAATTGTGAAAGTTGAGAATATCAAAAGTTATGACACAGTTTTCATGAGAGGTAAGAGTCATGTGGAAGAAATACCAAGAATTCTACATATCAGTGACTTTGAGTCTTTGCAGACTACTAAGTTAGTCATACTTATGATGAAACACCACAATACACAACTTAAAAGAATGGCGGAATTTTAAGGTGAGCAATGACCATAGCTCAAACAGAGCAGGCAGTTAGTAAATTCTAACTATCCAGAATAGTTAGCACTTTAGATATTCAGTGGATATTTAGAAGGGGTCATGCCTTAGTTGAAAGATTGAGTTATTAATGAAATTAAGAATAAGGCTTTGTTGGGACCAACTCAAATGCTTGCTAGAGCAAAGTTCAACAATCTTTAAAGGACAGCAAAACAGAGGTAATGAAAAACTTAATACATGTCTAGTTAGTATCACATTGTCTAGCATGCAATAAAATAGTAGACTTTCCAAGAAGCTGAAATATGTGACCTAAAAACAGTCAAAAAGAAAATAAAAAGACAAAAAAGAAAAACCAAATTAAGATAACATTATAATCACAACAGTGCAAACACATGACCAAGAAAATCTTAGGAGTGCAACAATGAGAAACACAGATATGCAAAATAGCAGAAAGGATAACAACATCTTTAAACTGTTAAGGTGTGGCTGGAGGAAGGGCAATCAAGTTAGAATCCTATACTGAGAAAAAAATAGTGTTCAAAAGTAAATGTGAAATAAAGACTCCCAACAGAATTGCAGATAGAAATTAGCATACATGAAGAGATGAAGACTGATAGGGGATCATAACTATGTAGTAAATATAAATTACATTTTTCTATTGTTTAATTTTATTAAAACCTAATTGACTATTAATAGCAAAAATATTGGTGTATTGTAAGATACCTAACATGCATAGTAAAACAAATCATAACAATATTATAAATAAAGGGAGATAAATAGAATTATACTATTATAAGTTTGTACTAGTATGTGTGAATTAATATATCAGAGAAGAATTTTATAAGTTAAAATGAATTTTAAAATTGATTAATTATAAAAAATAAAATGGACAATAATACTTCACTTACTAAAAAAATAGAGGAGGTAAAGAGGACAAAGAAAAAATAGAAAGCATATGGCAATGTAATTGGTTTAAATCCTATTAAATCCAAAATTTTTTTAATTGCAAATGATCCACTTAACCATTAACACTAAAAGTAAAAGACAGATTATCACATTGCATAAGAAGGTAGCCAGGACTACTTGTGGGGTTCAAAAACAAATTAAAAAAAAAAAACAAGCAAAATTTTTAAAAATAAAATAATATGTGTAGATAAAGTATAAGATATAAACCTGAATATATACCCTGAAACATTACCCTGAAAACATTAAGAAAGCCTCAATAGCTATAATAATAACATACGAACTGGAGTTTAGAAAAGAATTATTACCAGAGAAAGTTAATGACAAACGGATTTGATTCATCAAGATGACTTAACTATTTAAAATACCTGCGAATCCACTAACAGAGCTTTATAATGCATGATAGAAATTATACAGAAATAAAAGAAGAAATAGACAACTTTTCTCTTAGTAATTGAGTAATAGATAGAAAATCAGTGGATAAGGAAGACTTCGACATTAACAACCACCTTATTCTATTTGACATTAATGCTCACAATGACAACAAAACTTTTTTTCAAGGTTCAAATATGGTTCGAAATGTTTTTCTGATGAATGAATAAATAGCAATTAGTTTTGTTCCTCAATTTCCAAATATTTGTGAATTTGCATTTATTTCTCATTTATTTCTAATTTAATTCTATATGGTCATAAGAAATACTCTTGAGATTTGTACTATGGCACAATATTTGGTGTATGTTAGTACCTGAGAAATGTGATGATCAAGAATTTAATAGAAAGGATCACAAGGGAGTCTTCTTAGAGTTGTTAAAATGTTCTATATCTTGATTATAATGGTGGTTGCACAGATGTATATATATAATCAAATTAATCAAAATGTAATAATAATGAATGCATTTTATTGTATAAATTATACCCTAATAATTTAATAAAAGAAAACAACACAGATAAATTTTCTATTGTCAATATTAAATTATTTTAAAGTAATTTAGACACAATATAATGACTGTGAGACATAGTAACCAAAAAAGCTGAATTTGTCACATACCATAAAATAGTACTGAATATATTTAAGCATAGAAAATAAGTATACTTTCATAAATCATTAAGGAAATTAAAATAGAGAATTAAAATAGAGAATTACTATATTATACACACTGAATGGCAAAAATAAATAAAAAGTTTAAGCATTCATGTGTTGTCGAGGAATTAGAACACCAGACACAATTGCTATAGGTAGTTTTACTATAATAACCTCTTTGAACATAGTCTGACATTATCTTATGTGGTTGAACATACAGAAACTCTATGGGTTATTATACCAACCTTCAGGTGTACATACCAGTGACATATACAAAAATGTATCTAGAAATATCATTATAATAGCAAAACACTGGAACTGAGATAAAAAAAATCTATTCAGCGGAAAGTAGATAATTATACCATCACATATTTATACACACAAAAATTGCTATTCAAGGATGAAAATAAACTATAACAAAATAAACATAATAGGTGAAATTTTGAGGCAAAATCACAATATAGGTGTTACAAAAGAGTCAATACAACATAATATGATATTCATAAATCTCAACAGCAGACATCTGTATTTATAGAAACGTAGATCTTATAAAAATTAAAGGTTAAACTTAGTGCATAGGCAGGGTTTAAAACTATTAACAAGTGATATTATTTAAAAATCAATAATTCTTTACCATAGCATCTTTCTTTGAAAATTTAATTTTGAAATTTTGTTTTCTAATATTCAGACTGGCATTTCAGAAAGTCACTGGTGTTATAAAATTAAAGCAAGAATTGCATGGTTATCTAAGAAAAGGAAGGGGAATAGCGATTAATGTTATCTGTGTATAAGAGAAAAGCATTCTTACATTCTTAAGAAAATAGAAGTAGATAAATCTATTCCAGAGAAATAAATATGACACTCGAAGCCATGATCCATCATAATCTCTTTAGAGGTAAAGACCCACCCCATAGTATTCTCTTTAGGTATCTCCATTCCTCATTATCTCAGAATCAGGATGCTGAGTAGACCAGGAAAGTGACAGAAAAAAGCTGTCTGTCCAGGAAACAAATATTCCCAATGTCCAGGAGACAACTGAAGTTGAATTTTATTTAATAGGCTTGGAAGCAAATTTGCTAAATCTTAACAACTTTTAAGGAATGTGTAACACTTAGTAAAATAAAAATCTAACCTTAACAAGTGTCTTTGACTCATAAATGACTTTGAAAGATTCATCTCATTTATTTTTGTTATTAATCATTGTTCACTTTACCATAGTGCCTAATAGTGCACTAATGGTGTTGTGAGTTCCTGAAAGAGTTCATGAACTCTCCCATGTATGGCTTACTATTATATCTAGCTTAATCACATTTGAATAAAAAACATAGTATAGTAGATTGTTCATTTAATTCTATAAAAATAATTGTATGACAAAATGAGTGAAGAATATTATAATTTCACACCTATAATATGCCTTACTTAATAATTTATACCTTTAACATGCTTCGAATGTAGCTAGGCTTTGCTGAAATACTTTTTAAAATCCTCAATAACTAATGACATTAAGTGTGCATTTGTGTCAAACACAGAAAAAAACTCTTTTTATTTTCTTTGTAAAACACTGTTAGCAATACTGAATTATGGTAATTATCCTGGACAGTCTTAAGATTTTCTCATAACTACACATACAAGCAAACGAAGGATAACATTCTTTCCTCTAGGAAACAGGTATTTTTCTGATGTCTAAAACAATTCTAACTCAAATACTACCTCTAGAATGAAGCAATTATTACCAATATTACTATCATGAAGTGATATTGAAACTCCCTATGAGGAAGTGAAATATAACAATCTAAGAGTACTTATCCACATGATTACTCAGATTGACTATTCGTGGGCCATTTGCCAGGGAAGGACTTGTAAAGCCAAATGGTAAATTGAATCATAAGCGAAAAAGAGAAGACACCCTTTTATCCAGTCACCTGTAGGGCACTGTGATGTGTTGCTGCTTAATGGAGAACTTTAAATGTTCTGACAGATCTTTCTCACTTTATTATTAATTGTTTAATCAATTCTTGTTAAATAAAATACTTAACTAGTATAGCCAAGGGCATACATATTTTAAGCTATCATTGATTTTTTTTGTTCGTGTTGTGAAAGAAAAATCTGGGACTTAAGTTTTGAAGAAAAGTTGGAACAATTTCTATCATCAACAATAAAGGAGTCCAGAAGCCTAGGCTGAGTTTCAACAAAGACTTTATGGAGGATATTTACATGTGTGAAGTTTGAATGAATATTGTAATATATTATTTAACATGCAATGATCCTCGACTATTACCATATCTCCTTCAAAATAATTAATTAATTTAAGAAGAATAATTAATTATTTCTTTGTAATTTATAACTACTGCAACACAGGGTTGATGAACAATAATTTAGAATTACAATTATATAACTGAAAGAGTATAAGAACAGTTCTCAGCTTTCTAAGACATAATATTTTCTATTCTACAAATTTAAATGACCTCATCAAAAGTGCTTTGCAAATGTAGCCATCCTGTTGGTTCAAACTGTAGGCATGCACAAATGCTCTTTTCCTATATATAATTTATTCTAAGCAAAAGAACTATTATAACTGCCATCTGTTTGGGCTACTTCTCATTTTGGGGGGAGCATATGAATGATGGTTTAGTGAATAAGTGAATTATGAACTTATTTAGTACTCCAGACAGTGCTGTAGAATTGTCACAGTGAAAATATACATGGATTGTGTTTCAACAATATTCATTGGGAACCAAAGTTGGCAATAAATGTTATCTTTCTCTTATTCTTTACACTCATTATTTTTGAACAGATAAATTCAAGTTTTCACAGAAAATTATCTCAAAGAAATTTCCAGATGTTTAAACTTTTTAGAATTAGAGCAAAGAAAAAAGGAGGAAAAAGATACCCTATTTTGAAAAGGGTTAATAAGGCATAATGATCTATTAATTTTTAAATGCCATTAGAAATCAGAGTACTTTGATCAAGTCTAAATAAATTTGTTTATATTTATTTAGATTTTAGAAAATTAATTATTCTTGCACCGTAATTAAAAAGATACTGTATTTGTTTTCTGTGGCTATTGTAATAAATTACCAAAAACTAGGTGACTTGAAACAACAGCACATTTTTTTCCCACAGTTCTATGGGCCAGAAATCAGGAATCGAATTGTCTACAGGGCCACACTTCTCAAAGTTTGAGGGAAGATTTTATTTCTTCCCTCTTCTCGCTTTTGGTAACTGTCACATTCACTGGTTTGTGGTTGCATCTATCTAATTTCTGCCTGTCTTCACATGCCCTTTTCCTTTTCTGTATGTGTTTTTTCCTCTTCTGTCTCTTAAAAGGGCAATTTTGATGAGATTTGAGGCCTTTCTAAGAAGGTACCATCTCAAGATTCTTAACTAAGTTATATCTGCAAAGACCCTCTTTGCAAGTAAGTTTATATTAGCAGGTTTTAGGCATCAGGATGTGTATACATCTTTTGGTGGGCCACCATTCAACCTACTATAGATAGTATCTGCCAAAACTTACATATAAAAATAGCACTTGATAAACTGTAAGTTTAGGAGTCTAGTCTTCTAACAGCTGAGAACTGTTCTTATACTCTCTCAGTTATATAATTGTAATTCTAAGTTAGACTAAAACTAACTAGAAGAAAAAAGAAGAAAATATCATTCCCTATATTGTGCCAACAATCTGCATAGCCCAACCTTATTTCGCTTCCTCCTGTCATTGTTCAGGAACCAAGCACAAACTTTTCCCTATTCTATTAACTGGCCATAAGGAACTTCTCCTGAGACTATGTCTGTAGTTGAGACAGAAATGTCTATTGATCTTTTTCTTAAAGTTCAAATTTTAGAAATAGGAGCTAAAAGAGTTGTCAAGTTTGTGCATGATTATAAAAAAAATTGTGTTGGAATATCTGCTGAAATGAAATACTAGTTTTTAAAAACAGCAAACGCATGCCAATATTTAATGACATAACATTTTGGCAATTGTTCTTTTGCTTTTATGTCCTTTAAATGGTGCAAAAGATGAAAGAAAAAGAATCACAGTGAGTGATTTATAATTAAGAAGATTTGACCAAGAGTCAAATGGTGAGCTGGATAGGATAGAGGTAATTTACAACTGGATTTGGAAATCTCTATCTTTTTTTCTGGGGATATGTGGTTGTATAGAATTAATTCATGGCTAAGATAAGGATATTGGAATTGATGATGTGTTGCTCCAATTACAAAATTCCTCTGGTAACCCCCAGGGGTCAATTTTGCTAATCATTTCATTTGTCATAACTAGGTAGATTCTAGCTTTACTATATGATTAGAGGACAAAAATAATTCTGGAAATATATCTTGAGCAGATTACTAGAAGACTCTTGCCATTTTTAATCTTTTTTATAGTTAATGATTTTTGTGACCCGTTGAAGAAATCTTTTGCCAGCTCAAGATTATGAGGATATTCTTCTGTTTTCATCTAAAAGATTGTATTGTTTTACTTTTGAAATGTATATCTGCACTTCATCTGGAATTAATTTGTGTGTAATATGAAATAAAGGCAGAATTTCTCATATGGACACCAAATTTTCCTAGCACTCTTTATTATAAAGCCTGTCATTTCTGCAAAGCACTATAGAGTCATTGTTTCATAAATTCAGTGAGGGGATATCTATGGGAATCTTTCTGCACTCTTTATTGTATTCCTTTAGCTTGTTTTATTTTCCTTACACATGTTAATTCGTGTAACTTCATAATAGATAAATACATAGTATAAGTTTCCAGGTCTTTTTTTAAAGCCAAGATTGTCTAGATTTTTTCTGTTATTTTTTAAAATTGAGACATAATTGACACATAACATTAGTTTTAGGTATACAATATAATGATTCAATATTTGTATGTATTGCAAAATGATCACCATAATAAATCTAGTTAACATCCATTACCACACAAACAACTTTTTTCTTGTAATGAGAACTTTTAAGGCCAAGTCTCTTAGCAACTTTCAAATACAGTATTATTAACTACAGTCACCTGTGCTGTACATTACATCTGCTTGATTTATTTTAATTGGAAGATTTTACCTTTTGACCATCATCACTTCGCACTCTCCAACTCTCAACTCTGGCAACCATCATTCTGTCCTCTGTATCTATGAATTCTGTTTTTTATTTGTTTTGTAAATTCCATATATATCAATTTATATGGTATTTTTCTTTCTAACTTATTTCATTTAGCATAATGCCCCAAGCCCATCCTTGTTGTTGCAAATGGCAATATTTTATTTTTGGGGCTGAATAATATTCCATCGTATATATAGATCCCACAGATTTTTTTATAGTTATTTTATTTTAAAATTTATTGGGGTGATATTAATAAAATTATATAGGTTTCCAGTATACAGTTCAATAATACATCATCTATATATTGCATTGTGTATTTACCATCCAAAGTTAATCTTCCCTCACCATGTATTTGACTCCCTTACCCTTATCTACTTCTCCCCACTTCTCTCTGGTAACCACTAATCTGTTGTCCATGTTCATGAATCTGATTGTCTTGTTCATTTATTGAGAACCATATGATTTCACTCATATCCCGCATATGAGTGAAATCATATGGCTCTCAACATTTTTTGTCTGATTTGTCGCTTAGCACGATAATCTCAAAATCCATCCATATTGTTGCAAATGACAGTATTTCATCTTTTCTTATGACTAATATTCCATTGTATATATGTACCACACCTTCTTTACCCACACATCTATCTAAAGGCACTTTGGTTTTTTTTCATGTCTAGGCCACTGTGAATAATGCTGCACAGTACCACAGATCCATTATTCATTCATCCATCGGTAGACACTTGGTTGCTTCCATGTCTTGGCTATTATAAGTAATGTTGCGATGGACATAGAAGTGCAGATATCTTTTTAAGTTAGTGTTCTTATTTATTTATTTATTTATTTACTTACTTACTTACTTATTATTCTTTTTGGATAAAACCCAGAAGTGGAATTGCTGGATCATATGGTGGTTCTAATTTAAATTTTTGAGGAGACTTCATTCTGTTTTCCATAATTGTTGCACCAATGTACATTCCCACTAACAGTGCACAGGGTTCCCTTTTCTTTACATGCTTGTCAACATTTGCTCTCTTGTTTTGATAATAGCCATTCTAATAGGTATGAGACGATATCTTATTGATTTGCATTTCTCTGATGATCAGTGATGTTGAACACTTTTTCATGTACTTTTTGGCCAGCTGTATGTCTCCTTTGGGGAAGATGTCTTTTCAGTTTCTCTGCCCATTTTTTTAATCAGATTGTTTGAATTCATGCTATTGAATTATATGAGTTTTTTATGTATTGTTGATGTTAACCCCTTATCAGACATATGATTTGCAAATATTTTTTCTCATTTAGTAGGCTTCCTTTTCATTTTGTTGATGGTTTTCTTTGTTGTGAAGAAGTTTTTTATTTTTATGTGGTTCCATTCATTTATTTTTAATTTTATTGCCTTTTTTGGTGTCAAATACAAAAAACTACTATCATAAATGATGTCAAGGAGCTTACCATTTATGGGTTTTTTTTAGAGTTTTTGTGGTTTCAGACCTTATATTCAAGTATTAATCCATTTTGAGTTAATTTTTGTGTATGGTTTAAGATAATGGTCCAGTCTTATTCTTTTGAATATGACTGCTCAGTTTTTCCAGCACCATTTATTGAAGTGACTGTTTCTTCCTCATTGTTTATTCTTGACTCTTTTCTCATAAATTAGTTAGCTATATGTACATGGGTTTATTATTGGGGTTCCTATTCTGTTCCATTGATTTACATGTTTGCTTTTATACCAGTACCATATATGTGTTGATTATTGCAGCTTTGTGTATAGTTTCAAATCCAGGAGCATGATTCCTCCAGGTTTGTTCTTTTTTTCTCAAGATTGCTTTGGCTATATAGTAAGTTCTGTGATTTTATACACATTTTAGTATTCTTTGTTTTGTTTCTGTGAAAAATGCCCTTGAAACTTTGATAGGGATTGCATTGCAGTACAACTGTAGACTGGAGATATGGGCATTTAAAAAATATTAATTCTTTTAATCCATGAGCATGGGATATCTTTCCATTAATTTATGACCTTTTCAATTTTTTTTTATCAATGTCTCATAGTTTTCTGTGTATATATTTTTCACTTTCTTGGTTAAAATATTTCTTTTTTTTTGTGCAATTATAAATAAAATTATTTTCTTAATTTATTTTTCTGACCTGTTATAAGTGTGTGAAACAACTGATTTTTGGATAATAATTTTGTATCATGCAATTTTATTGAATTTGTTATTCTAACAGTTTTGGAGTGGAGTCTTTAGTGTTTTCTGTACATAATATCATATCATCTGCAAATAGTGAAAGTGTTACTTTTTCTTTTTCTACTTGAATGCTTTTATCTATTTTTCTTGTCTAATTGCTCTGACTATGATTTCCAATACTACATTAAATAAAAATGGCAAGAATAGGCATCCTTGTCTTATTCCTGATATTAGAGGCAAATCTTTCATCTTTTCATTATTTAGAATGATAGTAACTGTGTGTTTCTCATATGTGGCCTTTATTATGTTAAGGTACATTCCTTCTATACACACTTGTTGATAGTTTATATCATAAATGTTTAATTTTGTCAAATGCTTTTCTGCATCTATTGAGATGATTATATGATTTTTATTTTTTAAGTTTTTAACATGACATATTTATTACATTGCTTTGTGAATGTTAAATCATTCTTGCATCCCTGGAATAAATACCACTAATCTTGTGTGATTCTTTTAATGTGTTTTGAAATTTAGTTTGCTGATATTTTGAGAATTTTTTTTATCTTTGTTCATCCAAGATTTTAGCCTGTGACTTTGACTGTGATATTCTTGTCTGGTTTTGGTATCAAGGTAATGCGAGGCTTGTAAAATGAGTTTAAATGTATTTTCTCTTCTATTTTTCAGAAGAGTTTGAGAAGGATTATTATTAATTCTTTTTTGAATGTTTGGTAGAATTCACAAGTAAAGCTATTTGGTCTGGACTTTTGTTTATAGAGAGATTTTTTATTACAAATTTATTTCTTACCAGTAATTGGCCTTTTTAGATTTTCTATAACTTCAGGATTCATTCTTGGGTCAATGTATATTTGTAGAAATTTATTTCATCTAGGTCGTCCAATTTGTTGGTGTATAAATTGTTTATAGTAGCCCCTGATAGCCTTTGTATTTCTATGGAATCAATGGTAAAGTCTCCTCTTTTATTTCTTCTTTTATTTATTTGTATATTGTTGTTGTTTCCCACCCCCCTTGGTGTGTCTAGCTAAAGGTTTGTCAATTTTGTTTATCTTTTTAAAAAATTATCTCTTAGTTTCATTGATTTTTTTTCTGTTGCCTTTTAGTCTCTATTTTATTTATTTCTGTTCTAATTTTTATTTCATTCCTCTACTAAGTTTGGACTTTATTTGTTCACAATTTTTAGTTTTATGAAGAGTTAATTTTGGTTGTGTATGTGATAGTTTTCTTGTTTTCGATGTAGACATTTATCACGATGAACTTCTCTTTTAGAACTGCTTTTGCTGTATCCTATAAGTTTTAGTAGGATGTATTTTTATTTTTACTTCATTCATGGTATATTTCAATTTCTCTTTTGCTTTCTACTTTGACCCATTGGTCATTCAGTAGTGTGGTGTTTAAACTTCATGTATTTGTAAAATTTTCAGTTTTTGTTTTATCATTAATATCTAGTTTTATACCTCTGGCTGGAAAGATTATTTAAGTGTTCCAAATTAAGTGTATACATATTTACAAGTGTTATATCCTTTCCTTTATCATTATGTAATGACCTTCTTTGTCTATTATGGTCTTTGTCTCAAAGTTTGTTTTCCTTTATATAAATATAGCTTTCCCAGCATTCTTTGGGTTTTCATTTTCATAGAACACTTACGCTCATCCCTTCCTTATCAGTCTGTGTGTGTACTTATATCAGAAGTGAGTCTCTTGGTGACAATATTTCGATATGTGTTATTTTTTATTCATTTAGCTATGTTTTCTTTTGATTATATAATTTATATAATTTACATTTAAATTCATTTTGATAGATATGTAATTATTTCCATTTTGTCAAGTTTTTTTCTGGCAGTTTTGTAGTTCTTCTGTTCTCTTGCTCTCTTCCTTTTTTATATGATATTTTGTAGTGATATGTTTATATGCTTTTTTATTTATTCTTTGTATGTGTTATAGGATTTTGCTATATGGTTACCATGAAGCTTAAATTAAACAACTTGTATTTTAGCAGTCTTTTTAAAATTGATAGTAACTTAAGTTTCAATATATTCTAAATCTCTAAATTTTTAGCATTGCCATATATATTTCATACTCAACTTATCAAATTTTTCTCATAAAAATTTTTATTTTGATTGTAATTCAATGATTCTATAAAGAATGAATATAGTTATGATCATTAGTTTTCCAATTTATTATCATCCTGTATTGTAACATTTATCTAGTTTTTAAAAAATATTTCTTGACAATGTTTTGTAGTTATTCTATTAGAGGTTTTGTACACCATTCATATTTTATTTTTCATGATTAAATGGTATCATTTTTATATTACATATCCAACATTTTTGTAGGTATATAAAATATACCTACATGAACAGAAATATATTTAGACTAATAGATATGTGCACATATAAATTTTTTGTACACCAAACTTGTTAAATTTGTTTACTATATATGAGCTTAAGTTTAGATTTCTCAGATTTTTTTTTATTCACAAAATTGTCATTTACAAATAGCAAATCATCTTTTTTTTTTTTTACTTTATTTTACTGTAAGGATATCCAACACAATCTTGAGTAGTGTGTTTTATTGAACATTCCTGTTTTATTCTGTTCTCAAAAAGAAAGATTTGAATACTTTAGTTATTCTTTACTGAATATGTGTTTATTCTTATTTTTTGTTTGTCTATGTTTTTTAAAGACATAATAAAAATGCAAAAAAAAGGGAATATAAAATACTAGCAAAAAAATTATAGATCTAAAGGATCATTGCAACATTATATATCAAAACTTGAACTGGTTTAAAAATAACACCCAGAAAAGGTGTAAGAGAGTATCTTTAGTTTTAGGTGAGAATATGGAGTCTCAGGAAGGTAAAATTACTTGCTTAAATTTGTACATCTAGTTGGCTTAAGTGAAAATTGATAGTTATTATAAGCAGACAGTTAATAAAATCAGAAATTAATTTATTATTAAGACAATTATAGAGACACCATTTTCAAGTTAAATTTTCTTCAAACTTGTTTCTACTTGATGCCAAACCTATAAGGGAACAAGCAGAAGATGATACTGAGGTATTTGGTAAATTGTGAAGGAAAGATTAAAATATATAACATGGGACAGAAATACCATTGAGAACAGAAAAGAATTAAAAAAGAAATGTGGACACTGAGTTAATCAGTTATAAAGAGAATGGTAAATGGTGATAATGACAATTATTACTGAAGTATAAAAAAGTCATCTAAGCTTGGATGGGTTAAGAATGGATTAGAGGCCCTACATATAAGGGTATGTGAGAACTATTGGGAAAACTGAGTCTGGGGGTAGAAAATGAATGATTAGTAGAAATTCTAAACAATTGTCAGGGTCTATGAATGCTTGCATTGTATCTGGGTTGTTACAGGTTTATGTGGGGAAGTGAAGTTTTATTAAAAATGTGCAGGGAGGACTACAGAGTCAAGAATGTAATTTAGAATTTTTATGCTTGCAAGTGATATAAACACAAATTAAATACAACAAATAAATAAGTAAAGCAATCTCTGGTTCTCATTACAGAACATTTCAGTAGTTGAGCTGTGTTTAGGCATAACATATGTATTCAAAGATTACATAAGAAATCTATGGCATTCATTGCTGATTTTCTCTATGTTGTTTTCAGTTTTAAGGAGGCTATTCCTGACAGAGAAAAGATTATTTAATTCTACTGGTGTGGCAAACCTAGATGAAAGAGTGTACTTCTTTCACTATATTTTCAAACCAGATATCTGGATTTAGATTTTTTGTTTTGATGTGAATCATGTATTCAACTCTAAGCATTCACTTTGGCAAGGAACATCCAGAGTTATGGTCTCCTATCTATAATTATAGAGACTGAGATAGGAATTAATTACTTCTCCCAAGGAAATTGATGTTAAAATAATAGATGCATACTGTCAGTGTTATAGGTTTAAGTTGATTTGTCACTAAAATATAAAAATTTAAAAATCGCCATGGTTTAGGGTTCTTAGAATCACATAAGTAAAAGAAGAGATATTTAGTGTAGGTTTGCTCCAGTAGGAACTATTAATGTTGTAATGTTGTTATCTGAAGATAATAATAGAGCAAAGAAATTCAGTTGAGATAACCTAGTGGGATCTAATATGAGAAAACTAGGTGGAAAAGAGCTGCTGGTGTTGTGATTTTACAAAGAGAGTAGATTAATATTAAGTGGCGAGAACAACAACAAAAAAGAACCTGAGAGATAGAAATTAAGATAGTGTGTTCAGCAGGAATGAAAACTTTTGAAATGCCAAGGACTCATACAGTGCCTTGTACCAGGAAAGTAAATATTAGTTGAATTCATTCTGATAAGATAAAACATTATAGGATTTTATAATTGTGTTGGCAATTAGGTTCTTAGGAAAGACAATGAATGACAATATATTCAAACAATAATAGATCATGGTTTCAGAATGTTTGCCAGTTAGAAGTGTGGAACTTTGCTTAAACTTATGGCTGCTGCTGGAGCTGAATAAAGAAAACATTAAGAAGATGGGTATGAAACTCACAATAAATTTTTTTTTACTTATAATGGGTCAAAACTGAGGTCACTTTGTAGAAATGGATTTCCTGGAAAAAAGGAAATTGACAATTTTCCTTAATATTCTCATTTTTTTAAATCTAATTTTTATCAGAGTAATGATAGTCAATAGAACATGCCTTCCCTCTTGTCACAGTTATTAATGAATTAAAATGCACAAAACCCTAATAATAATTGGTATAAAAGACTCGTAAGCACCATTAACATCTTTCTTCTCAGGCAGTCATTTTAATTTTACAAAGCCAGCATTTCTGTTAAAATGATATTACATTAAATGAGTTTTATTGTACTATTTGAAAAAGAAGTCTGATGATAGTTTCTAAGAAGATAAGCATGGATGGTGCAGAACGCAGTTGAAGATTTGGCCAACATTGCATGAACATTTTCTCTCTGAATAAAGATATAAATATTTTTAGTTTGATAAAATATTGTTTTCATGTTATAAATACTTAACTTTCAAAAATGTTTATTCCTGAAATTTTAGAATCTCAGTCGTTCTCATAAACATGATTCTTGGCACAGGCTTTCTTTGCCATGTGATCTGAATGTAGATTTGAGCAATCCAATATGAACTATATTAATAAAACACAGTGTAGCATTTTTATAAAGTATTTTCAAAGGATAAACACATTTACTTGTAGGATTAGAGATATAAATACCAGAGGTAATATTTTGCCTAAGAATGATCACATATTAATCTCTAAATATGGGAAATTGCCTTGTTGTACTTAATTCTGTTGCAACAAATAGCAAGTTTTTGTTGTTGCTTAATGATATTCCTCTACAGAGATCAAAATGCTCAAAGATTTTATGTTTCTTATAAGGTCACTTGGGTTTTCAAATAAGAATAATCAAGCTAAGCTGGACTGAACATAAAAATTTCATCTCCATCAAAACATTATTCTAACTGTTTTACCATGAATCATTAATTTATTAGGTGTGGTAAATAAAATGGAAAGCATTTCAAATCATTATATAAATTATAAACTGGAATCCAATTCTCCCTTCCTTAAAATCTTTATTTATTTATTTTCCTAGATTCAGTAGGGCATCTTAACTGATAAGGGAGAGATTTTTGATCTGGAATCATTCCCTGCCATACCTTTTTCTTTTTTTCCTCTGTCAGAGTCACTGTGTAGAAAGGAATTTTGGAAAGGCTGTTAATACAACTGTGGGAAATAGTAAAGCTATGAGGTAATCCTCCAATATTAGGTTTAGAGAAATGAATACCAGTTGATGTTAACATGATATGTAGACTTTGAGAGGCTTCCATTCAAGCTTTGGCATGAGTTTATTAGACAAAATTTTATTCACTCCTTTAAAAATTATTTTTCTTAAAACAGTTTTTCTTTTGATTGTTAACACCTTCTAAGTATCTGGTGTCTTTTTTTTTTTAACCCTTTAAGAAACAAAGTCTATTTTAAAATATGTATTGATTGTTCTGTGGAATCTTGGGAGTGTTTTGTAGGCTCTGTGCATACTTTGTATAAGTTCAATTTGAACAATGCATTTTGAATTATATAGGATGTTCAATTTTGGCATATCTTCACTGTTTTTAAATATTTTTTATGTCATTTTTCAAAACTCACTTTCTATATTTTTAAGAGTGGTTAATCAAGGAATGAAATTTGTCTTGGTAGAGAGATGAGGGTGGGTTGGGGACTTGAATGAAGTTGGCTTGGGATATTTGCTTTAAAATGTTTCTCAGGCAGTTCCTAACCGTATTTAGTGATTACCTGGGATATTTATGTCCTTATCTTATTCTGGACAAAGTTGTCGTCTTAGTGCGGTTTACATTCTTGATGCATGACAGGCTCTAAATATTATCTGTAGTATAACTTTATTATTGAATCCAAGAAGATGATGGACAGAGTGCTCCTATTGTTGTGTTTCTGGCAAGTTCTCCCTAAAATACTCATGTAGTTCTCAGCTTTCTGGGTTTTTAATCCCATGGTGCCAGGAAATATTGTTTCTACAGCTCTTCTCAAAAACAGAAGGAAGACTCTGGGACCAGTGAGTAAGGGGCAACTGGATTATCCACTAAGTTTTATTGTTGTTGTTGTTGTTTAAGATATACTAGAGGCCTTCCTTTATATCTAGTAAGTGATAAGAAAGGTGCTCGGGAAAAATCTTACATTTGAAGACACACGGAGGCCATAGAAAAATCTAAACTTGTAGAAAGAGGAAAACATTTCTTTAGATAAAACAGAACTATAACTGCTGGCTCAGACTTAGTGGAACCTCCACTTGTTGTAAAACCAGGAAAATCTTAAATAACACGTTATGACATTTCTGTAGATACACATAGTCTATAGCTAAATAATTTTTTAAATGAGGATCTTTCTCTCAGTTGGTGTACCAAAATGTGAATATTTTTGCTGTGTTGTACCCAGTTGCTTTATATTGATACTGCAACTTGAATTGAGAAGGGGAGTGGGGCACTTATGTAAGAAAGGGAGGGGAGTGGGGAAATAAATCTTTTGAAAACATCAGTTCACTGTGCTGAAGGAGAGACCGAACTCAAGGAAACTACTGATCTATAAATTCAACTGCTGCATTTAAAAAAAAATACATGTAGATCTCCTATTATAATATTTGATCTTAGAAATAAAATTAAAAACTTTTTAGCACTAAAAAAATGGTTTATGAATAAGTGATCTCATATCCATTCTATCCAATTGTAGCCCAAATACTAATGGGAGAGTGACATCTGCTAACTGAAAGTATAGAACTGATTAGTGTAATGACAATTTTCTCTCTCTCGACATTGACTCCTACAGGAGCTCAAGGCCTAGTCAGTGACCACAAGACATCTCTTGGAACACCCACCAATTTAGGTATGTCAGGGAATAAATCCATTAGTAGAACTAAAAAAGAACTTTGTCAGATGCCTCTTGGAAATAATGTTTCTTTTTATTCTACTCTACTCTAGACACTCTAGACACATGCAGTGGTTATACTCCATGTTTTTTTATTATTTTTTGTTTTAGTTTATTAGTTTCAAGTATACAATACATTGGTTAGACATTTATATAGTTTATAACACAACCCCCTAATTGCTCCTTTTCTCCTCTGGCTCTCCACCTAGCCAATACAGTAATGTTAACTGCATTCTCTATGCCATTCTCCCTATTGCCATGACCATCTATCAACTACTAATTTGTACTTTAACTCTTCACCCCATTCTCCCAGCTCCCAACCCCTACCCCTTCTGCCATCACCAAATTGTCCTCTATATTTTGTCTGTTTTTGATTAGTTTGTTTTTTGTTTCTTAGATTCTGCATAAGTGAAATCATGTGGTATTTATCTTCCTCTGTCTAACTTACTTCACTCAGCATAGTACCCTCTACAACCATTCATGTTGTTGCAAATGGTAGGATTTTATTTTTTTTAATGGCTGAGTAATATTTCATTGTTTATATGAACTATAACTTTTTGTCCATTCATCTGTTGATGAGCATTTAGGTTACTTCCATAGCTTGGCTATTATAAATAGTGTTGCCATGAATATTGGGGTGCATAGACCTTTATGAATTATTCTGTTTTTTTAGATAAATACCTAAAAGTGCAATTGAATGTTTTTTTAGCCCCTGACATAGTATCTTGTTGTTTATTGGAGAGTAAGATTGTTGTAAAATAAAGGATAAATAAAAAATAAAGTTACAAACCTCAATATTAGTCATCCAGTTATAATTTCTGTATGTATCTTAATGTTACACTTGCCAAATAAATGCCATTACAAATTATCCTTTTCGTCTTGAATCTACTTTTTATTTTTTGGAATTAATCAAATAGTTTCAACTGAAAATAAAATTTTAGAGCATATCTAACTAGTAAACAATCAACTTTTAAAACTGCTGCATATTTCAATTATAAAATGGGAATACATTTTCAGTACTCTTAGCTAGTTTAGTTATTTATTCTTAGCTATTTGCAAGCCACGTGTATCATTCAGACAAAAATTTCCTTTTCCTCTAAAATTGTCTTTCAAAGCTACTCAAATAGCAAGAATTAAAGCTATATGAAACTTGCTTATGAATATAAGATTGCAGGATTTTTTTCAGATTGAAAAAAAAAAAGATTTTACACATAAAGCAATCTAACAATTTTATTCTGAGTACTTTACCAATGTATTTTAAATTAAGTATAACTCAATATTAACCTTACTCTCAAGAACAGCTGAAATATGTCTTTAAATATAAGGTTATATAAAAATAAAAGTTTACATAAATGATAATTTAAATGGTTAACAATAGTCTCAATAAAACAGCTAATGATTTTTTTTTAGCTTTGCTCATCTCACATTTGGTATTGTTTACAGAATAAAATTAATTTCCTCAAATCAAAATACATTTTAATTAAAAATCATTAGACATATCAGATAGCAAATATATTAACTTGATCTGACACTGTCTCATAGCTTTTCATTTGAGGTTTATAGAGGAAATTACAGACCTATGATAGAAGCATATCAGATATAATAGCCATGTATTTGAAATATCCTGAAAAACAGTAAAGTCACTATTTTCAAAGACTCTTTTAATTGACAACTGTTCAATATGGCTATCTACTCCATAGTGTACATGTAACCCCAATAGTTAGTGGACAATGCCATGCTTTTTAAATCATTCCCAAAAGTGTGTGAGCATTTATGAGAATGATAGTGTAGTGTCGTTCCAAATTTATTGAATCTGTGACATGTTCCTGGAAGTCATTTCATGGTACACTATTATACAAGAAATGAAGGAAAATTACTGCAGGAGAGAAAAAAAAAAACTGTACTGGGATCATTTAAAAAATTATAAAGCATGTCACTTAATGTATTTCTGCCTCAATGTAACCTCTCTTCTCTTTAACAATATTAATAAGGTATATCAGCTACTATGAAGAAGTGCTTAGCTTCTTAAAATATGTCTTACATTGCCAAAGAAATACAAACTGCTATCCTGACACCTAAAAATCACATTTAAACCTTTAGTAAACATTCTTATATCCATACCCCATGCACATTCATACACATTGGTGTGCGCACACATGTATAAACACACAAAATAAATTTGTAACAGTTGATGCAAAATTGACAGCTTTACTAAATGTTCTATTCTAAATAGTGAAAATTGCCTTGATTATTTCAGTTTATAGTTAGGCTTTAAACAACTGTCTAATATTGATTTTCTCTAAATGATTTGGGTAGGGATAACGTTTTAAAAGTCATCTGTAACTTATTTAACAAAATATTAAAATGAATTTGGGAAAGTCAAGTGCTGAGAAAACTTCATTATATTTACTATTTCACAAACTCCATCATTAATCCAATGAAAGTACACATAAAATTAGTTTAAACAGTTTTGAGATTGACTATATAGCACCTGTTTAAAAAAGTTTTATGTAATATAGCTTTTATATTTTCACCTCTTGTTTTTATATTGTGTGAATTTATTATTCTTAATATAGTTTTCTAAAAGGAATAATTTGTAAAGAAAAAAAATGATATCTTTCTTGACTTGCAATTTATACCAGAATGTCTGTACTGAGTCATTTCAGATCTCCCTTGCTTTAGCAGAATCCTGATACTTGAAAAGTGTTTTCTAGAATAATAAACTGTCAAATAAACTGAATAATTTGTTTATATGGGTAACTCCCGAAGGGATTTGAGGCATGCTCCTTTAAATATCAAAACTTTTTTATTTTCTTAACATTTTTTTTTTTACTATATTACTCCAAATTCTGAGGACACAGTTCTAGTAAGAAATTTTAGTGACAGCTGGGCATTTGCTTCCCTGTAATAGTCAACTGGACTTGTTTTATCATGATTGATATTTCTAGCATCAGCAGAAATCTAAATTTCTTGATATTCTCTAATTACTAGATTCTAAGCCTCAGGTTATTCTTTATATTCCAAAATATTATTTGTATTCTGTCTCATTCCCAATCCACAAATTCTTTCATTGTGCCCCTGAAACTCCTGGACAGTCATCATGGTATATCACATACTATATCCTCAAAATTTTCTCTAAACCATCTCCTCACCTTTCTCTAATTTGACCCTCGCCCTCTTCTGAGGTCACTCTTTCCACTATCGCCTTAAGGATAGCTACTTTTTCCCTTTGGAGTAGGTGATACATTTTACTCTTAATTGCTACTTTCAGATTATCATGAACCTATCCACTCCCCTACACACACACACACACACACACACAATCAACTCTATAAAAGTTTATGTTATCAATTTTTACCCCTATCATCAGTCCTTGTTCAGTCTTTTTGATCAATTCTTCTTGTTCAGTGATAATATTAATATCTGCCTTGCTGACATCCACTCTAGCACTGTCTAGGTCAACATTCTTCAAAATTACATCAGTGTTTGACTAACCCATCTGGGACCCTTACAATTTCATCTCCTGTCTTAATTTTCATTGATTTTTCCTTCATCTTACACTCCTAAGATGATGCTCTAAAACTTTTCATTATAGTAAATGCAGCACATCTCAAATCTCAATTTCAATTACCCAACCCTTAGAGCAGTACCTGCAATATTTAAGACTTATTCTTTCTAGAACTAAGGTTAATTAATCATCCTATTCTTGTAGGTGACTACTTAACAAGTTTTTTTTTTTAATCTCATCAAACATCCAAAATCTACTTTCTTCTTAACCAATAACCTTTCTATGTCAATGCTATGAAGCCAATAATCACTAGGGCTATATGGTATTTTTGTAATTTCACAGTGATCTAAATTTTGTCTTTATTTAGACAAGTTTATTAGGTTATTTTTCTTTGTTTGTTTTTATGTTTTGTCTCACTTAATCACAGCCCCAGAGTAACATTTTTTCTCACATAAATATTCTTTAATAGTTTAAATATAATTAACTGTGCCTATAAAAATAACAAATTTACTCTGAAAATATGGCATTAAGAAAAGTTGACAATATGGCTACCAAAGATGATATTTCCTTGGTAAAGTTACCAGAATCTAGGGTTCAGCCAATTTTGAGCTAACACCTACATATTTTTAGTGATTTTAATTTCAATTGTCCACATAATGTAAATTTTAATTTTTTTTCAAGGGATTATGCTTTTTACATTAATTGGACTTTACTGCATTGAAAGGTGTACAGCCCTTTCTAAGTTCTGAGGTTAGAGTTCCACAACTAAGACAAGTCAGTACTATATATTGAAGGATATGAAGGTGAAATAGTACTTTGGAATAATAATTAATTTTGTTTTGAACTGTTTTACTGATCCTACACCCAATGCTAATTATCTTAATTTATATTCTCAGAAATATAAAGACTCAATTCCTTTTTAACTTCACTGGCTTATTTTTTTTTTTATTCAAGTATAATTTACATATAATAAAATCCATTCATGTTGTGTTAAGTTTGATAAATTTTGGTAATTGAATATAGTTGTATAACTTCCACCACAGTCACAATATAGAAAAATTCCTGTCACCAGGATGACTTTTTCTAATGTTATTATGTGAAATTGCTTATGTTCAATAAGAGAACATTTTGACCTAACTGTGAATGGCAGGCTAGCTTCTAACAACACTGAGCACTTGCTGTTAGTGTCCACTGGTTCTGAGTGTCAGGAGATTCTTTTCTCTTTACACTACTCTCTTTTAATTAAGAACAAACTATTAATCAGAAGATAATATTTACATCTCCCCAGTACCAAATTATATATCTAATACTGGAATAAATGTACTTTCAGTTAGTTTCTACTACAAAGATAAAATGTCTTTATTCTTATACAAGGCAAATTCTTCTGTCTATGTATTGGATTCTACCCCATATCACTAAATCAAGATCTTTCCTCCTATAATTTTACATCCCTTCTAAAACAGTAATTTTTCCTCTATACTGTGTCTTCCCCATCAGCACACAAATGCTCTGTTATCTCTGACCTTAAAAATAAAGATAAAAAAATTACTTTCCCTTGATCCTTCATCCTCCTCCAGCTTTTATAGCACTTCTCTCATTTCAAATGAAATTAACTGCTGTACATACTCAGAGTCATCATTTTATCTTATTCTTTTTTCCTTCAGTCTAATCCAATTGTCCCCAGCATTCCACAGCAGCAGCTACCATCAAGGTCATTAATGACCTCCATATTGTCCAAGCTATGGGTTAGTTCTCAGCCCTCATTTTATTTGATTGATCAGCAGCATTCGACATGATTGCTCCCTTATTTGAAACATTGCTTCCATTAAATTTTGCAACAGCAAGATCTTCTTATTTTTCTTCTCAGTCCTTCTTCATCTCCTGTGATGGATTTTTTTCTTCTTGCTAACATGCATCTTGAAGGATAATCTTGGGTTGTGTCTTACCCAAAATTTTCTTCTTTATTTACAGTCAATCTCTGGGTGATTATATCCAAGTGATCCTGTCACCTATAGAGAAATGATTTTAAAATTTTATCTCCATCTCATACCTTCTCCTGAATTTTAGACATTTGTCTCTACCCAGCATATCTAATGTGGTATGCCTTAAGCTATTCTCATTCCTGTCTTCTTCTGTAGAATAATATCTGATACCTGTTGGCATTCTAGGCATCCATCTAAACCAGTTGCTATTTCTGTCTGTATTGATACAAACCATATTTCACAGACTCTCTTGCCAGATGGCTTCCTGTTAGGTTCTGCTGATGTAAGACTTTCACAGGAGATTGGAAGGTAGTAAGAATTATAATATATTTTTATGGCTTCTGAGTGTTTCTGGAAATGGTTGTCCCAGAATTGCTGGTGGAGATGGAAAACTTAGGAAGCAGGAGTAACAGTGGAGACAGCAGCAGGATTGTGGTAACAGCACTTATGGCACCAGTAGCATCTACACAAAAAAGAAATGTGAGTAAGGCCCTGGCTTTCTGCTAAGCCAATTCAAAGATAGCAGCAGAAGCCTCATTTGGGAGAGTGATTCAGGCTTGCAGTAACACCATTCCCCCCATGCTTCTCTAGCCCTAAAAGTAATAATGACTTCCTGTAGTTATTTATTACTTTGGTAATCTTACCCATCCCTTTTTGCTTTCACAGTTCTTCAATCATACTTTTGAAAAACAAATTCTCTATATTACCTTCATTTAAATTCCTGGAGTAGTTAAATTACCTTCATTTAAATTCCTGTTTGCATATTTGAAGATGAATTGATAAAGTATGGAGCCAGAAGGGCTCCAAGGAAACAGATCTTTTGGGATTCATTATCTAACATAATTGGGCCTGAAAAAAGTGATGACATCTTTATCAATGGAAAGTAAACTAGAAGAGAAGTTGATTATTCAGAGATGGATGCATTGACTGATGACTCTAGTTTACCTTTTTTTGAAAGAGTGACAGTCTTCTGTTGGACAAAGATTGGTTGCTTCCTATTAGGAAGAAGTATGGTTATTGTTTTTTGCTGAGAAGCCAATATAGTGGACAGTGCCAAGTAGTATTTTGTCTCTCATCTCACACCTACCCTTGCATACCTCACTTCTACCTTCAGGTTAGAAAATATAAATTATATTTCTTCATCTGTTTTGCCAGCTGGCATCCCCACTGCATTTTTCCAATGACAGTCACAGGAAAAGGATTTGGATGTACAAAAAAAGGAAAAAAGTCAATACATATTTCTAACTTACTAACGTAACTAATCTTCGAGTAGATATAAATTATTGGTCAGGAAGTGAGAGTTTAAACTGCCATAACAAACAACTTTAAAAATCTCACTGGTTTATTACCCAGACCACATGTCCACCCCTGGATAATCTGATTCTGCTCCATATCAACCTAACCCAGAGATGCAAAATATAGCACATCCATCATCTGAAATATTGCTAACTGTTGTGCCAGAAGTAAAGAGCTTCTTTTCACATTTTATTAGCCAAAGAAAGTCATTTGGTCATACTTCTCTCCAAAATTCTCAGGAAGCTGGAAATATTTTTGTAACAGCATTAATAAGCAGTACACTTTATCTTCTACCATATGAACTGATGCTTTCAACACCTTTGTAAACAATTCCTAGCATTGAAACCCCTGTAAAATAAAAAGAGAGAGAGAGAGAGAGAGAGAAATAAATCCTGGAGTATTTTCGGCTTTTGTACTGATCTTTAATAGACACTCCATCTTAAATCAGTTTTTTCCCTAGTGTTCCTCATCACAATAAACGCGTGTTCCATGAACTCAGTTTTTTTTAAAAAAAAATAATTTGGACTCCTCTCTTTATCTTATATTATGTATTCATATATCAGAAATTTTGACCACCTCTAACTTTGACACATTTGCCAAACCTAAACTTTTGTAGCACTTCCACTTACCCAAGCCCCCATCACTGCATATCACAGTTTTTATAAAAGCTTCCTAACTGATCTGACTCTACTCCTTTTCTACAACAGTCCTGATAACACTTTGGATAGTAAGTTGCTCCTTTCACCCAAATCCTCTGATGGCATTTCATCAATTATGAAGTAAAATGGCAGAGCCATGATCTACCATGCCTCACACAATCTGATCCTTAACCCCTTGATGGCATCTTCTCCTTTTCTCCTTGCTTACCATCCTTTCACTATTTTCTCTTCAGTCTTTGTCATTGTTTTCTTCTCTGTCTGGAATATTCTTCAACAGATATATGTAACCCACCCTTATATTTAAGTTAAAAAAATGTTTATAATAGAAAAAGTTACAATAAGCTAAGGTTAAGTTATTATGAAAGAAAGAAAATATTTTTTATAAATTTAGTGTAGTCTATGTGTATAGTGTTTATAACTTCTAAAGTAGTGTACAGTAATGTCCTCAGTCTTCATATTCACTCCACTCACTCACTGACTCACACAGAGCAACTTCCAGCCCAGCAAGCTCCATTCATGGTAAGTGCCCTACAAAGGTATATCATTTTTATCTTTTATACTAAATTTTTACTGTATATTTTCTATGGTTAGATATACAAATACCATTATGTTGCCTACACTATTCAATACAGTAACAGACTGTACAGGTTTGTAGTCTAGGAGCATTAGGCTGTTTCACATAGCTTAAGTGTATATAGGCTATACTGTCTATGTTTGTGTAAGTACATTCTATGATGTTTGCACAAGGACACAATCTCCTATCAATGCATTTCTTAGAATGTATTCCCATCATTTGATGACATATGATGGTAGTAAAAAATGTAACCATGAACCAATCACAGAAAGACTCTAGTTTTCAATGTGCAGTGTTAGGATATGTGCAATAAATACAAGACTTCTTTTCCACACCAGTGTGTATTAGCTATAAATGGAAAAAAGAAGTTTATATTTTTGAAATGAGAAAATTTTAAAAAGTAAACATCATTTTCTATGATTTTAAGAGGCTTTCTCAAGTGACGTTTTTAGTATCCTGAATAGCCTGAACTTATCATACTTTACTGCAGAATCATCACAATGTGAAATGCTGAGATAAGATCTCAGCTTTTTTAAGACCAAACTGTGAGGAAAAGCATTGAGCTATCTAGAGTTTGACATTTTAACCACACCTAATGATTTCCTTCCTTTATAATAGAAAATAACTAATGGTCACATTTTATAATCACATCTAACTTTAACAATAAACTCTGAAGAGCTTTCATATATTAATTTGATCACAGAATAGATGTGAAATTGATTTCTATATTTTAAGCTGAAACATTTAATCTTTCATTTTTTTAGTGTAATGTCCTATAGGCTTTGTATCTGACATTGTGCTTATAGTAATTTTTAGTGAGAAATCTTGACTTCATTTTTATGTCTTTTTTTCTGAGACATTTGATATAGCTACAAAATTCTATCAATAATATTCAATGACATTAATATTGCATAAGAAAAATGGAGCATAAATAAAACTTAGAAAAGAAACTTAATAAATAGCTAATACAGACTGTAACACATGCTTTGATCTATATATCACAAAGCCAAATATAAGTACCTTACTATTCCTCTAACTTACATAAACAATAATCTTGTTATCAATTAAATATTTACATTGGTTAAATAATGCAATCTAACTTTTGAAATTATTTAAATTTAGTGGTCTTTGTGGTTCCATAAATGCCAGATATTTGAGATAAAACACCCTAGAGATTGTTAGTGTAAATTTTTTCACACAGGTAGAAATGTATTCCTCATATAGCTCCTCATCTGCAACTACAATCAATATAAGGAATAATCTTAGAATAGTAAAGATACAGATTTAGACAAACTGTTAAAAGTTCATTAATTTTAATTAATATAAATCAGGTTTTCTTATATGCCAATAGGTTGAAAAATGAGCCCATTGTCCTTTTTTTTTCAATATAATTTCACTCCTGATTTTATATTTTATATTAATTATTATCCAGACTTCACAATTAATTCTTTATTCTCTACCTTTACCTGAATATCTGTACAATATTTTCTCATAAAATTTGCTAAATTTATCTCTCTCTTTTCTCCCCATTATCCATACCTATACTAAACAGTAAATCAAATTTCTTACTATTGTGAAGTTTTCTTTACCTTTTTTATGTTCTGTTTATATTTACTACAGGCATTTGGACACTCGATTATTAGGTATACAAACAGAATTATGTCTCCTTGAATGATTCATTTTTATCATTATGATGTATCCTTCTTCTCTAGAAATACTCTCCCTTGAGTTATAATTCAATCAAACACTACTTTGTCTGACACAAATATAGTTATGCTAGCTTTTTATTATAGTGTTCGCTATATAATTTCTTTCTTTTTACCTTTCACCACAATAATTGTTTATATTTAAAGCAGGTTTTTTTAAAACACCATATAGTTATGTCTGAACACTTTTCTAGCTAGTTGCACAGTCCTTGACTTTCAAATAGTGTGCTGTTCACATTTACTTTCTACAGTTTTAAATGATGTTGGTTTTAAGCCTAGTACTTGCTTTTTTTCCTCCTATATTCTTTGGTATAAAATGTATGTACTTAAAAATAATAGTAAACTATTTCATTTTATCTTATTTATTAAATATATGTATAATGTTGTAATGCTTGCTAAAATATGAATATTATTTTTTACTATCTCCTGTAAAGTGACAGTAATTTATAAATAGTATAATAACTTTACCAAACTCTGATTTCATTTACTCCACTTTTTGCCTTTGTGAACTTCTCATATTTTTCTTTTATAAACTAAAAATAAATAGTTATTATTTCTACTTTAAAGATGCTAAAATGTATTTTAAACATTTATACAAATATTTTATATTTCTGGTACTTCTTTCAGTGCTATGGTTTATGTAATATCATTTTACATCAGTCTGAATAACTTTTTTTAGCTTTTATTTTAATTTAGTGTTTCTGATCACACATTCAATTTTTATTTTCAAGAATTTAAAAAATATTCTGTTCTGTCTTTCATTTATTTACATTAAATTGGCCTTTGTTTCATTATTCCTTTTATGTATTGCTTCTTTTTTCTTGGTTGCTTACATTTTGATTAGAATTTTTTTTGAACAATTTAGTTAAAATATATTAATATGTGATTTAAAAAAACTGATTCATTATACTTGTGTTTCATTGTACTTCACAACTTTATATGTCTAAATGTATCATCAAATTTGTAAATATGTGGCCAGTATATCTTTTGGTCCTTTTAATATTGTCTCACAGATCTTGGACACACTATTATTTTATTTTTCTCTTTTTAAAAAAAAGTTTCAGTTTTGATAACTTTTCATTGAGCTTTAAATTTACTTATTCCTTACTGAATCTAATTTTCTCTTAAGCCCATTAATTGATATATTTATGCTGTTAATATAGTTTATTGCATTAACAAATTCTATTTAAGTGTATTTCTGCTCTATTTCTCTGCTATTGAGAATATTTTTTTTCAATAAGTTATACTTATAATTCTCTTTCTGGAGAAGAATATACTACATCTTAATAGCATTAGAAAACAAACTGGGCTATATCATGAATAGATGAAGCATATTTTAAGTATGGAGAAGCAATGATTAAAATGCACCAGTGTAGCTTTGCACACATATGAGGTTGTTTACTTTCTTTCTAAAGGTAGTCTGCTATTTATAATAGTATAGTTGACTGTTTTATATATTTCTTAATGAGAGTTTGTGAAATGAAAAATGAAAACCTTAGTCTTTTATAGTTTTTATAATGCAAAATAAAATGAAAATAAGTAATATGAGTAGTAACTAACATTTCAAACAGCATATTTAAACTCATAACAATTACTCTGAAATCACCTATATAAGTAAAAAGCACAAAGTTTATAAAAATCTTTAAAAATTAAAAACTAAGGTATCAGATGCTACTCACACTAAGTATAATTTTGGAATTCTTTCCACACTTTGTAATCTTGATTATAATAAGGTCAATTTTATTTCTTTTAAAAAAATATTTACTTGAGTATTGTTTGAATGATAATTTGCCCATCACAATGAATAGGTAAATATTTAAATAAGGATTTCATTATAATCAGAGCTTCCTCTCACAATTAGTGTAAATTAATCTGTCAGAGTCATACAGCAAAATATACTTGCAAATTAGTTTATAAACAGTATTTCTGATAAAGAAAAATCATATAAAAAAACAATTGACTCTTAAATATATTGAAAAATATTGACCCTATTTTACATGCATGTTTTAACATGCACAAAAATAAAATGTTTGCTTACACATTTAAAATATTAACAATGGTCTGAATTATATTTTCTACTTCTTCACTGAAAGAGATGAAAAATTTAAAACCCAGATAAAAGCTAAAAATCTCAAAACTTTATGATTTTTAAAGTGAATCCAAAATAAGAAATATTTCTTAGGTTATATGGTAACCACAGGGATTTATGTTTTTAAATAAATAGGCTAATTTTGCCTTCAGGAGGTAAATGTGAACATTAGAGGATTAAAAAGAGAACATCCAACTTGCAAAATGACATTAAATGAAAAGAATATATATAATTTATAAAACTTCATATGTAATTTGAAAGCCTATTAACTCATAATGAACTGAATTCCTAAGTTTCTAGAGAATTAACAATAAAAGAAGATTAAAAATATTATTTAAAAATTATTATATAAATTGGGTATATGTTATCATTTTGGTATTAAATACAATAGCACAATATTTTTTGTGTAATTCTATTTACACAAATCTATTTTAATATATAATTCTAGAGATTCTACAAATCTTTAAAATAGGAAAAATGATAATATTAATTATAACCACCTTTTATTAAATGTTAACTGAATGGCAGGCTATATATTTAAATTTTTACAGATATATATCCTTTATTTTTGATAACATATTTATGGTATTTATAACTCATTTTGTAAACGAGAACAAAATCTCAAAGAGGTTAATTAACTTCCTCAAATTCACCCATTCAGCTCAGTATTTTAATCCAGATCTATTGACTTCAAAATTGTCTAATCGCTACACTCTACTGGCTTCCATATAATGATGTTTCTTTAAATAAATTCAGGTAGATCATTAAAAATATTAATAGTTATATTTTTTAGTTAATTAAGAAGCCAATCAGTAAGTTTACTTATTGTTGCCTCTCATCTGACAATGCTGTATTTTAAATGTAAAATCCCTCGGAGCTTCTGATTGTAAACTTTGAATGATTTAGCCTACTTCCTCTATTTGTAGTTTAACCTTGTAGGGTACACTCAGCTAGAATCACAGTGCTAGGATTAGAAGTGTCTTTTGGTGGCCATGTTATTATAGGTTTGTGTTCATAAATATAAAGTGGCTCCCTAGAGAAGGTTCTTCCCAGGTGCACTGACACAGGTCTAGTTTTTCAGTAGCACCTTGGAGGTAATTATTTAGAAAATAAAACTAATTTCAAATTCAAATGAGAAAATCAAATCAAATACACAGATAATGAAACATAGCCTCATGTGACTGGTCCTATTTGAGATTATCCAGTCTTTGCTTCTAGTGAAGATAGCAAGTAGTTTCTCAGTATATTATTAGTTTTAACAGTTCTACTGAGTTATATTGTACTTACAATAAGTTTTAAATACTTAAAGTACAATTTTGGTAAAGAGGGTCAAATATATGGTGATTTAAGAAAATTTAACTTTGGGTGGTGAACACACAATGCAATATACATAAGACATATCATTGAATTACACACTTGAAACCTTTATGATTTTATAAACCAATGTTACCCCAATAAATTTAATTTAAAAAGTGTATAATTTGATTCTTTAGCATATGTTCATACCTGTCAAACTGTCACTACTATCAAGATAATAAGCATATTGATAATCCCCCGAATTTTTCTTATGCTCTTTATACTCTCTTCTTCCTAGGTATCTGCTGATATGCTTTATACAATATGGATTAGTTTATATTTTCTAGTATTTTATGTAAATGAAATAATACAGTATATGTTCTTTTTTGTCTGGCTAGTTTACTCAGTAGAATTACTTTTAAGATTCATCCATATTGTTGTGTGTATTATTATTGGTCAGTACTCTTCCACTGTGTGGATATACCATAATTTGGTATTTATTCGTTCACTGTTGATAAACATTTGGATTGTTCTTGTTTCCAGTTTGGGCAATTATTAATCAAGCTGTTATAAACATTTGTGTACATGTCTTTGTATAGATATATCATTTCTTTTCTTATGGTAAGTACCTAAAAGTGGAATGGTTGATCATATGGTAGATTTACTTTTATATTTTTAGAGTAACTGCCAATTTTTTTCAATATGAACTATTGTACATTCCTAGTAGCAGTGATATATTCAGATTTTAAATTTTAGCTATTTTTATCATTAAATTATTAAATTTTGAGTTCTTATATATTCTAGATACAACCCTTTATGAGATAAATGCATTGTACGTATTTTCTACATTATATTACTTATCTTTTCATTGTTTAATAGTGTATTTGAAACAGTAAAAGGTACATGACTTCATTTATTTATATCACTACTAATTTGTCTCAGCACTGTTATGTGCTTTTTAGTGTACAGGTCTTATACATCTTTTGTCGTATCTACACCTAATTATTTCACATTTTTGAATGTTATTATAAATTGTATTTTTAATTTAAATTTCTAATTGTTCATTGCTAATGTATAAAACTATAATTGATACTTGTATATTTATATGTTATCTTGCAACTTTGCTAAACTCATTTATTGACAGTAGCTTTTTATAGATTCTATTGGATTATCTATGTAGATGATGTCATCTGAACATAAAGGCAGTTTTACTTCTTTATTTGCAATCTGCTGCCTTTATTTATTTATTTATTTATTTATTTATTTATTTATGTTTTCATTTTACTTTTTACCTTTTTATTTTTTACTTTTATTGCACCGTCTGGAACCTCCTATACAATGCATCCATTTGTTTTTGGCAGTGTTCTTCCTAAACACAGGGCTAAAGCATTTAACGTTTCCTATTAAATTGGGTATTAGTTGCAGCTTTTTTATTAGTTGTCTTCTTTGAGGTTGGAAAATATTCTTTCTATTATTAGTTTGCTGAGGGTTTTTACTTGTTCATTTATAAGTGGATGTTAGGTTTTATTCATTGCTCTTCTCCTGTCTATTGAGATCATCTAATGTTAACCCCACCTTTATTACTAAACTTCACTTTTTATCTTTTTAACTTTTTTGTTTCTTCTTTATCTGGTTTACTATCAGGCAACTACTGGATTTAGAGAATTGATGGGTGGTAATATTTTTCTCTTCTTCAATTTCTGGATGAGTTTTTGGTTGAAATTGTTTTCTTTATATGTTTGGTATAATTTACCAGTGAGACAATCTGGGACTAAAGTTTTCTTTGTAGGGAAGTTTATAATTATAAAATGCATTTTATTTAATAGAAATCAAGCTATTCAAATTATCTATTTCTTCTTGGGTAATCTATAGTAATGTGTGTCTTTCAAGGAATTAATTCTTATTGTCAAAGTTAGTGGCATAACATTTTTCTTAATACAACCTTCTGAGTACTTTGATATCAACTTTCCCTGTAATTAACGGTGTGTCTTTTATCCATCTTTTTGCTCATCAGTCTTTCTAGAATATATCAATTTTTTTATCTTAAAGAACCAGATGACTTATGTTTGGATTTTTATTTTCTTTCACTTATTTTGTGTTTAATTCACTCTTTATTTTCTCATTTGAAGGTGGAAGTAAAGGTTGTTCATTTAAGATCTTTCTTCTTTGCTGGGATAGATTTTTAAAGTAATAAATTCCTGCTCAAGTGTTACATTAGTGATATCCTATAATTTTATGCTATTTTTATTTTCATTTATTTCAAAACTTTGTGATAACCTTTTTAATCTGTTTTGATCCATAGTTTATTATAAAGTGTATTATATAGATTTGAAATATTGATGACTTTATATAACTCTTTGTTATTGATTTCTACTTTAATTCCACTGAAGGCAGAAAAAAATTTTGAATATTTTGAAAC